>CM037795.1:26023618-26042115 GCA_021229015.1 Solen grandis | reverse complement strand
GTGACGTCATAGGCATACTTCTTAATTTTCATTTTAGGGCAATGATTTCGACATGATGCCAGTTGTTCAGAATAAAGAAAATTTCAGAGTTATGACAGTAATAAATGCGCTTTTGAAAAAAAGCATCTTCAGCACGCTATGACGTCACATGACGTCCCAGCTAAAAATAGTGAAAAATGGTGTTCGCGCTCTACAGCCGTCATTTATGGTCGGATTTTCTTTAAATTTTCACAGATGGTACATCTTGAATCAAAGGTGTGCATATCCTGTCAGCTAACCGAAATTCCGAAAGACCGAAGTTCTGTGGTTGAAATAAGATTCGAACATAGGACCGAAAATTTCATTTTAGGATTAAAGAGCTTCAGGATGAGATAGAAAGTTTAAACTTAAACAGTTTGCAGTTCTGCAGAATTTCTACATATATTTTGAGTCGTGACGTAATATGACGTCATATGCATACTTCTTAATTTTCATTTTAGGGCAATGATTTCGACATGATGCCAGTTGTTCAGAATAATGAAAATTTCAGAGTTACGACAGTAAAGTATGCACTTTTGAACAAAAGAATTTTCAGCATCTTATGACGTCATGTGATGTCAAAGCTAAAAGAAGTCCATACGAAAAAAAAACTAAGTAAAAGGTAGAGAATTAAATATACATTCTTTCTAACGGAATTAATCTTAATATTTTTTAATTTTAGCAGAAAGTCCTATCATTCGTATCAACGAATGAAATCTAGTTTTACTTATCTTGAGTTGCCTCTATGGATTGATGATTTTGCAGCTTTCACTGACAAATCACATAAATTTTGACAGTTGACTGACTTATTTGCCAGCTCAAATAGCCAAAATAATGCATTACGCCAGGATCATTCTCTCTCCGTGTCACATCGATGTAAACAATCCATTTGTGTAATGTCTGTATTTAGATATTCAGAGCGGTTTAGATGTCATTTCCAGCTTGATACACTTTTACAAGTTATAATTAAGGTTTATGCCAAGTAAATCCGTTTGAATATTGGTAGAACATCGTATTTTTAAAAGTTTAAATCTGCGCACACCTGTTTCCACGAAGGTGACCATTTTGTTCGGTACAGCTAAACAGCGGATATGGCCCATATCCCCGGATATGGAATACAGTCTGCGGATATGACATTTATTTTTCAAATAAGTAGCAAATGAGGGAATAATTGACTCTTATAGGCTGATCAAGATCCTGTGACTCGTGGCTGGAAATTCAAACTTTTATTAAAAATTGTAAAAAACATTTATTTAATCACGACAACAATCAGATATTGTTCAGGAGGCGTCCCGATCCAGCCGTTTCCAGCAGAATTCGTCCCGATTATCCCGTTCTCAATCCGATTCTGATCCGATACAGCAGAATTTGTCACGACATAGTCACGATTGTAATCCGACTAGACAAAATCGGCTGAGTTTCCCGAATGTTACGGGACGCACCTAACTGTCAGGAGTGCTTGGCCGACCTCTCCGGACCATTCCCGATCCGTAGGACTCTGTTACGAACATATACGACTGCGTTCAGACAATGATAGGACATTGAGGATAGTAATCCGACTTTTTCGCTTTTCGTGTCGTAGCGCTGTCTGATCTCAAACGGGAGCCATAATCGACACTGTGTGAACGCCGCATTACAGAAAAATTAGCTTGCAGCGTCTTGAACGGATGACATGTGTTGATCATTTTGTTTAAAACGTCTACACTTATACACGCTCATGGTATCTCAAGCTGGCAATTAAATTACATTGTACTATAACATATATTTTCACATAGGTTATCATTTATCATAAATTTGGAATATAGCTTGTACAACATTTATCGATAGATGCAACAATAAAGTCGGGAAATTGCATTGTTTCAACAACGGTCTAAATGACATGTGTCAAAACGCTCAAAGGATTATGGGTAACACAATGCTGCAACTGATATTCATAAGTAACGTAAATAAAATGATTTGACAAAACATTAAATCATTGTCAACACTTGTTTAATTTGTTTGTTTGTTTGTTCGGTTTAACGTCCCACCGACAGTATTTCAGTCATTTGGAGACGATGTCTACCTAATGCAGTTATAGTGCTGCCACACTGCAGTATCACGTCGTAGACATGTGGCATGATACCACACCCAGTCACATTATCCTGATACCGGGCCAACCAGTCCTGCAACTACCCTTATATGCTAAGTGTCAAGCAAGGGAGCTATAACAGTACCATTTTTTACGACTTTGGTATCGAACCCACGACCTCCCGCTCCCGAGGCGGACGCTCTAAACACTCGGCCACCGGGAACGGTACACCAGTTTAGCTAGTAATATCAATATGATATAAGTAAAAAGTTGTTTTTTTTTTCTCAATTTATATGACTAATACATATCTGTAAACTTACATTTTCCGAAAATGCTTCAATTAAGGTGAAAGCGAAAGTAGGATATTTTATGAAAATTCTTACAATTGGCTTTATATTCGTATTTTTTATGTAACTTCTTTATTTCTTGATTAATTTCAAAACTCTAGGTGCCAAAATAATCGTCTTACAATTCTCTACATCTCATTTCTTAATGTACTTATTTCAATGTTTTAAGCTATAAGCCTTGAAACTCTTACATAACGACAAAATCGCTGAAATTCTACATGTTTAAATTTTTATTTTTGATGTAACTTCCTTATACTTGGATCAATTTCAAAATTTCCAAAAAATTAAAATTCTCTACATTTCACACGCTTTATCTATAGGAATATTTTTAATACTATTTGAGATACAAGCTCTTAAACCTCTTGAAAAATGAAAAAATCACCAAAGCTATATGCACGAATTTCGTTTTTTCCCCATTACTCCATGAATCTTAGGTCAATCATTAAACTTTAAGCATCAAAAGAACGGCCAAACATTGCTCTACAAATAATATTCATCATCATATTTTCAAAAATCAAAGGATTTCGAGATATAAACTGTTAAACACACTGAGGGTTACCGAATTTTGTTTTTTTCCGCCATAACTCAACCGATTCAACCCCGATCATCAAAAACTAAATATCATCTGAAAGGTCTTTCTAAGCACTACAAATTATACGCATAGTGTCTCGATAGAATATTTACCGTTTTTGAGATATTTAAGGCCGAAGAAAAACCCGATAATTGATATATGACCTTGACCTTTGGGATTTTCCGGAAACGGAAGTGACATGGCTCTATAGATTCTAATACTGCATCTTCAGACAAAATTTCAAGTAAATCATGCAAAAAATAAAGCCTACAGGGCTTAAAAACCGTTAAGTTTTAATACGAAAGTTTTATTTGCATTATGACGTCATGTGACGTCATATGGCGTTCATCTTTTCAGAATGTATTGAAGATCTGGAAACTAATATTCAACCCAAATCTCAGCTTTCTAGCTTTTCTGGAAGCGATTTTATACGCATTTGAAATCTGAAGTCATTAGTTCGAATCTTGGATTCGCCATAAAACATTTGCCTTTTCGAATTTGGAAAAACGGACACGGGGATGCACAACTAGAGCCTAACATACACATTCTGTGAAATTTTGATGAAAATCGGTCCAGAAATAATGGCTGTAGACCGCGTACAAACTTTTTCACCTGACGTCAAATCTGACGTTATTTGACGTCATATGAATATACAATTTATTGCATCCGAAAGCTCATTATTTGAAATATATGCCATAAAATTTTCATTGTTCTGAGTCAATGGCAACACCTCGAAATTAACACAAATATAAGAGGAAGAAAAAAAGAATAAGAAGAAGAAGAAGCAGAAGAATAATAAAAAAACAGTACAAACCCAATATGACTTTCTGCCTGTAGTCCTAATAATAAGAAGAAGAGGAATAAGAATAACTAGATTTCATTCGTTGATACGAATGATAGGACTTTCTGCTACATTTGTCAAATACTTAAAAGCAAAAACAGTAAGAGGATATGAAATTGCATCCTTTAACTTGCTTTTGTATGGCCATAACTTAAATGAACTTTGAAAAATAAACCGTTTAACTTGGAGGAAATTGCAAAAGTAACTGAAAATCATTTTTTTATATCGATTTATTTAACTTGGACTATTTTTATAATCTATGTTACAAATCAAATTTATTTAAAACGCTTACAATTCGAATTCCATCCTGTAATGATGGCTGTAGACCGCGTACAAGAGTGTGTAGATAACGTCAAGTTTGATGTCACATGACATCATAGGCATAAGAAAATCAATGAAATGAAATATTAAGTATCTTAAATATATCAAGTAATTTTTTCATGCTCCTTGCAACTTTGCAACATATAGAAATTAACGCGTAGATATATTAACATTCTTTTTGACATTATGACGTCAAATAACGTTAATCTTCACAGAATATAAATAAGTCTTAAAGACTAATATTCAGTCCAAATATCAACTTTCTAAATCATCTCGAAGCGATTTTATATGTTTTTGAAATTTGACGTCAATGTTTCGAAACTTGGATTCGCCATACAACCATTGCCTTTTCGTCTTTTCGAATTTGTAAAACAGGACCCGGGATACACAACTAGAGCGTTACATATACATTCTTTGAAATTTGCTGAAAATCGGTCCAAAAATAATGGCTGTACACCGCGTAAAACCTTTTTGTCCTGACGTCAAATCTGATGTGATATAACGTCAAATTAATATGAATTACATTGCATTTTAAAGCATTTCTAAAGTATATACCATAAGATTCATGGTCCTGGGAAGTTAACAACATATTAAATTTACGCGTATATATCAGAAATAATTTTTGACCTTATGACGTCATATGACGTCAAATGACGTTCATCTTCAGAGAATGTAAAGCACTCTTGGAGACTTATTTACTTTCCAAATATTAGATTTCTAACTCATCTGGAAACGATTTTTATACGTATTTAAAATTTGACGCCAATGGTTCGAATATTGGATCCGCCATAAAACCTTTGCATTTTTGAATTTGGAAGAACGGACACCAGGATGCTCAACTATAACCTAATATACACTTTCTGTGAAATTTTTATGAAAATCGGTTCATAAACAATGGCTGTAGACCGCGTACAAACTTTTGTAGCATCTGGCAAGTGTAACGTCATATGACGTCATAGGCATATGAAAACTGTAGAATTAAAAATATCAACATTTGAAGCAAAATATCATATAATTTCCATTCCCATGGACCATTTTAACATATAGAAATTTTCTTGTAAATATTAGAAATAGATTTTCATGTATTGACGTCATCTGACGTCACATGACGTTCATTTTCACAAAATCGTTCAGTCATCTATAATCCTACACAATGTTCAAATATCAATATTCTATCTCATATGGGACCGATTTTATAAGCATTTGAAAATTAACGACCTCGTTCGAATCTTGGATTCTCCATAGAACCATGGTCTTTTAGAATTTTGAAAAACGGAAAGCGGGATGCACAACTAGATCTTAATATACACATTCTGTGAAAATTTGATGAACATCGGTTTATATGTAATGGCTGTAGACCGCGTACAAACTTTTGTAGAATATGTAAAGTGTGACGTCATATGACGTCATATGCTTATAAAAAATATTGAAATAGAAATTATATCGTGTGAAACATATGTCATTAAATTTTTATTGCTCTTCGACCATTTCAACATATAGAAATAATCTTGTTAATGTTAGTAATATATTTTCATATAATGACGTCACGTGACGTCATATGATGCAAATTTTCAAAATATTTTTCAGACTCCGAGAGACCTACATACTGACCAAATATCAACTTTCTATCTCAAAAAGGACTGATTTTATAAGCATTTGAAAATTTACGACCTTGGTTCGAATCTTGGTTTCGCTATAGAACCTTGGCAATTTCGAATTTTGAGAAACGGACACCGGGATGCACAACTAGAACTTAATATACACATTCTGTGAAAATTTGATGAAAATCGGTTCATCAATAATGGCTCTGGACCGCGTACAAACTTTTGTAGCTTATTTCACGTGTGACGTCATATGACGTCATAGAGATATGAAAATCACAGAAATCAAAATTACAGCGTTTGAAGCATGTGTCATTAAATTTTCATTGCCCTTCGACAATTTCAACATATAGAAATATTCTTGTTAATATTAGAAATACATTATCATATAATGACGTCACGTGACGTCATATGACATTTATTTTCACAAAATGTTTAAAACTTCTAGAGACCTATATACTGATAAAATATCAACTTTCTATCTTAAATAGGACAGAATTTATAAGCATTTAAAAATTTACGACCTTGGTTCGAATATTGGATTCGCTATAGAACCATGGACTTTTCGAATTTTGAAAAACGGACACCGGCATGCACAACTAGAACTTAATATACACATTCTGTGAAAATGTGATGAAAATCGGTTCACAAACAATGGCTGTAGACTGCGTACAAGCTTTTGTAGCATATTTCAAATGTGACGTCATATGACGTCATAGGCATATGAAAATCATAGAAATCAAAATTTCCTCACGTGACTAATAAGTCTTAAAAATTTCATCGTCCTAGGAGTATTGCAACATAGAAAAATGAGCGTTTAGTTAGGAAGAAAAAAAGAATAATAATAATAACTAGACTTCTTTTGTTTTGAACAAAAGATAGGGCTTTCTGCACTGCAAACCATGACAAACCTGGTGTTTTTCGAATTTTCTCCAATATATGGACATAAATTGTGAAAATTCCACCAACCCCAAATTTTTTTTAAATTTTAAAATTTTACTCATTAAATCTTAATGTTTTCCTTTAGGAATCGGAAATTCTCTACAATTTGATGACGTCATATGACGTTCATCTTTACAAAATGCAAAGGAAACACAGAGACGTATAAGCTCGCTAAATATCAAATTTCTATCTCATCTAGAAACGATTTTATACGTATTTAAAATTTGACGTCCTTGGTTCGAATCTTGGATTCGTCAAAGAACCTTAGTTCTTTCGAATCTTGGCAAACCTATATAATCCTGCACAATGAGGTCGTAATATATAACTTCTGTGAAGATTCCATGCCAATCTATCAATAAATGACGGCTGTACAGAGTGGACAAACTTTGGTAGTTATTTACAGTTCTGACGTCATGTGACGTCATATGAAAATTTTAAACATTGAATCTAAATTTTCCTTATTATGTACAAAGGACTTTTAATTTGCATTGTCTATGAAGCTTTGCAACATGAGGAAAATTGACATCAAGAAATCGGAAATTCTATACAACTTGATGACGTCATATGACGTCATATGACGTTCATCTTTACAAAATGCAAAGGAAACACAGAGATATATAACCTCGCCAAATATCAACTTTCTATCTCATCTAGAAACGTTTTTTATATGGATTTGAAATTTGACGTCCTTGGTTCGAATCTTGGATTCGCCATAGAACCTTAGTTCTTTCGAATCTTGGCAAACCTATATAATCCTGCACAATGAGGTCGTAATATATAACTTCTGTGAAAATTCCATGCCAATTCGTCCATAAATGACGGCTGTAGAGCGCGTACAATCTTTGGTAGCTATTTTTAGTTCTGACGTCATGTGACGTCATATGAAAATTTTAAACATTGAATCTAAATGTTTATGATTACCTACATAGGACATTAAATTTTCATTGTCTATGAGCCTTTGCAACATGAGTAAATTGACATCAAGAAATCGGAAATTCTATACAACTTGATGACGTCATATGACGTCATATGACATTCATCTTTACAAAATCCAAAGGAAACACAGAGACATATAATCTCGCCAAATATTAACTTTTTATCTCATCTAGAATCGATTTTATATGGATTTGAAATTTGACGTCCTTGGTTCGAATCTTGGATTCGCCATAGAACCTTAGTTCTTTCGAAAATTGGCAAACCTATATAATCCTGCACAATGAGGTCTTAATATATAATTTCTGTGAAAATTCCATGACAATCCGTCCATAAATGACGGCTGTACAGCGCGTACAAACTTTGGTAGCTATTTTTAGTTCTGACGTCATGTGACGTCATGTGAAGATAAAAATAATATCTTCCAAAATTCCATTGCTTCAGGTGTCTGTTGATAGAATTTCTTTGTCCTAGACCTTCAGCAACTTAATGAAATAACAACATGAAAAGGCTGGAAAAAAAGAATAATAATAATAATAAAAGACAGAACAAACCCAAAAGGTCTTTCTGCTTGAGGCAGAAAGCCCTAATAAACAGTACAAACCCAATAGGACTTTCTGCTTTAGGCAGAAAGTCCTAATAAAAAACAGAACAAACCCAATATGACTTTCTGCCAAAAGGGCAGAAAGTCCTAATAAACATAACAAACCCAATAGGACTTTCTGCTTTAGGCAGAAAGTCCTAACTAGATGTCATTCGTGAAAACGAATGACAGGACTTTCTGCAAGCTGTGTTAATGCAAAAAGCAGGAGATAGAAGTTTCATGTAATGACTCACCTCTGGTAGTATTTCATGTTCATGATGAACAATTGACATTATATTCTGAAAAAAGTGCCAATGATAAGAACTAAGTATTAGTCTGTGACGTAACATGATGTCATTTGACGTCAGGACATGACTGCAAACTTGATTTCTAGTTTAAAGGTCCTATGTTCGAATCTTAATTCAGCCGCAATACTTCGGTTTTTCGGAATTAAGGTTAGCTGACAAAATATTCACACCTTAAATTCAAGACGTACCATCTGTGAAAATTTGAAGAAAATCTGATCATAAATGGCGGCTGTAGAGCGCGAACACCATTTTTCACTATTTTTAGCTCTGACGACACGTGACGTCATAGGGTGCTGACAATGCTGTTGCTCAAAAGCGCATACTTTACTGCAATAACTCGAAATCATTGCCCTAATATGAAAGTTAAGAAGTATGCTTATGACGTCACACGACGTCCTATGACGTCAGGACTCAAAATATATGTAGACATTCTGCAAAACTGCAAACTGTGTAAGTTCCAACTTTCTATCTCATCCTGAAGCTCTTCAATCCTAAAATGAAATTTTCGGTCCTTTGTTCGAATCTTATTTCAGCCACAGAACTTCAGTCTTTCGGAATTTCGGTTAGCTGACAGGATATGCACACCTTAGTTTCAAGATGTACCATCTATGAAAATTTGAAGAAAATCTGACCTTCAATGACCGCTGTAGAGCGCGAACACCATTTTTCACTATTTTTAGCTCTGACGTCACATGACGTCATAGGGTGCTGATGATGCTTTTGTTCAAAAGCGTATACATTACTGTCATAACTCTGAAATTTTCATTATTCTGAACAACGGGCATCATGTCGAAATCATTGCCCTAATATGAAAATTAAGAAGTATGCTTATGACGTCACATGACGTCCTATGACGTCAAGACTCAAAATATATGTAGACATTCTAGGGAAGTGCAAACTGTGAAAGATCCATCTTTCTATCTAGTCCTGAAGCTCTTTAATCCTAAAATGAAATTTTCGGTCCTTTGTTCGAATCTTATTTCCGCCACAGAACTTCGGTCTTTCGGAGTTTCAGTTAGCTGACAGGATATGCACACCTAAGTTTAAAGATGTACCATCTGTGAAAATTTGAAGAAAATCCGACCATAAATGACGGCTGTAGAGCGCGAATACCATTTTTCACTATTTTTAGCTCTGACGTCATGTGACGTCATAGGGTGCTAAAGATGCTTTTGTTCAAAAGCGCATACTTTTCTGTCATAACTCTGAAATATTCATTATTCTGAACAACTGGCATCATGTTGAAATCATTGCCCTAAAATGAAAATTAAGAAGTATATCTTTTACGTCACATGACGTCATATGACGTCACAACTCAAAATATATGTAGAAATTCTGCAGAACTGCAAACTGTGTAAGTTTCAACTTTCTATCTCATCCTGAAGCTCTTCAATCCTAAAATGAAATTTTCGGTCCTATGTTCGAATCTTATTTCAGCCACAGAACTTCGGTCTTTCGGAATTTCGGTTAGCTGAGAGGATATGCACACCTTTGATTCAAGATGTACCATCTTTGCAAATATGAAGAAAATCCGACTATAAATGACGGCTGTAGAGCGCGAACACCATTTTTCACTATATTTAGCTGTGACGTCATGTGACGTCATAGGGCACTGAAGATGACTTTGTTCAAAAGCACATACTTTACTCTCATAACTCTGAAATTTTCATTGTTTTGACCAACTGGCATCATGTCGAAATCATTGCCCTAAAATGAAAATTAAGAAGTATGCCTTTGACGTCATATGACGACATATGACGTCACGACTCAAAATATATGTAGAAATTCTGCAGACCTGCAAACTGTGTAAGTTTCAATTTTCTATCTCATCCTGAAGCTCTTTAATCCTAAAATGAAATTTTCGGTCCTATGTTCGAATCTTATTTCAGCCACAGAACTTCGGTCTTTCGGAATTTCGGTTAGCTGACAGGACATGCACACCTTTGATTCACGATGTACCATCTGTGAAAATTTGAAGAAAATCCGACCATAAATGACGGCTGTAGAGCGCGAACACCATTTTTCACTATTTTTAGCTGTGACGTCATGTGATGTCATAGGGTGGTGAAAATCATTGAAATCAAAATTTCCTCACGTGTCTAATAAGCCATAAACTTTCATCGTCCTAGGACTATTGCAACATATAAAAAAAAGCGTTTAGTTAGGAAGAAGAAAAGAATAATAAAAACCCAAGGACTTTCTCTTTACCTAATAATAATAAGAAGAAGAATAAACAGTACAAACCCAAGAGGCGAAGTTATGCTTAAATGAATTTTGACGTTTTTTGTTCGAATCTTGGTTCAGCCATAGTTTCCTGGTCTTTTCATATTTTCAAAAATGGAAGAAGTATGCACATCTAGGACCTAATGTACACATTCTGTAAAAAAAATCATGAAGATCCGTCAAAACATGTAGGCTGTAGACCGCGAAAAAACTTTTGTTGCAGTTTTCAGTAATGACGTCATTTGACGTCACTGAAAATTAAAACACTGCAGCTCGAAAGTGATTCTATTTTGCTGATCATTGTAAAAAAATTGAACGTTCTATCCCAACGGTAACCTTGTTTAATTACACCCCCCAAAAAAGGAAAAAAGAATGTTTGCTTTGCAATTTTGACGTCATATGACGTTATGTGACGTCGTACTTCTCAGCATGCAAAGGAAACCTCAGGATACAGATGCTGTCCAAATTTCAGGTTTCTAGTATATCTGGAAGCGAAGTTATGCTTAAACATCTAGGACCTAATGTTCACATTCTGTGAAAATTTCATGAAGATCCGTCAAAAAATGTCGGCTGTAGACCGCGAACAAACTTTTGTAGTAGTTTTCAGCTATGACGTCATATGACGTCACTAATAGTTGTAACAATGCAGATCGAAAGGGACTCTATTTAGCTGATCACTGGAACAATTTGAAGACTCTATCTCAATCGTAACTTTGTTTAATTACAACTTCAAAAGGAGGAAAAAAAGAATAATAAGAAGAAGAAATATACATGTACATATTCACAGCCAATGTCAAATGAGACTAAGAGACATATTTTCTGACAAAATATCAACTTTGCATCTCATATAGGGCCGAATGTATAAGCATTTTAAAGAAGACGTCCTTATTCGAATCTTGGATTCGCACTTACACCTTGGACTTTTTGTGAAAATTTGATGAAAATCGGCGCATTGATAATGGCTCTGGACCGTGTACAAACCTTTGTAGCATATTTCAAATGTGACGTCATATGACGTCATAAACCTATGAAAATCTTTGATATCGAAATTTCAGATTTTAAAGAAAAAGTACTTAAATTTTTATTGCTTTTTGACCATTTTAACATATAATAATGTTCCTGCAAATATTAGAAATATATTTATGTAAAATGACGTCACGTGACGTCATTTGACGTACATTTTCACAAATTTTTTAATACTTACAGAGGTCAATTCACTGACAAAATTTCAACTTTCTATCTGAAATAGGACCGATTTTATAAGCATTTAAAAATTTGACGTCCTTGGTTCGAACCTTGGATTCGCCTTTGAACTTTGTTTTTTTTATTAATTTTGAAAAACGGGCACCGCGATGCACAACTATATCCTAATATACACTTTCAGTGAAATTTTTATGAAAATCGGTTCATAAACAATGTTTGTAGACCGCTTATAATCTTATGTAGCATATGTGAATTGTGACGTCATATGACGTCATAGGTCTATGATAATTGCAGTATTCAAAAAATCAGCAATTGAAACATAAGTCATAAAATGTTCATGCCTATGGACTATTTAAACATATAGAAATGTTCTTGTAAATATTAGAAATACATTTTCATCTTATGACGCCATGTGACGTCATATGTCGTTCATTTTCACAAAATCTTTTAGGCACCCAGAGACTAATATACTGACAAAATTTCAACTTTCTATCTCATATAGGACCGATTTTATAAGCATTTAGAATTTGACGTCCTTGGTTTGAATCTTGGATTCGCCATAGAACCTTGGTCTTTTCGAATTTTGAAAAACGGACACCGGGATGCACAACTAGATATTCATATATACCTTCGGTGAAAATTTGATGAAAATCGGTTAATAAACAATGGCTTTAGACCGCGTACAATCTTTTGTACCATATGTCAAGTGTGACGTCATATGACGTCATAGCCACATGAAAATTGTATCATTTAAATCATCAGCATTCGAAACAAATGTCATATAATTTCAATTTCCATGGACCATTTTAACAAATAGAAATTATCTTGTAAATATAAGAAATAAGTTTTCATGTTATGACGTCATGTGACGTCACATGACGATCATTTTTACAAAATCGTTCAGACAACCAGAGACCTATATACTGATCAAATATTAACCTTCTATCTCATATAGGACCGATTTTATAAGCATTTGAAAATTTTCGACCTTAGTTCGAATCTTGGATTCTCCATAGAACCAAGGCCTTTTCAAATTTTGAAAAACGGACACCGGGATGCACAACTTAAACTTAATATACACCTTCGGTGAAAATTTGATGCAAATCGGTTAAAAAACAATGGCTGTAGACCGCGTACAATCTTTTGTAGCATATGTCAAGTGTGACGTCATATGACGTCATAGGCATATGAAAACTATAGAATTCAAATAAACTTCGTTTGAAAGAAAAAGTCATATTATTTTCATTTCCATGGACCTTTTGAACATATAGAAATTATTTTGTAAATATAAGAAATAGATTTTCATGTAATGACGTCATGTGACGTCACATGACGTTCATTTTCACAAAACCGTTCAGGCATCCAGAGTCCTACAAACTGACAAAATATCAACGTTCTATCTCAAATACTACCGATTTTATAAGCATCTGAAAATTTGCGACCTTGGTTCGAATCTTGGATTCGCTATAGAACCTTGGTCTTTTCATATTTTCAAACAGGGAAGAAGTATGCACATTTAGGACCTAATGTTCACATTCTGTGAAAATTTCATGAAGTTCCGTCAAATAATTTCGGCTGTAGACCGCGAACAATCTTTTGTAGTAGTTTTCAGCTATGACGTCATATGACGTCACTAATAGTTGAAACAATGCAGATCGAAAGGGACTCTATTTAGCTGATCACTGAAAAAATTTGAAGACTCTATCTCAATTGTAACCTTGCTTAATTACAACCTCAAAAGGAGGAAAAAAAGAATAATAAGAAGAAGAATAACTAGATGTCATTCGTCTAAACGAATGATAGGACTTTCTGCAACCTGCGTTAATGCAAAAAGCAGGAGATAGAAGTTTCATGTAATGACTCACCTATGGTAGTATTTCATGTTCATGCTGAACAACTGACATTATATTCCGCGAAAAATAAGCCTTTAGTTATGAAGAAAAAAAAATAAGTAGTAGTAGTATGTTTATGACGTCATATGACGTCACCATTCAAAATATATTAAGAAATTATGCAGAACTGCAAACTGTGTAAGTTTCAACTTTCTATCTCATTCCGAAATTCTTTAACCCTAAAATGAAATTTTTGGTCCTATGTTCGAATCTTACTTCAGCCACAATACTTCGGTTTTTCGGAATTATGGTTAGCTGACAAAATATTCACACCTTAGTTTCAAGATGTACCATCTGTAAAAATTTGAAGAAAATCTGATCATAAATGGCAGCAGTAGAGCGCGAACACCATTTTTCATTGTTTTTAGCTGTGACGTCATGTGACGTCATAGGGTGCTGACAATAATTGAAATCAAAATTTCCTCACGTGCCTAGTAACCCATAAAAATTTCATCGTCCTAGGACTATTGCAACATGTTAAAATAAACGTTTAGTTAGGAAGAAGAAAAGAATAATAATAATAATAAAATGACGTCACGTGACGTCATATGACGTTTATTTTTCACATAATTGTTAAGACACCCAGAGACCTACTAACAAAATTTCAACGTTCTATCTCAAATAGGACAGTTTTTATAAGCATTTAAAAATTGACGACCTTGGTTCGAATCTTGGATCCGCCACAGATGCTTGGACTTTTCGAATTTTGAAAAACGGACACCGGTATACACAATAAGAACGTAATATACACATTCTGTGAAAATTTGATGAAAATAGGCATATTAATAATGGCTCTGGACCGTGTACAAACTTTTGTAGTCATTTTCAAATGTGACGTCATATGACGTCAAAGGCTTCTGAAAATCATTGAAATCGAAATTTCAGCTTTTGAAGCATGCGTCATTAAATTTTCATTGCCCTTCAACAATTTTAACATATAGAAATATTCTTGTTAATATTAGAAATACATTATCATATAATGACGTCACGTGACGTCATATGACATTTATTTTCACAAAATGTTTAAAACTTCTAGAGACCTATATACTGACTAAATATCAACTTTCTATCTTAAATAGGACAGATTTTAAAAGCATTAAAAAATTTACGACCTTAGTTCGAAACTTGGATTCGCTATAGAACCATGGACTTTTCGAATTTTGAA
Source organism: Solen grandis (assembly GCA_021229015.1). Classification (NCBI taxonomy): domain Eukaryota; kingdom Metazoa; phylum Mollusca; class Bivalvia; order Adapedonta; family Solenidae; genus Solen; species Solen grandis. The sequence goes on along the minus strand of CM037795.1, from coordinate 26,027,099 downwards.
AAACGGACACCGGTATACACAATAAGAACTTAATATACACATTCTGTGAAAATTTGATAAAAATCGGCCCATTAATAATAGCTCTGGACCGTGTACAAACTTTCTTAGTCAATTTCAAATGTGACGTCATATGACGTCATAGGCTTCTGAAAATCATTGAAGTCGAATTTTCAGCATCGTAAGCATACAGCATTAAATTTGCATTGCCCTTCAAAAATTTCAACATATAGAAATAATCTTGTTAGAATTAGAAATTCATTATCATATAATGACGTCACGTGACGACATATGACATTTATTTTCACAAAATGTTTAAGACTCCCAGAGACCTATATACTGACCCAATATCATCTTTCTATCACAAATAGAACCGATTTTATAAGAATTTGAAAATTTACGACCTTAGTTCGAATCTTGGAATCGGTATAGAACCTTGAAATTTTGGAATTTGAAAAAAGGACACCGGGATGCACAACTAGAACTTAATATACACATTCTGTGAAAATTTGATGAAAATCGGTTCATTAATAATGGCTCTGGACCGCGTACAAACTTTTGTAGCTTATTTCACGTGTGACGTCATTTGACGTCATAGCTATATGAAAATCATAGAAATCAAAATAACATCTCTTGGAGAAAAAGACATCAAAATTTCATTATCCTTGGACCATATTAACATATATAATTATGTGTTTAAAAATTAGGAATTTGATGACGTCATATGACGTCACAAGACGTTTATTTTCACAAAATATTTAAACCTATCGGAGATCTATATACTGACAAAATATCAACCTTCTGTCTCATTTAGGGACGATTTTATGAGCATTTATCAATTTGACGTCCTTGGTTTGAATCTTGCATTCGCCATAGAACCTTGTGCTTTTCGAATTTTGAAAAACGGACACCGCACAAAGAACGTAATATACAATTTGTGAAAATTTGATATTAATTATATCATTATATATTATTAATTTTTTTTTGCCAAGTGTGACGTCATAATGACGTCATAGGCATTTGAAAATTATAGAATTTTTTAATTACGCATATGAATAATATGCCATCGAAATTTCATTCTCCTAGGACGATTGCAACATATGAAAATCCTTGAGGAAGAAAAGAATAATAATAATAATAACTAGACTCCTTTTGTTCTGAACAAAAGAAAGGGCTTTCTGCACTGCAAACCATGACAAACCTGGTGTTTTTCGAATTTTGGCAAACCTATATAATCCTGCACAATGAAGTCTTAATATATAACTTCTGTGAAAATTCCATGCCAATCCGTCCATAAATGACGGCTGTACAGCGCGGATGAACTTTGGTAGCTTTATTAAGTTTTGATGTCATGTGACGTCATATGAAAATTTTACTCATTAAATCTTAATGTTCATGATTACCTACATAGGACATTAAATTTTCATTGTCTATGAACCTTTGCAACATGAGTAAATTGACATTCAGGAATCGGAAATTCTCTACAATTTGATGACGTCATATGACGTTCATCTTTACAAAATGCAAAGGAAACACAGAGACGTATAAGCTCGCTAAATATCAAATTTCTATCTCATCTAAAAACGATTTTATACGTATTTAAAATTTGACGTCCTTGGTTCGAATCTTGGATTCGCCAAAGAACCTTAGTCCTTTCGAATCTTGGCAAACCTATATAAGCCTGCACAATGAGATCGTAATATATAACTTCTGTGAAGATTTCATGCCAATCTATCAATAAACGACGGCTGTACAGAGTGGACAAACTTTGGTAGCTATTTTTAGTTCTGACGTCATGTGACGTCATATGAAAATTTTAAACATTGAATCTAAATGTTCCTGATTATGTACAAAGGATATTTAATTTGCATTGTCTATGAAGCTTTGCAACATGAGGAAAATTGACATCAAGAAATCGGAAATTCTATACAACTTGATGACGTCATATGACGTCATATGACGTTCATCTTTACAAAATGCAAAGGAAACACAGAGATATATAATCTCGCCAAATATCAACTTTCTATCTCGTCTAGAAACGATTTTATACGTATTTGAAATTTGACGTCCTTGGTTCGAATCTTGGATTCGCCATAGACCCTTTGCTTTTTCGAATCGTGGCAAACCTATATAATCCTGCACAATGAGATCGTAATATATAACTTCTGTGAAAATTCCATACCAATCCGTCCATAAATGACGGCTGTACAGCGCGTACAAACTTTGGTAGCTATTTTTAGTTCTGACGTCATGTGACGTCATATGAAATTTTTTAACATTGGATCAAAATGAACATGTTCACCTACAAAGGACTTTCAATTTCCATTGTTTATGAACCCTTGCAACATGAGTAAATTGACATCAAGAAATCGGAAATTCTATACAACTTGATGACGTCAAATGACGTTATATGACGTTCATCTTTACTAAATGCAAAGGAAACACAGAGGCGTATAATCTCGCCAAATATCAACTTTCTATCTCATCTAGAAACGTTTTTTTTTTATATGGATTTGAAATTTGACGTCCTTGGTTCGAATCTTGGATTCGCCATAGAACCTTAGTTCTTTCGAATCTTGGCAAACCTATATAATCCTGCACAATGAGGTCGTAATATATAACTTCTGTGAAAATTCTATGCCAATCTGTCCATAAATGACGGCTGTACAGCGCGTACAAACTTTGGTAGCTATTTTTAGTTCTGACGTCATGTGACGTCATATGAAAATTTTAAGCATTGAATCTAAATGTTCATGATTACCTTCATAGGACATTAAATTTTCATTGTCTATGAACCTTTGCAACATGAGTAAATTGACATCAAGAAATCGGAAATTCTATACAACTTGATGACGTCATATGACGTTACAAAATGCAAAGAAAACACAGAGACATATAAACTCGCCAAATATCAACTTTCTATCTCATCTAGAATCGATTTTATATGGATTTGAAATTTGACGTCCTTGGTTCGAATCTTGGATTCGCCATAGAACCTTAGTTCTTTCGAATCTTGGCAAACCTATATAATCCTGCACAATGAGGTCTTAATATATAACTCCTGTGAAAATTCCATGACAATCCGTCCATAAATGACGGCTGTACAGCGCGTACAAACTTTGGTAGCTATTTACTCAGTTTAAGCCTGATCAGCTGAAAAGAATTTGTTCATAAACAATGTCGACATCCCAAATTTACGTTTCTCTGTGGTATAATACCTGCATTTCCATATTGAGAATATATGTGTTCTACCTAACTTAGTTCATTTCACATGGATCCTTTCTTTAATATGAAACAATTGTTCCTGTTGTTCATTTAAAAGAACGTAAAATTACACATAAAGTACATTATGAACAACGAGATATTTTCAATACACATTTTATTTACTATTTACCTTGTCTTTATTTTCATTTATCAATATTGAATAAAGGACACTAAATTAAAGTATGAATTTTATACACTAGACATTTCTTTTACTAAGAAA
>CM037795.1:25973518-26023518 GCA_021229015.1 Solen grandis | reverse complement strand
TAACAAATCATATTTACAACACCTGTTACAAATGTGATCACATGCGTAACAGACATAATTCAATCACAGATGTGACGTATTTCGTGACGAATGTGTTAAATGGCGATGATGATATTGGTGGTAACAGCACCTTATAAAGAGACAATGATAACACCATGACGATTAATAACACATCTGCTTCGACTACTGTTGCTGCTGTTGCTTCTGCTGTCGCTGATCATACCATTATTAAAACTACTTTTTCCTTCTCTAACTGCTAGCAGTCATCCTGTAATTAAGCAATTCATATTAATTCATATTATGCCGTTGTTCTATTTAGCGAGGATTAATTGTGCTGCATGTATATGTAAACACGGCCAGGTTATCTTGCCAGCATAATATAAATGGCCAACTGTAATTAATGATAATAAAAATGATAATAATAATAATAACATGTACATAAAACATAACATGAAGATGGAGAAAGAAATACAATGTCGTCTAAAACAACTGTTGAAAGTACAATTGTTACTATGTGGTTTTAAAATAATGCTAGAAAAGGTTTTTTGTCGATACATTTAGAAGCTGTAAATATACTTGGCAGTAAAAAAAAACTAGGAAAAAATGTTATAGAAGCAAATAATGAAATAAAACAAAAATGGTTTCTTGTGTAGTAGAAAAACGCTTAGCCAACTGTGCCACAGAGGAAATTGCTAATTTATGTTTTATAAAGCTTACTTATACATTGCGATTAAGGGCCGATTCCACTTTTCTGAAAATAGCACTCGCCAATCTTTGCATCTATGACGACTCATAAATGTTTACTTTTTTAAATAGGGTCTCTCATGTTTAAATAGGAAGAATAAATTATCTGCCAATTGACAATCATGTAGAAAGATATGCACCCTGAAACACCCATTTTAAGATGGAATATCCTAAAATAATTTATGCCAACCAATGAAACCAGTGCTTTGTTGTCCATTGCTTTCGGTTGTTAACAGTTGTGAACCAAGAATTTATTGGTTCAAGAATAAGGTAAAAATCCATTTTATACAGCTTACGCCGCAGAAATAAAATTATGAATGACATACGATCATCTTGCTTTTATTAAGTTGCATATAATAAATCAATATATTGACCCGATTAGTTATAATGCTATTTACTAAAATCTTGTTACAAATATGTTCTTGTTGAAAACATGCATTTTTGTTCCATTTTCCTGTATGAAGATTGACTTGTTACAAATGTGATTGTCATATCAAGAATCGGCTTCGAACATATTTGTAACAAAATATGTTACATATGTGCTTCATTTCCGTTACACATTTGCAACACCTGTTACGCATATAATCACATGCGTAGCGTGTTATAAATGTGATTTGTTTCAAATATGGTCTAACTTTGCGTTTTCCAAAAAAAATCACGAAAAAGTGAAAGTAGGATAGTGATTCTTATTTTACGCATTGATCAATCTTCAACAGAAGTGTTGAAATTAAAATATAATGTGTCGACAATAATAAAGGAAGTTTAGTAGTATCCAGGTATGCCCATATTATTATATTTTATTCTTTTTATATGTACAAACATAGTACATTTTGTAGTATTCTATATTTTATCTTAACTCACGGTGAATTAAAGAATATGATATGATCAGCAGGGGTGTTTTAATTTTGATGTCAAAGAAATGTGATATTTAGGTTTCCGCCCTTCGCAGTGCAATAAAATATGATAGGTTTTAAGGATACAATTATGTGAACGTTTTTAAGCTACGGAAGGTTGAAAGTTCGAACCTTGCAAAAAGCTGTGATTTTTGTTTGAGATAAGATAAAAAATCCTATTTGCTGCATGTGATTTGCAAGATATATACGCACAAATTATAAGGGGTGGCGGATTTAGAGTTTGTATGGTTTGTCAACAGTATGCGGTCAAACTTCACTAATAATTTAGAAAAATTAAAATTGAAAAACGACATGACTTTTTAGAGTTTGCGCTCTTACTTATTTTTGTCAATCTTCTGATTTTTCTAAAATTATTTGATCGAGAGTATAAAGAAAAAAATTTTAAAATTATAAGTCAACGAGTCTCAAAATTGAAATGCTAAAAGGAAATGCAAAGGTCAAGTTCATATTATAATTATTGTGTTTTTTTCTTCGGTCCATTATAGCTCCAAAACTAAAAATTATTTGATCGAGAGTATATAGACAAAAGTGTAAGTTCTTGAAAAGCTCTTTTAAGTGATATTTAGTTTTTGAAGATGGGGCTTGATTTAATCATTTTACGATAGTGCAAAGCTTGATCCTTTTTTGAACAATTGTAAATAAGTTTATAAGCTTCAAATTATAACATTTAAGAAACAGAATGTTCAGCCCATGCAAATTGTATACTTCATTGAAGTTTTTACTACATTTCTAGGTACCTAATAGAAAATTGTGTTTCTCATTTAGCCGCTAGGGGGCGCTTTGCTTAAAATCACACTTTTGCTTATAACTCAGAAAGTCTGATTTAAATGTTGTTTTTTTCATTCTGTTCCTTGTTGATAGCATGTAATCAGCTGAACGTTTCTATATATGACATGTATACTTTCACAGAGACGGTACTCAAGTTTTCCTTACATTGTAATATAGATAGAATACAAATGCCGTTTTCTAGAGTTTAAACCCCAATTTCTTACAGCTTTTAAGCTTTCCATAAAAATGTTATGTGCAAAATGAGGTGTAACATGAATCTCGCTTTTGTTATGCTACCGCCTTTACACTACAATTGGCACAAGATTGTGGATTGATGCAAAACGCTGAATTCTTATAATTCTAAATATATCATCATATGATCTGTACTAGAGCATTTTCAGTGGGATATTTTTTCGCTAGGGAGTCCTTGTATGCTTAATTGCTTATATCTCAAGACCTTGCAGTTATTTTTCATTGCTTTTATTAGTATATTTTTATTTTTTATTTTTATTTATTTATTTATTTTTTATTTATTTATTTATTTATTTATTTATTTATTTTCTTTTGCAATCTTTCTCCATATTGAAAATTGTGCTTTAGTTAAAATTAAGTGGTCAAACTGATCAGGTTAAAAGCGAAAACCGAGATGCCGCTGGCGGTTCTAGTTGTAAGTAGTCTCTGCTATTAACTGAGCGACAGCGTCTAGTTACTGTAATTGATTTTACTTTTATTGTACATTGTGATGAGACTCTAATAAAGAAAGAATATATATATTACCAACCTTTGATCATATTCATATAAAACTTTTTTTACTACGTAGGTCTTTTTGCGCGGAAGCACAATTCGCATTTTTTGAGTGAATCATACGGTCTAGTGTAAGGATTAATGCTAGCTAGTGACGTCACATTATTTATTAAAAAAAAATGGCATCAGGTTGCTGCTATAGATCTATTCAGTGATAGCGTCCGTGTAAAACATACTTTACATCCTTTTTAAGATACGTCTGAAATAAAAATACACAATTGAGAGTGACAATATGTATTGAATATTAAAACTAATGACAATGCTCTTAAAATACAATTGTGTTTTATCAATAATCTAATACGGCCCAACAATTTGAATTAAATTATGTTTTCCAGAGCACGTGCGTTGAGCGTCAATACCAACGTCCCTCGTGGAATCTGTCTCTAAAAACCGGAACAAGTCACAGAACTTTGCATTATTGCTCACAATTTTACCAGGATTTCTCAGATTGAATATTGCATGTTTGTTATTAATTCTCATGAAAGGCACACTTAGATGTCCCAGGGTATTTCCCATTTTCCCCTTTTCGTCTCAGTTAAGACCATGCATGCGTGTGAACAAAATGCACTGTGCATCCATCAAGAAATACACATTTAGAATATTACTTCGATTTTATTTGAACCGATTAATTTTTGAAATAGCTATCGATTTTACAGGTGGTATGAATACAGGGGCACGTATGGTTTGAAAAAAGGTGGCAAACAACATATACGTATTTTAGAGGATTGTTCTTGCATATTTATGTATAGGATATATAGTCTATTAAGTTTAGAGGATCGAGGCTAACGTGGCGAGCGTAGGCTTCTAATGTCTGTAGAAATGTCTTATCATAGACGTCACCCTAAATGTTTTGAAACACTGGATGTTGTCAAACAGACCAATATGTTTTGTACATCGTAAAATAGAAAATAGAAAGGTGTTAGTTTGAAATAAATCGCTGATAAATTTGAATTTTCTTAGCTTTTAATTGGCCGAAAATTTAAGGTGACTTCTAATATCATTATAAAGACACGTGAAGCACATATTCGATTAGAAACAGTGTTTATTGCAAGATTATAAAATAAAACAATAAAATAAAAACACTTTGCAGAAGTACACTGTAATATGGAAAATACAGAAAATACACTGCAATAAGGAAAAAATTAAAAAAGAAGTACACAGTCAAAAGGAAAATTGAGAATACAGAAATACACAGTCAAAAGACGAATAAAGAAGTACACTGCAATATTGAGAATACAGAAAAACAGTCAAAAGGCGAAAACAGAAGTACACTGTATTATTGAGAAAACAGAAATACACAGTCAAAAGGCGAATACAGAAGTACACTGTAATATTGAAAATACAGAAAACAGTCAAAAGGCGAATACAGGAGTACACTGTAATATTGAGAATACAGAAAAACAGTCATAAGGAGAATACAGAAGTACACTGTAATATTGAGAAAACAGAAATACACAGTCAAAAGGCGAATACAGAAGTACACTGTAATATTAAGAATACAGAAATACACAGTCAAAAGGAGAATACAGAAGTACACTGTAATATTGAGAATACAGAAATTCAATCAAAAGGAGAATACAGAAGTACACTGTAATATTGAGAATACAGAAATCCAATCAAAAGGAGAATACAGAAGAACATTGTAATACTGAGAATACAGAAATACAGTCAAAGGGCGAATACAGAAGTACACTGTAATATTGAAAATACAGAAATTCAATCAAAAGGAGAATACAGAAGTACACTGTAATATTGAGAATACAGAAATTCAATCAAAAGGAGAATACAGAAGTACATTGTAATACTGAGAATACAGAAATACACAGTCAAAAGGAGAATACAGAAGTACACTGAAATATTGAGAATACAGAAATTCAATCAAAAGGAGAATACAGAAGTACACTGTAATATTGAGAATACAGAAATTCAATCAAAAGGAGAATACAGAAGTACATTGTAATACTGAGAATACAGAAATACAGTCAAAGGGCGAATACAGAAGTACACTGTAATATTGAAAATACAGAAATACACAGTCAAAAGGCGAATACAGAAGTACACTGTAATACTGAGAATGCAGAAAAAGGCGAATACAGAAGTACAATGTAATACTGAGAATGCAGAAAAAGGCGAATACAGAAGTACACTGTATATTAAGAATACAGAAAAAACAGTCATAATGACATTACAGAAGTACACTGTAATATTGAGAATACAGAAATACAGTCAAAAGGCGAATACAGAAGTACACTGTAATATTGAGAATACAGAAATACAATCAAAGGCGAATACAGAAGTACACTGTTATATGGAGATTACAGAAAATGGATGTTGAAGTTATTGCTTTCATTCCACAAGGTCTTAAATGTTTGATAAAAATATATATTTCTGTAGTCTATATTAGGCTAAACGTATGTGCTAAATAGGTGTTTCTATATTTATATTTTTAGAAATAAATAATATTCAGCAACCTTTGTGTTAGGAATCCAGACCTGCGTTCCACGAAATAACTCAAAAGGAGATATCTTTCCTCAACGCAAGTCTCAAAGTTTGTTTCACCGAAAAATGACATTTTTAAGAAATTTATGGCTATAAACTTGATAATTATAGCAAATATATTCTAGGTCAGTTTAATTATGGCAGTATTCTTGATCTTTAAAAATATGAGTTTAAGGTTATACATCCATCATTAGATTATAATCCTGGTCCCTCAAATGCTTAAAAAATCTTCAGTGCAAATGAAAGCATCCACTGACTTAAAGTGTTAATGTTTTTTTTTGCACTTAGTCAATAAATGTTTGTATTTACTATAAAAAAAATCTCGCGATCACTTGGTGGATCATGATCACAATTTCATGATGGATGGGTTACGTAAAGTACACATGTATATCTCAATTTTCGATAAATCGTGAAACGCATGTCTGCTTATGATACATAGTAACCGTCCCAAAGGATTGGCAGTTACGTCATCCTTCGCCCTGATTTGTTGCTTTAGGCATTTTGTTGCATTTTCAAAATAATTTGCAAGATCAAAATAAGCTACCGTTTATACTTATAATAACAACATCGAGTTAACAAGAAATAGTTAACTGGTTTATCACCGAATCATTTCATTGTTGCTTTCTGGAGATGACATTTAATCTACATTCTAGAGTATGAGGTACGATTTAAACACTTAGGTTTATTGAATAACGCGTTAGAATTACTAATTAGCTTAAATGCGATAATTGTTTTAACGTAATGCAAATAGAGTTTTGTTCAAACTTGTTTTCGAGAGTGTATGTATTTACATAATTTAACTGCTTTAACTAAATGGAGAGCGTATTTAAAATTTCAGAATAGCTCAACAATTGCATGTCACCAATTTACACGTCTATAAAACTAAAGAACAAAGGGGAAGATACGAGCGATTGGAACAATTAAAATTCTCCATAAAGGTCTTCTGTTAAAAGTCGCTGGTAAATGTTCACATGTTTTTCAAAATATTAGCAGAGTGTTTTCAAGGAACTGACATAAAACTGCCTTGATTTGAAAAATTTAAGGTATCACCGTTCGCCTTTTAAAAGTTGAAAAATCTAATAAGCGGATGAAATAAACAGACCCGGTGACACAGTGCCGTGGCTAATTGATCATTCACGTGCAATTAAGAAACGCACTCGGATGCATTTTTGTCAATGGCGGGCTTGTTTTAGTAATTACTTTATCACCATCTCCGTGATGAATGGCCTCGTCGTATCTAACATACCACCGTTTCTGTCGCATTGCATCTTGGGTCCCAAAACTAACAATTACCTCCGAGGTCGTCCGCGTGACAACACCCATACAATTTCACGAATTCTCGGAATCAAACGAAACATTTTAGACAATAAAACCTTAATGACATGGAAATAGGAAAGTGTTATGTGTACGAGGATGAGTGGTGAAATTTCTACGGGTAACGAGACAGCCACGTTGTTTTGTTAAGGGGCAATAATTCTGGAAAGTCATTAGGACTAAGTGCTCACAATCCTCATGCCCTCAAATTACCGAGCTCATGGTTTGATTTCAATTCTTGCGAAGATTGGAACATTCTCATTTTACCATCGAGTACTAATGATAACCTCTGTGCAATTTTATCTGTTGACTTCGTGATGAAGGTCAATTATTTTAGAGAATTGTCGCAGAAAATGCTGAACTTAATTAAAGTTTTTTTTTTTTTAAAAAAATTCTAAGAGCAGTTGTGGATTACGGTGAAAGAAGATTATTTTGTCTCTGTGATTTGCATTATAGTATAGAGCGTTAAAACTAGTGGATAGTTGCCGTATGCAATGACAAGTAAATCAACAATTTAGATCAGGCCAAGCAAATAACATCTTAGTATAAGACAAATAGGTCAAGCTCCTTTATTACACCAACCTGTTTTTTGTTTTTTTTGTTGTTGTTTTTTTTCCTTAACATTTGAACAGCGTATCCAGCATTTTCTTTAATCTTTACGCTGTAAATCAGGAGCACAGTGTTTTATATTTGACAGAAGAGAAAGGATATATGCCCATACCGATTCAGATAAAGCTTACTTTAACATTTTTCGTCCATTGATAATTAGTTCTTGCAACTTGTACAAATCACCCTTGACGGCTCTTTGGTTGGACCAGTACTTTTCGTTAAGGAAGATCCTGAAAATATCCTCACCCCGCACTCACACAACATTTGGATATGTTGTCAATCAAAATTACCTTTGGACAACGGCGCATAGTTTGTAAAAGACAAGATGTAGTAAAGGATGCATTTTATTTCATTTAAAGATTCTCTGTATAATATGTTAGTGAAGTTTATTTTTATATGATCTATAGGATAGAGTCTATGCACGCTCCGGCGTTTTATTATCTGTAGAAATGTCATAGTACATGTAGATTTTGTCCTTGACATCTGGTTTAAGCACCCAAGTCGGTCCTTTTGCCGACTGTCCGTTCAAAGATTGTAACTGTTGGTATTTCTCTATTTATGTAATGTCATGTTGGTATTTCTATATTTTTGTAATGTCCTGTTGGTATTTCTCTATTTATGTAATGTCATGTTGGTATTTCTATATTTTTGTAATGTCCTGTTGGTATTTCTATATTTTTGCAATATCCTGTTGGTATTTCTATATTTTTGTAATGTCCTGTTTAATGTCCTGTTTATAGTTTTCTATTTTATGTTGCTTAGAGCACAGCATATAGGGATAGTTTCAGGACTTGTTGGCCCGGTGATCGGATAATGTGACAAGGTGTGGTATCATGCCACATGTCTACGGAGTGATACTGCAGTGTGGCAGCACTATATTTGTCTCAAGTAGACATCGTCTCAAAATGACTGAAATACTGTCGTTGGGACGTTAAACCTAATAAACAAACAAATATACAAAATATTTTATGTAACATCCTGTTAGTATTTCTTTATTTTATGTAATGTCCTGTTGGTATTTCTCTGTTTATGTAATGTTCTTTTTGTATTTCTATATTTTATGTAATGTCCTGTTTGTATATCTCTATTTTATGGGATGCTCTGTTGGTATTTCTATATTTTATTTTATATCCTGTTGGTATTTCTCTATTTTATGTAATGTCCTGTTGGTATTTCTCTATTTTATGTAATGTCCTGTTGTTATTTCTCTATTTTATGTAATTACCTGTTGTTATTTCTCTATTTTATGTAATGTCATGTTTGCGTGTTGTTTTTACCATTTACCAACACCTTCCTCTGTAACTAGTTAATATTTAATATTTTAACATATTTTTTATATTGGATTTTTCGTATGACCTTTTTATCCTTTATTATTCCTACAAATGTGAAACACGTGATTTTGTCAAAGAGATCGATCTATTTTGCACATGGTCTTTAAAATAAATCGCTGATAATTTGCATTTCAGAGCTTCTGATTGGCCAAAAACTTAGGGTGACCTCTAATATTCGTTTTACTTATAATACACTATTTTTCTTTACTTGTTATCATCCCTTGACCAAATTTATTTGTTATACAATCACAGATTTGCGGGTACATCGATGTATTTTCTCAGCTTTTTGCAATCTAAGAATTTTGAATTCGTTACAAAGACCAGTATTTTGAATGAATGCCATTTTCATCATTGATGCGTCATAGTTTCAGCAAAAGGAGAAAGAAAAAATCGCTTTAAACGTATCTATATATTCAGTATTTTAGTCAAGTCTAAAACAACGGCTTCAGATAAGGATGAAACCTTATCAAATATAACCAGACTTAAAAATATTTGCAGTCCTTTCAAGCTTTGTAGTTGCTTAAGGTATTCCATCGATCATTAAATGATAATCATGATCATTCAAATGCTTAAAATACTTCAGCGTAAATGCAAGCATCCACTGACTTGCATTTACTATAAAATACACAATCACTTGAGTGACCATTATCACAATTTAATGATGGATAATTGTCTTAACGGAGCGTATATTGAATGGCATGGGCTATGTCGTCAAAAAGTTCCCTCTCCTTGTTGCAGGTTTTCCCACCACCCAACCTCCTGACGGCCGTATCGGACCAATATTCCTGTCGGAACCTCCATCCAAGTTCGTAATTCCCAACACTAAAGGTGCTATCGTTCCCTGCTCTGTATACGGTTACCCCACCCCTACTGTCACATGGTACTCTGGAGACGGGGAAAAAGTAAGTAGTGGCACGTTTATTGTCGTTATAGGACAAGGGTGTAGTGTTCGAGTGTACACTATAGTGGTTGAATATTTTCTTAATGTGACACACAGAAAAATAATTTAAATAAAATGTACAAGAACAAATACATTATTCAATATTTCACAAATGAATTAGATTTCTATCCTGTCATACCTATTGACCATTCCACTCCGAAATGAGACGAAACCCTACGTATATCATGAGCTCTTCCCGGATTTATAATCTACATGCTGGTATTGTTCCATGGGATATAAACATACATTTGAAAGTTTTCTCCGATCACTGATTGGTCGATTTAAATCATCAATTATGCCGGGTATTGCCGATCCTCTGGTGAATTGGTCTGTGGTTTATGAGTCACAGAAACAGAAAACTTATTACCATTTGATTAATGGTTCCTGTAGTGTCCACAAGTTGTGCTCGTCAATCACAGTTATGAACTGAAACACACTTTATACAGATAGAATGGTGTTTAAATGTAAACATGCAGTAAACATGCATTCAGTTTGATATATATTTACATTACATTAACATAATAAGTATATTGTAAGTGATTTGAAAGGTTATCTAAAGATAAACAAAATTCAATTAATATGTGTACGAATGAAATACTCTATGTTGTCTTTAAGAATGCCAGGTTCAAAACTTATTGGGTCAATCGTTAAAGTCATGCATAATGACCTTTTAAGAGAGCAATTCTTATAATCAGTATTTATATAACCAAACCTTGATTTTAATCGTCCTTACAGTGAAATCAATAATTTTCGTGGGATACTAATTTTCGTCGATTTCGTAGAGGTTATATCCATGAAAATTAATCCTTATGAAAACTTGTCTCTAATATAGACCTCACGTTTTCTAGAACATAGATCCACGAATAAATGTATATTGTACTCACGAAATTCCCTTAGGTACATAATCAACGAAATTTTATGTCAACGAAAACTTTACAGTACACTATTCAACATGTACATGTATGATATAAAGATCTATTCATATTGCCAAGAGATAGATGCTGCTCACTCAGCCTTTTTTCACAGTTTTGCATATAAAAAGGTGAAATCATTCATTTATTATTTATGAAGATTTAATTATCATTAATAGGATATCGGGCAATCTTCTATGCCGATTACAAATATCAAATTATGTGTTGGTGACATTTAATGTTTCAGGCGCGGTTGCAGCGATGAAAGAGAGGGGGCATCCACCTCATTTGTTTTAAATATTGATTGATCTAGATAGATTTTTTATAAAATCAAAAAACAAATTTGCTTGGTGCTCTAAATGTGTGTCAGTTTTTTGCCATATTTTATACAGAACAGAGCAAAACAAACCTTTATCACGACTTAAGCGTCAAACACATATTCTATATCATATAAATTTATTATATATTAAATGCTGTCATGCACATACATGTTTTAAGAAATATATTCATAAAAAGACAAAACGAATATTTTAAATCAAACAGTATGAATTAAAAGAAATGAGAATGCTATATAAACTATTCAATCCAAACCTGTTAAGCACTTCAATGTAACTATGTAATATATAAGTAAGTAAGTAAGTAAGTAAGTAGTTTATTATAGTGACATGTGCATTTCGTATAATACAAAGCAAATATATACAATTTAAACTAGCACCCGGTCCATTGGACCTGTAAGTCACCTCAACATTTAAACTCATTACAGCACGTAACTTGTAAAAATTCTACAACTATATTTATAACTCACATACATTTATTAAATTTTCTTGAGTAAGATACGTTGAGGGGCCTGGGTAGTCGTTCACCTCTTCAAGGTCCGCTTTTGTAATTCGTGCATCATTAGTACACATTTAACCACTCTGACCCTGTTTTGGGACATAATTTCAATTGACATATATTTCAACGAAACATGTTTACATCTCATTTCAGTGCCAATCAGATCAATTAAAATGCAGTGCCAAACTTTATGACATCCATTAAAATTGATCTGGAAGGAAAGCTTCAATAAATGTCAGTTTGAATTGTGAATGCATGCATTCGTACGGTACACATAGTTTGTGTTTCACATGTAGATAATGCTTTATATCTTCTGTTTTTTAATATTCTTGTTTTATCTTTTATCAAATTGCTCATACCGTTATAAAAAGGAAGATGCAAACGCTATGTCGTAAACGGAAAATGAAGACGGAATTTAGTGTCTAAATATACATCAGATGTTAACATTTAATACTATATACAAATACAGCAATATAAACCCGAGTATGGAAACATTTATGCAGGCCATATTCTTTCATGTATTATTTTTTTCTGTGAAACATCAAAACCGCATATGCTTGCCTTTATTTGTTATAAATATTACCATATTGAATGTCCAATAACCCAGGCAGCATCAAAAGAAGATAAACTCCTATATTACTGCCATTCAATCATCTTCGAACTTTAATTGGCAAATTTCTTCAGTTACACAGATCTCAAATCTCACGAAACAAAGCGAGAGTAGGTCATGCCATCCCTCGGGGTAACATGTTCCATGTGATATAATCTTATCCTATAGAAAAGAAGTTTTATCCTCGGGAAATGAGAAGAACGTAACTAGGTCACAGCCATGATTCGCTTATTTCTGAACAGCAGGTAGAATTGAAGAGCCAATCATGTTGCTAAAAAAGTTTTCTCTGGAGAGAAAAAAAAAATCAATTTAGAAAGGCTGATTCTAAATCTAGCTGATATAACATGGTGCATATTAAAATTTGTGCTCTGTATAATTGAAACCAATGTTTTTTTCCGTTATTTTTTTCGTTATTTATTTATTTATTTATTTATTTATTTTTATTTATTTTTTTTTTAAGACGGGATTATGGTATCTTATAACAGAAACAACTCATTTCATTGGCATTCAAAGAAAAGAGAAAGACCTTAATGTGCAAAATTACTTTATTTGCCTTGATTGAACCATAGTGTACACAATATTAATTACTATTAATGTTAAAGCAATAAACCTACGATATGCACATGTGCCAGATAATGTAATGTACACGTTTTAGATTACTAAATTGTTCGCTTTCTTTCTTAGGATTTTATGAAGTTTTCGAGCGAAATATTTAATGGAATAGAATTGCAAGTCAGCTGCTTGAAAGGTGCAATATTAGAACAGAACAGTCGAGGTTTAATATTCGAGTTTGAAAAAAAAATGTCTCAATATATCTTTTCACCTTTCCATGAATATAGATTTCAAGAACTTGTGTAAATAGTCTGTCTGTCCGTCTTTCCCTGTCCGTCCGTCTGTCCGCTCGGATGTCCGGAAATCTGATATCCTGCGATAACTTAAAAACCGTTTAAGATGATATTATGAAACTTGGTATATGAATAGATAGCAGTATGGAGATTCTGCACTTCACTTTGTATTTGTATTTTCTCGGACCAAAATTCTGGTTGCTATGCTAACGGAAAATTATGCAATAATGTAGGGGACTCATGTGTTGCGTACAACACCAGTTTCTTGTTTTTTAACGGAAGTGGTTTGTTCATGAATCGACGCCGACGTAAAAGAAATTGATCTCAGCTATATATGTATGCCTTCTTTTTTATATCTCACAAATGGTATTACCTTTAATCGTCCCTCCCCTTCCTCCATTCCAATACTGTGGGACGCTTAACCCAAGTAAACCAGCAATCATTTCACTACTTCATTGTAGCGTTTTGGGGCTGCCAACGGACATTATTGGTCAGCTGAATGGTCAACACAACGCATACGTGTCCCATTGGTCAGTGTACTTTTTCCCGATGAATCGTATAGACGTGTTACCGCCCATTTTTGTGTGCTTGTGTCCGACAGCAAATGATCACAGTGTCTTTTTGCGTACTGCTATCATCAGTACGTCGTTGCTCGATAGGAAATCTTTGGAAAATGTTTGAAGACGTATCTGAGACTGGTCAAGCAAAGGAAATCCCTGACCGATCCACGGACGCGGTTCCACTTGCGGCTTACTCCAACTACTGATAGGAAATTCGGTTGTTGACTTAAAACAGATGCAAAATCGTATAAAATTATCCAAGTAGTAAAATGTAATTTCAACCCTGGAATCTTTTACAAGGAAAAACCCAATTCACGCCAGAAATGAACATTAAATTTTAAAATGTTGTCTGAATGTAATCCATCCATCAATATATTATATTCATGTTTTTAAAAACACTTCAGTGCAGGTGCACTCATCCATTGATTTATAGGCTCTTATGCTCAAAGTTTTTCAAGGCTGGCATCTACTTTAAAATTCCCACAATCACTTGATAGACCATGATCCCATTCTTATGATGGATGGATTACCTTAAGGTGCGTCCGAACCTTAAAAAAGAATCAGCATATAAGAGCATGTTTTATATCTCTTCATTTCAAGGTCAAGAATGAGGCCGGTGTGATCGAGGTGCTGACCAACAACAGTCTGTACTTCCATCCGTTCGAGGCCGGCACAGTAGAGTCCACCATCCACACCCAGGTGTACACGTGTCAAGCCGAGAACCTCATCGGCAAGGTGGTCAGTCGACAAATGCACACCGAGGCAGGTATGTGTCCGTGCATGTGTGAAAGGTGTGTTCGAGTGCAGGCGTTTGAGCAAACTCAGGCGCAGTAGACCGGCTCCGCACGATGAATTATCATGTCACGTTGTTGGTTGGATACTCAGACATTTTTTCATCACACTGTGGCATAGGTCTGTACGTGATCTCCTGCGTTTGAGATTGGCCTTTGAAAATAGAAGTTTAAGATCTTATTTGTATATTCCAGAAGGTCGATGACCCAAGTGGTCAAGCATTTTTTTTGACAGGCCAAATCATATATGTATAACAAAATGAAATGGCGGTCACAAATATAAGATACTAACTCTAACTTGTGAAATTGTTTGAATAAATATATGTTTATTTTCGAAATAGTATTCGTAAGTGTCTGACCTACTTAGGGATTGTTACGTAAGACAATGTCAATTAAATAGTTGAACGAGGTTTCATTGGTAGATATTTCTATCCTTAAAATATATGTTTGCTTTGTATTTAAGAATTTTTGATAAAGTTTCCTGAATTAATTACATTTTACCTTAATAAATGAATTATATTAAGTGTTTTCCTCGATGCTCATTGAGATCTGTTTGGGCCGATTTATTTATATTCCGTTTCAACGAAACATGATTATAGTCTGTTTCAATACAATAAGTTGGACACTTTTATCTCTATATATGCTTATTTGGACTTCCTAGAACGAAGCGCTACGTTATGATATGTTGCACAGCATGAATCCGTTCTCAGACCTTCCAAAATGTAAACCCCATCAACGCCAGCAAATTTTTTTTTTAAAGATATTTCTTATATTTGACAATATCTTAGTTTAAACATATCTTATTCAGTACATATTTACAATAATAAATAAATATCTTTTGTAATCTATTTTAGACATTTGTGTTCTGAGTGAAAATTCTAAAACGTATTCCGTAACGACATACAAAAACTGTTGTCCTGCGTGTTTTGTTGTTCTTGACCTCAGTCGGTAACTAGTTTTCATGAGAAAATAGTTTACACGCATGTGCGTGGCACTTTGAATATATCTGGCAAAAAATTTACACTGGCCATTTTCGAGATAGGAAATTTAATTTCTTATATACCATGCCCTACTTATACGAGGTTATCAAATGTATCGTGAACAATAAAGTTTAATTGAAGGAACCTCTACATCAAACGGTTGCCGCTGCTTAAGGTACATATTGCCCTTTGATCTTGCGTCTGGTAAAAATAATGGCCGGCGCGCCCCATCCAAATAATAAAAACCTGACATTTCTTTATACATGAATTTCGTGAACATTTTTATTTGTTATAAGTGTGTTGTTTATGAAAATTTCATGGACAGACTTTATCGAATTGGAGCTCTTTATTATTAAAGTGTATAGTAATAAAAACAAATACACGAATAATATATAATTAATATTATTATAAATGAAATTTTATTCATTTGTAATAAGATTCATAATAGCATAATTCAATGTGTGACTCGTACTTGTGTATATTTGAAAATGCGACACTCACTTTTAGCAAGTTTGAAAAAAAAAAAAACAAAAAAAAAAAAAAACAGAAGAAAAATAAATTTATTTTACAGCAAAATAAGCAGAAAAGCAGAAGTATAATCATCATCACCATTAAAATAAAATAAGTATCATCATCACCATCGATATCATTGTAGTAGTAGTAGTAGTAGTAGTATTGGTAGTAGTTGTAGTAGTAGATTCATCAACAACATTAGAATATTATATTTATCATTATCATTTAAAAGAAGTAATGTCTTTATTAAAAACAAATATTTATTAGTCTAATTAAAATGGAAATCATTCATTAAAAATGAACCTTAACCATTTTTTAAAAATATTTTTGAATGATTTTTATTTTTCTATTTTTTTTTATATTTTTTTTTTGCAAAAATTTTAAATGACGTTTTAATTATTATTATTCTTGCTTTATTCAACGCAATTATGCTACAAATATGCATTAAAAATAAAACACAAAAGAGCAAGCCAGAAGTTTGTAACTGTATGTATGTGAATGAGAAAAAGAGAGATAAATTAATGTAAGATACATGTACATGTATGAACGAGAGAGAGAGAGAGAGAGAGAGAGAATTTGTGTTTCTTGTTTTCCTCACGGGCCATGTGGCCTATTGAACTTATTGAACTTATATTAATAATAAATTTCTACATTTAAATTTCAATGTGCTATACTTAACATCAATTCTTATGAAACATTTATATCAATGTGCTATACTTAACATCAATTGTTATGAAACATTTATATCAATGTGCTATACTTAACATCAATTGTTATGAAACATTTGTTTCAATGGATCCATGTCAGCTATAGCATCTTCAAAATTATTCTTTTAATTGAAGATGTATTTTTTCATTCTGCGCGTGCATGATTTAACGGTCCAAAACTCAAACATCACTTTACACAATTTTGACATCCAAAACAAAACGAAATGAAATAAAAACCACATCTTGTGATGAGTATGAAATAACATGTTTCTCTCCTCGGGTTTTATACTCTCGGACACTGACAATTGTCGATTAATTATTGTGAAGGCTGCCATTAAGGGATTTCTATTGGAACATTAGTTCCGGATTTTAATTACTTTAAAAGCTTCCATTTATGGCATTCTTTCACAAAATTAAGAAATATCCTAATGACCTCTCGTTTTTATCCTGGTCCGCTTTTTTTTTTTTAATTTGATATTACAGTTTTTATGATTATTAGATAGAATGCAGTTACGCGACATGAAAATCTTAATTTATCTCATGACGTTATCAAGACAAAAATAATACAATGATGATAATTATCAATTAGATAAATAATAATTAAAGTCACAATAGTGACTATACCACTTGAGAATTATGATGAGTGTCCTCTCCTCCTCTTACAGGATTCGATCCCCTGGCGAAGTCAGATATTTTCCCCTTCAAACCAATAAGTTAAGCTGGTGACTATTTACATTGTACAAAACCAACAGTTAATATATCATTGTCTGGCAACACAAATTCACAAATAAAAGGTTATTTTTTTTTAGAATCGAACTTAGTAAATAACTAAATAAAGTGGGAACATGTTTTTTGTTTGTTTGTTTGTTTTTTGTATGAATGATGTGATTATATTTTTTATATTTCTTTCTGTGAAATATATTTCGTATTTGATTGTTCTTTAATAACAACGAGACACATTTATTCGAATATTCCATATTGAATAACTTTCCATGCGCTTTGGAAATAAAGTCCTGCTAGTCATATAAGATATTTTTCTACTAAATTCACAGAATAATTTTTAAGAAAGTAAGAAAGTATGTATACAGATATAGAATTTTATGAAATATATATAAACAAATTATTTTTGACCTGTAGGACCAGCTTTCCTCTTAAAATATTGTTTCATGTGGAAGGGAAATAGTTAAGCTGATAGCGGTGCTATGTCTGCCCTTATTCAATCGTTAACATCATCAAGTGGTTAAGCGACTCGAAACAAATCATTGAAGATTTATTAATTAATTTTGTGAGAAAGATATTCCATTAAACATTTTTTTTTTCAATTTTAGATTTCATTACGATGGTAGTTTTAAATTTACGATATGCTCCAACGAATGTAACATTTTAACATTGAATATCTTGTTTTTATTCAAAACAATCCCTTCGGATTTGGCTTTCGAATTGATTTACCGGCACGTACAAATCTAAACATTGTGGAAATGCATTTAATGTGTTTCAGTGGTGACAAAAATATTGCTTTAAAACTTACAATGCAGAATGCGGAAAGAAATGCCCGCAAGGAGTGACAAAAGAATCCCGGTCCATCAATATCACTTTAAAGGTTGTTGATCCAGCTAATGGGGGCCGGGAAATAAACTGTCGAGATCAAATGTTTATTGCACAACGCCATGTTTCTATCTAATTCGCATCTTAAATTAAAACAATCTGAAATCTATTAAGTCAATATATTGGCTGGGGTGCATTTGCTGATAGTTTTCATGAGAAATGTATGCTAATGCACGTTTTATGTAAGCTGACAAGACTTCAACATCATGACAAACATGCTTTAAGTTTACGCTCTGATTTGAATCTCATTCGATCACTGTTGCAATATTTATACGCCAATTGTTTTTGAATTTTAAGATTTAAACTTCATTCTCAGACATGTGTCCACAATAGGCTTTTTAGACTGAATAGTCTGTTTCAGTCCATTTGTACACATCGAAACAATCCTGGATCAATTTAATATGTTACCTAGCAACAAACATCTTTTTATCCCTTCCTTTCTTTATTTCTAACTAAGGGGTGTACCCGATTTCAAAATCAATAGTGTTTTTGTTTGTTTGTTTTTTGTTGTGTTTTTAAATAAATTGTAAATTAAATTTAAACCAATCAAAATTCAAGATTCCCTAGGTAAGCCAAATGATATTAAAACAAGTAGACTTAGAATTTCTAGACATATATCAAGGTTATATATCCGTCATTAAAATATAATCATGGTCCTTCAAAATTTCTTAAACACCTGTAATTACATTTGTAGCTGGACGTCGCTATATGACTGAAATACTGTCGAAGCGACGGTAAACTCAAATAGTCAAGTCAAGTCAAGTCAAGTCAAATGCTTAAAAAGACTTCAGTGCAGATGAAAGCATCCATTTGCTCAAAGTCTATAAAAGCTTGCATTTACTATAAATTCCCACAATCACTTGATGGACCATGATCACAATTTAATGATGGATGGATAACCTTAAGAACCAAGAAAAAACATTGGAGTCATACAGATATCATTGTCAATATAATCATGCGTAACATGCCATGTTCTACATCCGCGTATATCTGTGTATCTGTAAACATCAGAACGGAAGTGTGTTGCTCTGTAAAGTGTTAATATCCATTACGTCACGAGATTGTCATTAGCGATATGTTATCACAAACCATCTGTTGTAACAAGATTTTTTTTTCCTTATGCACTGTAAAACATTTGCTAGATGTAGTTTTTAACAACCAGAAAAAAATGATAATGCAACTAAACAATGTTATGTCACCCCATTAACGTTACACAGGAAAACATATAAAATAAACATTTCTGTAGCTGTTCTGATACATTGTCTTCTTTTAATTTTAGGAAGTACATATTCGATAAACAGTGTATGATATAAATAAATTTCAGAAAAAAATAGTAAGATTTAGTCATTTGTTTTTAATTTTGCAGTTATGTTGTTTTTTTGTTTTTTTTATTTGTTGTTTTTTTCGGGTGACTCTCAAATTCTTAATAATAAGGACGCAAGCACTTTCTGGCTCTCTGTCCGTCTGGTTTCTCAAACATATATTAAAGTCTAAAGCGGGTACCAGGACATGAGTATATATACAATGTACATGCTTATAGTGACCTCTCAACCCCGACTCTCCTCCTTTCCCGAAATTGGAAGCGGACCTTCACAACTTCTCCCTCCGCCATTACCTTCTCCGTTCGTTGCCATGGTTGGTATTGAAACGAAAACAACACATTAACTCAAACCAACGCTTTAACCACAGCCCTTGAGATTTGGGAAACACGGAGAAAAAATAACATCATGTACTACAGTACAACAATTCTAATTTTCACTCAAATTGCTATTTTTCTTGCAGTCACTTCAATGTCACTTTCATTTAAACTCAATTGGACTATTTCACCCTTTTGTGAACAAATGAAATTGCGCTATTCAAGGGAGCGAGGACCTTTAGACAGGCAAGAAGCCGTATAATCGGAGCAACTTTGCGGATAAAATTGATGACCGAGCTCGTCATTTTGCTCACCGCAATTAGCCTTGTCACTTGGACAAATGGCAAATTGATATTGCGACTTAATATTGATGACGTAGTTTCCGGTAAGATGGAGAAAATCACTTAAATTGTTTGGTAATGTACACTACTATGCACTTATAAGTATGGAATTTTGAATGAAAGTTAATTGTTTATAGAAACGTCATATGTTTATTTTTCTGTATCATATTTACAGACGCAATTGAGCAAACAAAACTATCGCAATTGCAAAACAATACTGTGCATTTATATGTATGGAGCTTTGCATGAAGTTAATATTTCAAATTTATGCAATTGCGATAATTTGTTTTCGTAATTGCGTCTGCAATTTGATGCAGAAAAGATACGCATATAACTTTTCTATAAACAATTAACTAATAGAAACATGATTGAATAAAACAGAGCTAAAATTGTAAATAAATTAATAAATTTGTAAAAAAAATAAATAAACAAACAGTAATAAACCAATCGCAGTGTATTTCATGCTATTGGGTGAACATATATATCACTGAAATAATACATAGTCATACAATGAAACTACATAGTTATCTTATCTTATCTAAGTTATATAGCTGATGGATATCATACTGTTTTATCGCATTCTCCCACATATTTCTTTCGTGTCCTTGACCCCCACCCCCACCCCACCCCCAAATAATAGGAATTATAATTGATACTAATATTACTTGTATCATAAAAAATAGTAATTATAATTGATATTAATAATATAACCCAGCGATGACGTTTTGAAAGTTACATAAGGGAATGTTCATCAAATATTTACCATACTCTGTTAACGTAGCGTGAGACATTATAGAAAAGGTGGATTCTCTATTAATTTCATAACAAAGTCTAATCTTTTTCTATACATGTAATCATTTCTAATTAAGGAATCAGCCAAACACGATATACTATTTCCAGTTATCATGGAGCAACTGGAGCGGTTCGACGTTAATCTCATTGACGTTTGGGTCACCCGAGGGGGTACGGCTGTCTTCACGTGCGAAATCAATCCGCCATTTTCTAAAGATTTTGTCAAGGTCACAGGCTGGACACAGGGGTCAACACACTTACAACCAGGTAAGAAAGACAGATTGCTAACGGAAGATTGGATTCAGTTGAACAGTATTGATTTTACATTTTTCGCTAAATCATCACTGTCAAAGTACACAGGAAAAGATTTTTTTTGTTTTTATTCTTGAAGCAAACTTGTTTGTTATAATGAAATTTAAGAACACAAAATGAAATATTAGAAATGAAAAAAAATGGTAGGTTACAATTTTTTACGTAATTGATATATAAATGATATAATACTTTAATGAATAATGTTTAATACATCCAATATAATAATGTCATTTTGAAAGTGTATACAAAGAATAAGATGATCCGTTGGAATCATTAATTTGTGTGGGACAACAATTTTCGTCGATTTCGCGGAGGGTTTGATCCACGAATAGTAATACCTACTTAAACTTGTCTCTTATATGGACCCCACATGTTTTAGAACATGATCCACGAATATATGTACCCACGAAATTCCCGTAGGTACATAATCAACGAAAAATTAATGATTTTAAAGTAATAAAACATCAAATATATAGTACAGTTAAGGCTTCATTGCAATACCAACATAGAAGATGTTCATCTCCTATCTGTACTCCCGTAGGTGAACGTATTAGCATCACTTCCAACGGAGAACTGCACATCCGTGACGTCAGAGATACGGACGGCAATACTGACTTCCGGTGTACCTCTTCCAACAACATAACGGGGACAACCAAGTCCAGCCCAGGGGCTAAACTTATCATACATAGTAACTGATTCATCCCTTTTGTTTGTTTTCTCTTAACTGATGATAACTTAGTTCTATTAGTCTTGGTCCTTTCATGAGCTTCTTATTTGGTTTTGCTCTGTTTGCCAGTGTTAAAATGAGAAAGGAAATCCCACCCAAAAAAGTGAAATTATACTTAGAGGACAAGAAGTGTATGACTCAAGGGAACAATAGTTATATCAATTTACATATATATTCTTTACGGGACAAAGGATCCTGAAATGAAACTTGTATTTGAGATCCATTTATACACCTATATAAAAATTGTTGTTTTAAAATTCAGTAATTTAAGTTCAAATAAGATAAAATCGGATTGTATAAAATTTAAATTGTAAAAACATTAAAATGTCTCCATATTCCCAACTCCCCGACAGACCCGCCTGCTGGAGGCAAAAGTCCCCGTATCGAAGACTACCCCCTGCAACAGACGGCCCAAGGGGAGACCGTGGAACTGCCGTGTGTGTCCATTGGCTGGCCACTCCCCACCTATAGCTGGTACAAGGGTGGGGCCCCGGTGGACCTAACTAATGCACGATTGTCCCAACTTGGCGGTAACCTGGTCATTACGTCAGCTCGTACTTCGGACAGCGGGGAGTACCAGTGTAACGCCACTAACTCCCGAGGCACGTACGCCGCCTCACGTCCTCTTGTTGTGAAAGGTTTGCACCACTGTTGATTTGTATAATTATGTTGTTGTTTTTCAAGTGAAAAAAAAAGCGTCTTCGTTTTAATTTTCAACGTATTTCAAACATTTATGACAAAAGTACACCTTAAAACGATGTCTCTCTTCCTGTCTGTCTTTCTTTTTGTCTCTCTCTTTTTGTCTGTCTGAATTGCATGATCATTTTAAAGCTGTTGTGTTTTTTTCCAACATTTTGCAAAAAATAATAAATAAAATGCACAAATAAACGCTCCTGCTCCTCTTTTTGTATCAAAATTAATTTAGTTCCAAAAAGCAGTTTTTATTTGGTGCAATATAGATATTATTTATAACCTATATATACAGTCAAACCTGTCTTAAGCGGTCAGTCAAGGGAACAAGATAAAAAATGACCGCTTAACAGAGATGGCCGCTGAGCGAAGGTCAAATACATGTATATAACAAAATGCTCTAGTTTGGTAATATTAAAAATGACCGCTAAATGCAGATTGACCGCTTAGTGCAGGTGGCAGCTAATACAGGTTCAACTGGAGACTGTTCACACATATTATCAAGCCTTAAGGACACATCATTCGGAATAAGAAATTAAGAGGATAAACATATGCATGTTTATTTTATGCTGACTGATGAACTACTTCGTTCTGTAGATAAAATCCTTATTCCACAGTTTCAGGATATAGGTCTGCCGGGACTACTTTTTTAGGAAATGTAGCAGCAGTTAGCATAAAATAATAAGACATTTGATTTGTTTTGAGTGGATATTTATATATTTATATCTCGAAGTGATACAAATATCACATTTTCATGAGCGCTACGCGCCCATATCCACTCAAAACAAACAAATATCCTCTATATATCAAAATTTAAGAACCCTTTTTGTAGAGTCCAAAATATAAGACGCAACTGTTTGTTGATAGAACATTTACTATGTAATTTGTTTGATTACAAAAACATGGTGTCTGTATTGGTTGCATAAATTAGTGATCCAAAGCGTCAGCAGATATATTTAATTAGGTCTCTGTGAAGTAAAAACACAACATTGTAATCATCAGTGGACGCACTTTTATTGTGGATGTAAAACCCAAATTGGGTCATTCTGACGCCACTGTCATCAGTTTGATCATTTAGGTTGACCGTATAGCAATTTGCCCCGATGTGGAAGCTCTGGAAATTTAATCTGTGTGAAAGCAAACTGATGGTTGAATGCACACCTAATACAATTAACATTGAAGTGAGAGTCAAACATAACCATCTGGGGCTATTGATGAAGCTTTTATTTAAAACTTTGGTTAAGGTTTTAACTTTTTTGAAATATATATATTTAAATAGTAGTCATACTCACGTACAATTATTAATACAATAATATAAATTAAGTATACTATTTCGGAAATTTAAATATTCATAAGTTACAATCTGGGTTACAACTGAATCAGCAAACAGAGTAGACCAATGTTACAAGTAGACAGTTCTAGAAGAAGGTATCTGATGTGGGCTTGCTCTGTTTGCCCATTCGTCAAAAAGCGTTTTTATGGGGTAAAAGGTTAAATATATATTGAATAATAGAATTTCAACATACTAGTGCATGAAATAATCAGGCGACCAAGACACAAAAATACATAAGTTTTGTTCCTAAATAGCAGAAAGCCTTTCTCTTTGTCTTGCATTATACCAATATGGCAATAGAAAAAAAAATGACGAATCTCGTATGTCCATAGATGTGCATGTCATTTTCTAATTTTCTCTCTCCATAGGGGTATAATGAGAAATAAATTAGCCATATGAAACTCTTACATGATACACGGAGACTGTTAACGAGCATGGCTATTTCCTGGCCAGAATTTTCAATTGCTTGTCAGAATTCACATTTGCAGTTCTACCACGGCAGGTACCGGTATATGATTTCTTGATGGTTAGATATTTAATTGTGTTTCGTGTTACGATATTTGCACACTTCTTTGCACCGGGAAGTCTTTAAAATAAGGAAGCAGATCAATACCAGTAATCATGAATGTATGACGTCACAGTCGCGTGACCTGTCAGAAGTACCCCCAGCATTGTTTCCTGTAGTCAGTCACGTGGTGACTGAGGCAATCGGGACAATAGAGTTGTTCAAATCGTATACCAACTTGCCCATGCAAATTATAAAAAAATAATCATTTTGAGCTATGTTTCTTAAATGACACGTAGAACCATATTT
Source organism: Solen grandis (assembly GCA_021229015.1). Classification (NCBI taxonomy): domain Eukaryota; kingdom Metazoa; phylum Mollusca; class Bivalvia; order Adapedonta; family Solenidae; genus Solen; species Solen grandis. Next base: position 25,998,594 of record CM037795.1, on the reverse strand, counting down.
AAGTCCCCCCAAAATATTCACGATTATAGAAACAAACCATAATACCGATAGTAAGACAAACTGAATTGGATTGCAAAAGCATGCTGCATTAGAGTCTCATATTGCCCTTTGAATGTATTATGCCTTACTGCCTTGCCGCGGCCCTACAACAACGTATCTGTCTTAAAACACTGGTGTAGACATTTTATAGCATGTTGTCAAAAAGAAACATTATAAAAATGTACTTAAAACTTAAAATGAAAACTTAAAAAGAATTATTTTATTTTTGTTAAGTTAGTTTCTTTTATTCTATTGTTGTCTCCAGATCATAACTTCCCCGGGACATGTGTAATTGGCGGTCCTAATATATTGTAAATCTCGAAATGTACCTTAATACTGGACCAGGTGGTCCCATTAGATGAAAGTGATTGAATAATGTGAACTAACCTGAAACATGTAGCATTTGTTCTTCTTACATCATTCATGGATTGTATATTCTTTCGTTGGCTATAAATGTACCATTTAATGCCAACGAATTGTTTCGGAAGCCATTTTACGCATGCGTAAAAAAGAAATCATACTTAAAAAAAGATTAATTTATAGTTGTAACCGTTCTTCTATGGAAAGAATGTTAACCATTTAACTCAAGACATGATAACATAAACTGAAAGATTAATGGTAGATGAGACAGTTTTATTTTATTTGCCATGCAGACTGTGTAGAGTATGACAATATTGTATGAGCAAACAGAGAACACCATGATACATTTATTCATTTGCTTCATTTAGCATTTAAAGCTCCAATAAATTCACATTCATCGACCTCATTTGTGCATGAAAATTCATGAGGTAAATTGTAAATTTCTAAATGTCCATAGTTATAAGCAAATACATAGGGGATAATAATGTAGGCAATAAAAATTGCAATATTGTAGTTGTCTATGTTCTTATTGAAAGTAAAAGTAAATGTCATTTTTAGTCTCATGCTGTGTCACGTGTCATGCTGTGGGCACGTTCGCCGTTCAGTGTTTATCCCGGTCATCGGGAAACTAATATCAATCTACCCGGGGAGTCTTTCACTCCGCTTATGGCGCCCAAATGATGGCGCCACGGAATTATACCTCCCTGTAAGGTACTCATTGACACTGGATGAAGTGAAACAAAGCGGGATAGATTCCTTGCTCAAAGAAATTAGGTGTAGAATGTATTTTATTTCTTTATCAATTTTAATGTAACATTGCACATGCGAAGCGGAAAATTGTGCCCTACGCATAGGTCCCAATGATTTTCACTTACATTCAGGAAAACCTTCCGAGCTCGTGATATTTTGTTTGCTAACACGTTAATCACATAATAATGTTTTCCCGAATGTAAGAACATAATGTACATCTGACAAAAAGAGTAAATAAGGCATCTGTGTAGTGCACAATTTTTCTTCGCTATATCCAATTAGAATTGGTGCAGAAATAAAATACTTAATTTCGAATTCAGGCAAATAGCTTAAAGTGACGTCATATACCAATGGTATGACCACATTATTATATCCTTATGCTTTTTTGACATTCTTCAAACTTTTATTACGTTATTTTTTGTGTTTACGTTACTAAAATGAATGACGCATGCATGTCCCATCAGATTGCACTATAATGTGTGTGTTGCAGCGCCTCTAGCGGTTTCCATTTTCCCGGCCACTCAAGTCATCGACTCTGGCCAGTCTGCGTTCTTCAACTGCTCTGTGTCTGGACATCCGATCGAGGAAATCAATTGGTTCAAGGACGGAGAGCCTCTGGTCCGCTCGGATCGGATACTCTTCCTCTCGGATACCCTGATCGAGATCATCAGCGTCCGCCGGCAGGACCAGGGAATGTATCAGTGTTTCGTCACGGGGTTAATGAAGGAGGAGGAGTCACAGGCTACGTCACAGTTACTTCTTGGGGGTAAGTGGACACGTCTGAGTAAAGGTGATTGGTTGTATTGAGAATTTACGTCATTCTTCATCGTCATGTAAAATCATTAATTTTCGTTGACATTTAATTTCGTGGAATCTGTAATAAAATCGGTTTCATTAATACACATATTCGTGTATTCATGTTTTAGAAAGCGTGACATCTGTTAAATAAACAGTGTTCGTGGAGATTAATAATCGTGGGTAAAGCCGTCCACGAAATCTACAAGTCCCCCACGAAAATTAATGATTCTACAGTACTTAATTGGGGCCATTTAGTTTTTTGAATTTTGTTTTTCTCGTTGGATCAGGACTGCAAACAAAAGCATGTGAAAGCAACTGACATGTTTCTGAACTTATCATTATTATCATTTACTTTTCTTTTTCTTTTTATTGGAGTCATATTGAAAAGAAAATAATGTTTCACGAAGACCATGTTCCTGAACAAAATTAGAAGTGAGAGATTTTGAAATATCACAAAAATCGTCTATGGTCTCGAACATTCTACCTTTAGTTCACCTATCTGATATTGTCTGTGATGAATAGTAATCTTTATTTATCTAGTGGGGGGTATTTTATATAAGTGTGATGGAACTTGTTTCCAAGTCGAGAGATTTTATTCAATCGCCGTAAAATATGTTTGAACAAAGAAAAAACATGAACCTTCTTTTTTTTTCATTACCTTCCAGCGGCGCACCCTGTTATGATGGACGGATTTGGAGACATGTTTGTTCGGACAGGCCAGCTGACCGGTATACGTTGTATAGCCGCCGGCAACCCCACCCCTACAGTAACGTGGCTGCTTGACGGAAAGATGGTCCGAAGTCAGAGTCATGTTAAAGTCGGTGACTTCACGACGCTTTCCGGTGACGTCGTGAGTTACGTCAACATCTCCAGTGTCCGGCTCCAGGACGGCGGAGAGTACCGCTGTATTGCCAAGAATGACGTCGGAGAGACTGAGCACATGGCCAGATTGAACGTATACGGTAAGCACCTTCTTTTTTTCCATCTCTTAATAAATTAATTATTATAGTATTATTATTAATATTATTATTATTATTTTTATTATTATTATTATTGTTGTTGTTTTGTTTTATTTTCTATCTGCATTTGTGGTAACGGCCTTAGAGGATTAAAACGAAAGATTTTAGAAAAGAAAAAAAATCGAACTTGCTAGTTAAGTGCAAGATGGTGCGATTGGGCGATCTCTTGATCATATGGCATGTCACGTGAGAAGACACTGGTAACGCCAACCCGTTAATGTAATCATAATACATTCTGACAGTGCAAAAATTGATTCCAGAGCTCTCCGAGTGGAATCATGTGTCGACCGTTGGGGTGCTTATTAATTAAAGTTGAAATTCGGCTAGATCGATCGAGTTGCATTATCCAATGACAGGATAATGAGAGAACCGTAAACAAAGCAAGCTGGAATGAAAATAAAATTGGTCGAGATTCAGAGATGGAAAGAGTCATAACATTAACATAGCATTAAACACTCATTTAGTCGACATATCTCAGAAGTATCATGGTCATATTTTGATAAAATATGAAAATTATATTATATGCAATTGTGTATTGTTTGTCTAGATACAAAATGAACTTTTTTATATTATATTGTCAATTTTGTTTCTTGGATATATTGTTTAATTATTTCAATGAAATGTAGTTACTGCTGTACAGTATTTGACAATTTAATAAAGTATACGGGTAAACAAGGACCATATTAGACTCTCGTCATACTTCTTGTGAAACAAAAAAATATTTGGCTTCCAATCAATTCATTTCTATGTATTTCGAAGCTGTAACGACAAAATTGTTTGAACGGTATTAAAGGAAATCCATTTATTTTAAAATAAATTACATAACTTTATGATTTAAGGAATGTATTAATATGTAAGTATTTGGTAAAGAACGGATGAGAATGTGAAAAGGCGAGACAGTAAAACATTGTATTACAAAATACATGTAAAGTCTAATCAATCTGCCACTCTATTTTTCCCTTGGCAATTTTATCTATCTGTAAACATTTTGGTAAGAAATTAATTAGAAGGTCTGAAATCACAAAATACATGCAGAATCTGCACCCATTTTCTCTAACTATCTGTAAATATTTGATAAGGAATGAATAAGAGGGTCTAAATCACGATAATATATATAAAACAAATGTGTTCAAACTAACAACCAGTTCTCTGACAATTCTATCTAAAGGTAAACAACTGGTAAGGAATGAATTAAAGAGTAAATAAATACATATAAAATGTGTTCAAATTACCACGAATTATTCCTTATCTATCTTTCAGTATCTGGTAAGGAATGAGTTACAAGGTCAAAAATCACGAAATATATATAGAGAGAGAATGTGTTCAAACTACCGCCTAATTCTTTTCCTGGCATGTTGCTGATACCGTCATGACTTAACCCATTGCTGATGTATAAACTGACAGCGCTAACTGGTACACCATCCTTTGCTATTTGTTACTGTTTCTCTTATTGTCTTCACTTCCGTTTTGATAGAGTTTCTTCTCACCAAATTTGCATCACAAATGAATTCAATTAAGGCATCATGAACGATTTTTTTCTATTAACGACCCTAATGAGGCAGTTGCAACTCTGATCTTTCTTTTATCCATCACCCGTCTTTGTGATTCCTAGATCGATGCAACTATTTTAAGAAGCAATGTGATCATGGGGTTATCTCTTTGCGGTCACATTTCATTAAAAAAACACACAAAGAGAAGCAGAACAGGAAGAATCCGGAATTAAAGAGATTTTTATCTATATATCAATCTATTTATCTGAATATTACTATATGTCTGTCTGTTGTTTGGCCATGCTTTTCTCTCGGCAATTGCTCAACAAAATCACATGTAGACTTATTTGGAATATTCTAGAATTAAAAGAAAATTCTCTGCTTAGGAATACAATGTACGCGGTATTTGATTTTTGGCAAACATGATTATTGCATACATGTCGGGCGGTAGCGAACCTGCCTTAAAAATGCATTAAAATAATTGTTAATGTTTTCATTATAACGAGCATAGAAGAATACAAGCCAATAATCGTGCACGGAAGAAGCAAATGCATTCATTAGATTGTATAAAATACACGTACCTGACGTTTCAAGAAATCACGTGTAGTTAAGAATTAAAAATTATACATTGTATATTGGGTCTATATATACACTTGAAATTGAAACTTTATTATGGGTAACTAGTATATGATTATTTCTTTAATATATGTAAATCTAGCAATATTTTGAAAATGATTGCCATTCTAAATTCGCCAACGCCATTGAAAGTAAAACTTTATTCGGTGTATAAAAGAATTTCGTCCACCGGCCAAAAATGGACATTGATGTACACTGAATCAATATATGGGCTCGAAAATGTTACTTAAATGGTCGGTTTACCACATGTCCCTTTCTGGAGGGAAATCTTATTCGAAGAGATCATGTACAATGTATCTGAAATATATTTCTTTTGTTTTTGATATACATATACCTTTGTAGTTAGATGTTATCATTCGCTTTCGAAACTTCTGCCAGATCTGCTAACTTATATTCATATAACCCACATGATGGCGACAGATTATTGCTGTACACCTTTTGGAATTCACATGGTTTTTGCAATATAGAAAGACTGTGACCATCGCCGCCCGCGTTTGCCTGAGGTGATCGACAAACTGTCCGTACTGATTAGTAAATTGTCAAATGTGTTACAGGAATTCACATTCCTCTGTCAAAAAAAAAAAAAAAAAAAAAAAAACCTCAAGAAAAAAAAGCACGAGATTCTCTTCAAAAAATATTTAAATCCCTTCTTAAGAACTCAACAGCTCTTGTCGAATCTCATTTGAACGCAGATAGCTTGTCATTTGCCGCAAGGGTTGTCATTTATTGGGCTTCACTCTCGCACAATTGATAAAAATAATGCTGTTGTGCGACACCGGATTGGCAATGTTTTGCAACCCAGAGCCCGTCATCAAAAGGGAGACGTTCATTGTCAAACGACCGAAGAACGGATATGGGATTTTAAAAGCTTCATTTCAACAAGCCGTCCATTTTGTCGCCGCCGTCTACTGGCTTCGGATGTTGACCTCTTAGGAAACCATAGAGTTTTCCCCCCAATAGATTCGGCCATATCATTCAATTACTGTTTAAATCATGTGATTTTACTGCATTTCTTAAATTGATGTTCACATTGATAATGTTTGGTAATTTGCGTATGCATGTAACATCGTGAATCGAGTTTATTGATTTTGTAACATGCATTGTCAATGGTGTCATCTCGGGTATGAGCGCTCAGTCTGAAGAGAGAGATAACCAACGTCAAATAGCCAAAGATGGTAGGAAAACATTAACGTAAATTCAAAAACAACAAGTACCTCATGAAGACAGATACTCGTCGTGGAGACCATTAAGGCCTATTATTACACAAAACCAACACAATGGTTATTAAAATAGTTTCCTAATAGTGAGTTGTTTTTCGAGTAAATGAAAGAACATGATGAACACCCTGTATTCCCCAGTCTCGTAAAACAGCGATGCGAACTGTCAAACTTCCTTCGGTCACAAATACAAGTAATGCGTGAAACAGATTTTTTTTTCTTTCCTTTGACATGCAATTAATATTCGAATTTCCGACACTATTCCAAATGGGGAAAAAAAGCTATTGCAAAATGGGATTTCATGATCGGATATTTGAAAGCTCATGGAAGATGGAATAGCAGTTCTAATCACGGCCACAGGGTTGAAATGACAATACGTTGCGATGATGTCAAATATGAGCTCAATCGACGAGACATGGCTCTCTGGTTTCTAATATTTGTTTACAGTCAATAAAATTGTCTGTGACCAAGCATATACGTCCAATGATAGGCCTATCTTTTGTTGAGACATCATGTTCAGTGCATGATGTTGAATCACCGAGCAAGTGTGTGTGCTTTAGAGTTTGATTGTGGTTCAGTAATTCCAGAAATAATCACGATTTTAATCCCCCTTGCCCCTTTAAGAGGCATAATTCACCATTTGACAAATATGACCCATGAGAGGGAGAACGTGGAGTTTTCAAGAACAACGATTTTAAACCCATCACACGGACGATTAAACCATTAAAACACTACCCAGATTTATTGATAATGATTGTTAGATGCAACGCGAGCATGACATATCTCGCTAAAATAAGATAAAAAAATAACAATTTCGATATTGAATTGTATTCGGAAAGATACAAAACATGTCATAATGCTCTTAATAAAAATGTATGTTTTAAGGTTATCAGTAGGAACATTTTTGAACTGATGAATGAATGCAAAAAAGCTTGCATGTGAAACATGACCTTCTCAGAAATTTAATGTTTCTGTATTGCAAGATTAATTGTTTTTTTTTTCTCAAACGAAGTCCTTGATTAATGCATGCATTTTAGCCATACATTGTATACAAAACAACAATCCTTTGGGAGATTAAACTGTTCTTTGATATTAAAGCTATATTTGTGTAACCCTAAAATAAAAGAAGACATCAAATTAATCGTTGAATATGTCAAGCATTTTGCTGCTGTTGATCTGAAAAGGAATCGTTGATGAGCATAATATTTTATAAAGATTTGAGTGAACAAGGATAAATCTTTGATAAAATCAAATGAAAGCCTTGCACTCTAGAATAAATGCAATGATCTAATTGTTCGCATTTTGAAGCGCGTTATTGAAAATGAACTTGAATTTGCTCTGCAAGTATAATGGACAAGTATTACTTGCTATGTAGGTGAACCATGTTTTGCCGACAGGCTCAGGTGTGAGTACTCAATAACTTCAATTGCTTGACGTCTTCGCACTCCTATTTCCAATTTGGATTTTGTAATATTAAGTCAACTGTTCTTTATCCCCTTTCACTTTGGCGAATCTGGGAAATATATGAATTGTTTGAAGCACATTGGCCCTATGGTTTATTGATATTAAGGAAGAAAGGAAAATCAGTACAGCTTTCAATTACAAATTATCCGGTCTCAAGCACATGTTGTTGAAATTTCCATTAATATGATTCGACAATATTTTAATATGCGTCTATATGGGTGGCAATATGTTAGTGGCATATTGTTCGAATTTGCTTTATACTTCACATGTATTGACTATTTATTATTTATAACAATATGTATGCGATATATGATTAAACGCTCTCTTAAACAATTAATTCCAAATGTATAACAAAAATAGTCCCTTCATATCAAAGACAGGTCATACCAGAAAGCTTCTGTTTGTCATAACTGACATAACACAATGGTTATGCATGAAATGTAATCAATTACTTAACGAAGTTTGGGGTAAGTTTTAAAATGCGCCTAACAACATGGTGTGTCTGACAGTCGAGAACTTTAGCTCGACCAGTACTATAACCGGCCCCAAGCCGACCATTTCAGTCAATCTTAGTGCCAGACGCTTGTCCTCTTGTGGCATCTGGCTTTTTCCGATGGTTTGCTGTCTTACAACACAAGATGACCCTCTGGACTTGAACAAAACGGGATAAACATGACAAAGCTTGAAAGTTTTCTGAATTCTACAAAAGTTTGCAATCATTGGGTTCATACAGGATGGGAAGTACTGTCCACAAGGGACACAGAGAGGAAGTATCTGTATTCGATCGATTTGAGTCACGTATTGCTGAAGTTGTGTATATACTTGTCATATGTTGGCGATATCCTGCCAGACGGAACAGCAAGGGAAATCATTAATGTAATGTTCAAGGGAAAGAATCTTATCAAGGTTATTGATACGAAACTTGTGTTGAGGTATCTGGTTTTTGGACCGCAAAGTGATTTTGTTCAATATTAAACATTAATGAACATGAGCGTGTGTTTTGCGATGCCTTATTTGTCATCACGAAAACCCGGCGGACACATTTGAATAAAATGCGAGAAACAAAATGAAACGAATTAAAATATTCTGCTACGGGGCATTCCGTTACGTAATGAGAAAATCTTCACTAGAAATTTCGTATTAAGATTGAGGCCTTCGGTCATGAGATTAAATTCTACCTTTTTTAGTCGCGTAACAGAAAAATGATGAGAGGAATGATAATTAAGACTGCAATTCATTAAGGGTTCTTTATTGTCATATGTTGAGTCGGATGCAATGTCTCACCATGACACTGTAATTACTTTCAGTCCCTTTATTCAGCGATGTTGCTTAGTCGAAAGGACAGGTTCCAGTGCTTTGGGACCGATTAAATGATATTTAATTAGTCTCATGATCAAAAGGAAGCCATGATGAAAGACATTATTACAGTATCTTTTCTTGTGTTTTTCTTTATCATTAATTAACGCTTTAATGATCTTAAAAGAGATGTATGGAGTGCATAGCTGCAAGTGGGGCCTGGTCGTCATCAAATTTTTCTTATAACTTTTATCATTGTCGATCAGACATGACAGATCTTTTTTCTTTGATTTACGACGAATTGTGTGTCCTTGACTCCAACACTTCAAAGTTCAAAAACTAAAGTTTATTCATTGAAAAATAAAGTTGTTTTATAAACCTCCTAATGAGTACTATTAATCCGTTTGTCTTTTTAATTGGATTCATCTACACTATAATAATGTATGCATTTACATATATTTTCTAATACAACTTTTCTACCTTTCTGATGACCATAGTATACGCCTGAAAGCGATTAGCAAAGTAATATATTGATCGTTTACTTTGAGTCGGCTGGTCTATATTTCAGACTCATTTTACGGGAATGCATGATGCGTGTCTGATGATATAATCCACCAATGTTTAAATACAATGGTGACTGATCTACATTTCATTTTGAGCTTTTCTTGATCTTAGTAAATGGACGTTATGTTTACGTGATTAAATTCGTTGTGCCAGTGATTGTTATTCCATTTATTTTAAAAAGAAAACTTTCAACACTTAAAATCATGTAACACACACCAAGATATGATTGAGAAGGCTGATTACGTTATCTTACAGTCATCTGAATAAGTTTGAAAAATTTCTTCTTTGAGTGTATACGCACTTATTATAAGTAAGATGTTCCAGAAATACAATCTGACTCCACAGCTGAAGGTTTGAACCATGCACGGAAACAATATTTGAAGAACTCTTGGTCGTCTTGGGTGAATGCAGCTCTACTGGTTCAACACAGGAATAGCTCAAATTGGAAAAAATGAGTTGTTTGAACTTGCTTATATAGTTTATGTATAGTAGGTGTCAATCCCATGATCATTGAAATGCGACTTGTAATATTTCAGGTATCCCCTACATACGACCCATGAAGAACATCACGGCCACGGCGAACGAACCTCTCTCCATTCGTTGTTACGTCACAGGCTATCCTATAGAATCAATCACGTGGTCTAAAGGTAGGTCATTTGTAGTCAATAAAACAAAGGTTATTTTTTACCATGTTAAACAGATTAGGGTATTTTTCGGCGTTTGCTATTGACCCAGATTGTTCACCGGATTTCGGCCAATCAGAAATGAGCTGAAATTTACTTCTAAGAGTACCTGCTAAAGGCAGCTCATTGGCTAATGATTCAGGCTGGTTTATCAATTTTTCAAAACTAACTGGACATGAAAACTGTATGCAAAATCAGAGATACAGACGGTTTGTTATGTAACGGTACAGCTAGTGCCTAAGCATACCACCGAATATCTTTTGTAAAGATATATCTTGTATTGTAGTTACATATTGGTCAAAATGGACAAATGCTGATTTCAAAAAGCTTACCGTCTATATGTGTATCCTGAGGATGGCCAAAGACCGATTTGTTGGTTTTCAATTTTAAAAAAAAATGACAATATCTATATGTATGTCGGCCATGGATATCTATATTCATGAATAAGTACACACATAACTCGCTATTTAGCCATTGTGTGCGTGTATTTGTTTGTTTTTACCCAATTCTCTTGATAATAAGTATAGATTATTTTCTATGATTTCGGAGGTCCAAGGATGTATTATTATTAGTAAAAAATTTTTACTGTTAATTGTTTTTATTCTCTAGACGGGAAGCAACTTCCACAAACACATTTCCAGCACGTCGTCAACGGGACCCTTACCATTGTTAACGTGCACAAGATGTACGACGCGGGAAAATACACGTGCACAGCGGAAAACTCTGCGGGACAGGGCGACACCGAGAGCGTCTACGTCACGGTTTTAGGTAAGTGCGGGTATCACGTGTAGTAGTTATGTATATTCTCGAGACACAAATGCTCAATATAATTTGGCCAATTCAGCTTAAATTATGGAAAACCACCATTTTTTAAAATACACCGAGGACATATTGTGAATACTTATGAAATCAACCCGATAATAAACAAATGTTGTTCATGACAATTCGACATCGGTTGTATTGTTATATTTACTTTTTGTTTTGTTTCCATTTTAATGTATTCTTTCTGCGTCCAGTTAAAACATTCTCTGTATTGAAAAGAAATTGATTTTCAGAAGAAAAAATTGTCTAATGTTTTGATTGATGTCTCTGAATTTCACAGCATGCTTAACAACTTAATTGCTACAAAAAATCATGGAGTGTTAGATAATTAATATTCATATATTTATGCGTGAAAGTCATGTGTATCGCACCTCCTTGCTTTTTAAAACGCTGTTAATGCATGACATTTGGGGCGTCAATGGGTATCTAAATATTAAAATAAATTATTGAACCATGTGTATACAATGTGCAGTTATAATCAGATATATTAAAGACAGATGGGTTGATGCGTGATTCTGTTGTTTCAGAACCCCCTGTGATCGATCCGTTCAGCATCCCTCCCAGGAAGCAGGGTGACCGAGTAACGATGTCTTGTGCCGTCAGCAGCGGGGACCTGCCCATCCACATTAACTGGACCAAGGACGGCCGGGAAATACCGCACGATATGGGCATCGTGGTCGAGGTATGATCCTCATGCCGTAACACTTTAATTTTCTTTGCGACACACACACACACACATATATGTGTATATATATGAAATTTTCCAGTTTAATGAGTGAAATCTTAAGTCCTGCCTTTTCCATCCATGGCTTGTTCGACTGCTCACAATCAGAATAGCAAACAAAACTATGTGTAATTCTATGTAAATGTAGCTCAATTCTGTAAGAAACAGTTGCCAGTGATTTGATTAAAAATATGTCAACATGAAATGACACAATCATACGCCATGTGAATTAAAATAGATCTGCTTCTTTAAATCTTAACGGCAACGTTAAATATGTGTAATGTAATTCTGTGAATACCATTAAATACAATATATTCACTCCTTATATTTGACTTTAAAGCAAGTCTGATGTATAAAAAAATACTGTACGCTCATATGACTTATTTTTTCAGACATCCGGGTCCTATAGTAGCCTGTTGAAGATCGGTGACGTCAGCCCTAAGCATGACGGGAATTACACGTGCCACGCCCACAATCACGCGGCAACCACGAACTATACAGCAATTCTTCACGTTGATGGTAGGGGGGATTTTAATTTATTTGATTTATGTTCTTATTCAGTATTAATTCAACTTATTTCCACTTAATCTCTCATTAGACATTCTAGTTGCTTTGCATATCATGGAAATTCTGGTTATGTTTTGTATTTTATTGATATAATTTAGTGTTCATTGATAATTGAAATATACTCTGACATTTAATATTCAATCCTGATAAAAGATAGGCACCGGTGAATATACTGTTCAGGACAAATATGGCTTTGTTTATTTTATTTATCATATCCCTGCTTCACGGAACAGGTGCGGGGGCGACTTACTACATCAGGAATCACACATTCCATATCACGTCCCGTCTTATTCACATCCCGTCCAACACCCAGATTACATAAGGAAAAGGTCGGATACGGGGGTATTAATCACCTTTAGTGATATTTGAATTATTCATGCTAATAGATATAGATATATGAATAAATCGGTTTACACTGTCTCTCACTCAAAAAAATAAGAGACTAAAATTGTGCATATATTTCTGCAGTTCCTGTGCTAGTACTCCCCATGCTGACCAATTCACCTACGACGTCATCCAAATCAGGTGACCTTAATGCATGCTACTATCTATACCGAGAGATCTATAAAATGTTCTCCTTGTTCCCCCAGTGCCGCCCAGTTGGTCAGCCGAGCCCGAGGATACGTCCATCAAGCGCATGGGCACTGTGTCTATCAACTGTAGCGCCACGGGGATTCCGCCACCCATCATCACGTGGAGCAAGAACGCAGGTAGGCTGGCACCTAACGTTTGGAACTGTTTGCAAGTGTATGCGAGTTAGTTTCCTGTGTGCATTCCATTTCTTAAGATGCAAACGCTAAAGTTATCTACTGTTAACGGTAACAGAACGCGAGCTTGGAGGTCTAGCCTCTGAATTAGAGAAGTGTTTTCTAAAAAGGAAAACTGCTTTCGTTATTTTGACCTTCAACTTACAGTAAGGCATATTATACTTGTCAGGCATTTTGCAAAAAAAACTATTCCAATTCAAATGATTACATAGGTCGACAATCGGGCTTTATAAGAATCTTAATGGGCTGAATTTAAAGGTGTAAAATTTTCAGATTGACCTTTGACGAAAATGAAGTTATACTTCCAAAAATGTGTTTTAGAATCATTTGTATAAATACAGGTAATAGTTAAATATCTATCTAGATATACAATGTATTATTAATATCTTCACATAACTTAAGGCGAAACAAGGCATGTTCTAGTGAACTGTAGAACATATTTGAAAAACCACTTTTCTGTGACTAAAAAAGTAAAATCTGTCTAATGATAAGATTTACATAATTCATTTTTTTTTAATAATAAAAAGAGCATGTTAACAGGTGGATCTCCGCCTAACTACCGGCCCCTGGACCTTGAGCGGAGTGACCACTATTTTGTCTCTGAGAACGGGACCCTGGTTATAACGGACGTGCTGGAGACAGATGACGGCAACTACCTCTGTAGAGCGGACAATCAGATTGGACACGGCATCAGCAAAATCATCTACCTGACTGTCCACGGTGAGTGGCCTCTTATTTCAGGCTTTCTTCGTGAAACAATTTATATCAATTACCGTAATTTATGCAACATTATTAGGGCATAGGGAGTATCAGGTCAGGGAAAATTTAAGCCCCGTCGTTTTTTTTTTTTTTGTTTTTTTTGTTTTTTTTTCATTTATGGCTCACAACAGTGTCACAAACAAACCCATGTATTTATTTGTGTTAACAAGGTCAACCAGTGACTATTCTTTATCCCAGGGTGGCTATTTGGCATCCTATAAGTCAATTTGAATACATATGTAAGCGCAAAAAATAGAGAGCTCTATTTAAAAGACAGCCATGCGTATAGAGTTACTCCGGAATTAAGAATATTTGGGAATTTCCCAGCTAATCTGGGGGTACAAACAGTTACAACTTCGTGGTGTTGCACTAATTCTGTTGTGAGCGGTAGTGCACCGTGAAGCTATAACGGTAAAAGTTTGTTTGTACCCCCGGATTAGATGGGGAAAAAAAACACATTTGCCGAGTTCCAGATAACATCTATAAACGACAATCGACAAAATAATATGAAAAGAATAAATATTAATTCAATTTTTGGGTTGTATTTTATTTAAAAGTCTTAGTATAACATGTAAAACATCTTTGTCCAATTACTATTATATTTTAACTAATCTTAAAACTCTTCTGATAAATGATGATGTCAATAATGATTATAATGATGATGATGATGATGTCAATGATGATGATGATGATGATGATGATGATGATGATGACTTTCAGTACCTGCCCGGTTCGATGCTGCCCAGACTAACCTGACCGTGCGGAAGGGAGAAAACATCACGATGGACTGTCAGGCCATAGGAGACAAGCCCCTGTCCATCTCGTGGAACTTCCGGGACACAACCTACGGCAATGGCATGACGGGACCGTACGTTGTTGCTGATATAGTGATTAGCTTGCTGAAGGGAAACCCTGTATTTTACGTGTGCATAACGGCGTCCGGATTACCAAATATGAACAATTGTTTTCTGCGTTTCAAATTGAACTTAAAGTTGTTGGTGTCTGCGACACGATTCATTACTTACCGGTTTAAAGCTTGAGCTTAGGCATGACTTGTGAGGTATTTCTTATTTTCAGTGAGATAGCTGTTAGTTACCTGCGTATCTTTTGTCCCCGTACCGATTCAATAAGCAACATAATGTTAGATAAATGATGTCGGGGGTTTACCGTGTTGATATATCAACCAGAACTAAAAAGAAATTGAATGGTAAAAAGTAGCATGTTAAGCATGCTAAAATCAAAAACGTATATCAAGACTTAATAACCTGTGTGATAAAATACTGATAATGTGAAAAGTATCAATTTAAAAAAAAAATGTTTTTTTTAGTCATTCGACACCAGATTACTATTTCTCTTTATAGGCGCCACCTGGTGACGGTAATGTCAACCACGCGCGGCCAGCTATCCCAGATGACACTACGGCCTGCCCAGCGGGAAGACACAGGGGCCTACACGTGTAACGCCAAGAATGAGTTCGGGATTAGTGACATGACCATGTGGCTCACCGTGCAAGGTAATCCGTTTCCATGACAACACTATGATAATCCGCCTAGTACAGGCATCTCGCCGTATACATATCGTTGTTTCTTAAATTTTGCTGTTAGATCTTATACCTGTGTTTTTTAATACCGGAAACACTGAACGCTACTGTAGATTTCCATTCACAACTTCCAATTGTGCGCTCATGGATGATTGTCCCCGATATACTTAAACAAATTATGATAATTACATCTCGCACTTTTGTAACAGGAAATATCAGAAGGTAGTGTCCTGCCTATAAAAAGTATAACATGTATTTGCACGCATACGTATGGTGGCATATTTCTGCCAGCCACTTATCCACTTAGCTATGTCGAAACTTTTCTGAAAAATTGTCACATATTCAGTTAGTATCTAGCAAGTAGAAAATTTTCAAGTTATCCTATTAGGTATCCTAACAGGAATAAACTGTCTGTTAGTGCCCACTATCGCCAATCACATATTCACTTAGGTTAACTGAATATCATGCGTTTTTCCAGATAATTATGTGAAAAAATGCTTGTTATCCACATAATTTAACTGACTAACTTGAAAAAAGTCGAGATAACCAGTTATCTTAAGTGAATATATGGCTGGAAGTAGTGGGCACTAACAGGCAGTTTTGTTCTGTTAAAATACCTAAGAGGATAACACGAAAGTTTTCTACTTGCCAGATACTAACTGACTATGTGACTTTTTTTCAGAAAAGTTTCGACATAGCTAAGTGGATAAGTGGCTGGCAGAAATATGCCACCATAAGTATCCTAACAGGAATAAACTGTCTGTTAGTGCCCACTATCGCCAATCACATATTCACTTAGGTTAACTGAATATCATGCTTTTTCCAGGTAATTATGTGGAAAAAGTGCCTGTTATCCACATAATTTAACTGAATAACACGAAAAAAGGCGAGATATCTACTTACCTTACGTAAATATATAGCTGGCAGTAGTGGGCACAAACAGGCAGTTTTGTCCTGTTATGATACCCAAGATTATGACAAGAAAGTTTTTACTTGCCAGATACTAACTGAATATGGGACAATTTTTCAGAAAAGTTTCGACATAGCTAAGTGGATAAGTGGCTGGCAAAAATATGCCACCATATGCACGTTTTAATCAGTTATTAGATATTTGAATTTAATCCATGCATTTGCACAATCAAAAATGAACGTAAACTATAAGAATCGATAAAGGAATTAATCATGCGTTAGGCAAACCAAATCGTACATTATTTAAAACTGTACCAATAAATATTTACTTATAAAGATCATGTACATTTAACAATCACCTGATGTTTTGAGAAAAAAGAACCCGGCCCCTGTATAAAGTTTTAAATAATGCCAATTAACGAGAATAATATGTTAATTTGACTATGTGTTACAGAGGTGCCGGATGCCCCCACAGACTTCACTCTTCTGGAAGTGAAGAGCAGGTCCGTTAGACTCAACTGGACACACCCGTTCGACGGCAACTCCCCTATCCTTAACTACGTCATCGAGTACTTAAACACCACAGGTAACGACATTTGGAACACCTCGGATTCCCCATCTGCCGGAGGTGACAGAGGAAAGGAATTCAAAATTTATACTTCGATACTATGCAAATTTCGTTAATAGTTATAGAGTTAAAGTGTTGTAAGAAATACAAATGCCATTCATCCCGTTATAATTCAGTATTCCTTATATTCTGTACAGTTTAAGATTTGGATTCAGACACGTGACCAAACTTTCTAGAATAAGGATTTTGTTTTGTAGTTCAGGGATTCTATGTAATATGTATATAGCAACCCTGTGTAGATCAAATATTTAAAATGGATAAATAAACATTTCTATTGTTGAAGATGGTGATGATGAAAATTCGTACATATTCATCATGTCCCATATATACTCGGGGCCATTAATCTCGCGGTATCACTAAACTCGCGGTATTTAGAAAAGCGCCCCTAGCCTTTGTAAACATAAACAATCGTGACCCAATTTCTTCACGTTTACAAAAGAAATATTTTCCAACAATATGCCACCAATTTGGGTAATTAAATATTGAAATAATATAATTTTAACATTTTATCTAAAAACAGCATTATTTTCACTCACATACATGTATTCCTATAATAACCTAAATCCTTCAAATTGACATCCGTCGTCTGTCAAAATTTTGAACTGTCAAACTGAGGTTTGAAGTACTATATTTTATGCAAATTGATTAGACTGTGAAACCACTAATTTTTCCATCATTGCTATCTAGTTATTTTCAATTAAAATTGGCCTTGTATACCAGTCTACCGCGAGTTTAATAGCCTCCCCTGATTACAAATGGTTGCCACAGTATGACAGTTGGTGACCTAATTAAACTGTTATTGAGTGATGTCTTTGTTGTACAAATGTGTCATTTTGAAGAAATTAGATGAAAGTCACAGTTTTTGAAGAGAATTAGATTTGATAAGTTGTTTTTCATAATTTATTCGTCGTTAAAGTGTTATTACCGCGAGATTCGTGGCCCACAGTATACATTATGTAACGCTCAGTTTTTGTGTGGAAATATTATCAAGCTAAACAAGTTTTTTTTTCTTATACATGTACCTCAATGCCCTTTCTCTGCAGGTGGCCACCTTAGTCCGGTGGTCAGCGTGTCTGTTCCTGGCGTGTACCAGACGACAGTCCTGGGCGACCTTCACCCCTCCTACATGTACATCATCCGTATCAGGGCCAATAACTCTATCGGACCGGGGCTTATTAGTCACCAAGTGTCTGCCAAACTACTCGAGGAAGGTATATAAATATAAACAGAAATACAAATAGAAAATCATTATATAACATTACATGTAGAGTTCGATTTTTCCATTCCAATTGTAAGTTATTTCCTTATGAATGTCTCGATGATAATAGATATAAGTCAAATAAAGAGGATTTTTTTTTGTTAAAAAATTTTTAAAAAAAATTCTTCCAGTGCTGAACATAATCATATTATTATTATTATTATCATAAAAAGTATAAAAAGTATAAAATTGTAGACTTACGTGGCATGATTTTTGAAAAATTGATTTCATCTTATTTTCTTCTATCTGCACACCGTCCTTTGACACGCCTTTGAAAGTCTTTCTTTATATATTATTTCAATAAATATTTCATTTTTTTTTTATGTTAAAAAGTAATGATAACTAAAATTCATGGTGTTTTAAAACTCATTCATAAAGTCGAAAATCGCTACTTGCATTTAAAATGTCAGAATATTGGGTCTGAGTCTAGAATCTAGACATTGGAGGTTGATGGATTAGTGCTTAGTTTTTGCTTATAAATAACAAACAAAAAATTCAGAAATATTTACTTCAACTTATTTTCAGCTCCAAGCGGTGTACCTCTGGACGTAGAGGTGAAGGCAAAGGGATCGCAGAAGTTGGAGGTGTCGTGGAAGGTCAGTTTCAAGCAGAACTTATTGGTTTTATTCTGTCGTAAATTAATTTAATCAATAGCGAATAATATATAGTTATTCATGAGTTATTTTATAAATTTAGATCAGGTATTTATAGTTTCAATTGTTATAATAATGCAAAAAATGTTTTGAAACGGAAGAAAATCCATCACTTAAATGATTGACTTGTAACATTCACTTATAAATGAATAATGCACCGATAATACATAAAAAGAAATAAAATTTCTGTAAGGCATATTTATACATTCGCAAAATAAAATAGTTTTATAATTAAACGAATGTAAAGTGAAAAGGTAATGAAGGAAAATGATAAAATGAGAGAGAGAGAGAGAGGAGAGAGAGAGTAAAAACAGGCAAAACAAGTATCTACATATACATATATATAAGGTGTATATTTATTTTTTCTTCAGCCGCCAGCGATCGAGCACCGTAACGGCATCATCCAGGGCTACTACGTCGGGTACAAGGAGACGGTGTCCGCCCAGTTCCAGTTCATCTCCAAGGACATCACGCCTGACGAGGCAGACCAGGAAGAGATCATCTCAATCCTCATCCCCAACCTGAAGAAGTTCACAGAATACACCGTCAACGTCAAGAGCTACAACAAGGAGGGGGTGGGACCTGCCTCGGCCGACGCCAAAGTTTCCACTTTGGAAGACGGTGGGTTTTAAATACAACGCACGCTCAAATAAAAAAGCCATTTTTTTTTGCAAAGAATCTCATTACAAACATCTTGTATACTGTATGCATATTACATATAGTTAAATGCAAAAGTGATTATTCATAATTAACGTGCAGTATAAATGTGGCCGAATTATAGTTGCCCGCTACGGCTAAGCCAATCACTGCTTTGAGTTTGAGTCTGGTCACTTGGATATTTGAGAGGAGATCTTCCAGTCAGTGTTTGGTCGGTGGTTCCATGTGGATACACCCGACAGTGATAAGCTTAACGTATCTGTGCCGCAATGTCAGTGTAGTCGCAAACAACAACTTACAAAAAACATATGTATATTGTGGATAGAACATTCATTTTCATTTTTATTTACACTGGATTTATCTACCAAATGGACATTTATAAGAATATACCATAACTTTTTATCTTTGTTTTACCATAGTGCCGAGCCAGCCACCCACGGGCGTGCAAGCGTACGCTATCAGTTCCCAGAGCATCAAGGTGGTGTGGGGACCCCCGCCTCTCTTCACTCTTCACGGGGTCCTCCAGGGGTACAAGGTCCTCTATAAGCCGGTCAGGAAGGACGAAGGTACAGTCGGGTGAAATATTGACGTTTTTAAGCCTTAACAGGAAAATATTCTTAAGGAAATCCAGCAATCATTTAAATTGATATCATGGTCCATCAAGTGATAATTGGAACTTTATCGTAAATGCAAGCCTTTATATACTTTAAGCAATAGACTCGGTGTCAATGGACGCTTGCAGTTGTAATGAAATCTTTTTAGGCATTTGAAGGACCATAAATATATTTTAATGATGGATGGTTTACCTTAATTGGACTTGTCCTTTCTTCATTTTGGGCTGTATAATTTGTTGTTAATCAGTCTATTGTCTGAATAGTGATCAGAACAGACCATGATCAAATTGCCCACAGTACACCTTAGGGTGGTACACTGTCTCATGGGTTTTGAATAAAGTCATGAATATTAACATCAAATATACATGCAGAGATCAAAATAATCATATGCATTCAATGTGTTTACGGAGCGGAAGTGTTTGATATAGTTGTAGTTTAATTTTACGATACTTTTAATTACTAGCATTTTTTATTCGTTCCATTTCGATATATGTTCATGAATATTCGATGAATTTTATGAGTATCCCGTATCATGCGCATTGTTTTATGTATATTCATATTTGTTTTGGTTCATCCCTCTGCTTTGATGGTGTGGTTTAGTCTAAAATACAGATTTAATCAGAAAAAAAAATCAGAAAAAAATGTATTGCAGTATTAGTTTGTTCCTCATTACCATTTTCAAACCGCATTCGACGAGTAAGGCAAAACTATGCCAGTTAAAATCAAAACAGTATAAACATTTGTCTACTGTAAAGGAAATATTTGTTAGGCCATAATTAAAAATAGTGATGTGCTCCTACCATGACGTTTTTAGATGGGTAGGTACTTAGTAGGGATGTTTTTTCTTTTGTTTTTACTCTGACAGTCGCAAAGATAAGTGGCTTTTAGGTGAATGGATACACACATTATACACTTTACATTGGCCTTTATTGGATTCAGCAAACATTGTTTTGTTTACGTGTTTGAAATAATGCGTTTGAAAGTGAAGTGAAAACAGCAGAAATAATGGAGAGAGCAAAAATTACGGAAAGAGCGATCTGGAGATAAAAACCTACCAATTCTGTTGAGTCGATTGGGGCACAGACATATTTTAATGATGACCTTAAAAATGATTTCATTGTATGAGACAGAAGAAAAGGAATCGTTATGACTGATTTACAATGATGATAAGAAAGTACTAATAAGTAGTATTTTTAACACCAACGAATCACACCGTGCATTTTTTATCTGTTTATTTGTTTTTGTTGCTGTTTTTTTTTTCCTTTAAGATTCAAACGATCCTGGATTCCAAACATTCTTACTTATTTAAGACATATATAATATTTGTTCACCTTATTTTTTGTTTAACATAAAATATTATTACTCTTATTTTATAGATGAAACAGACGCAAATTTCGTCAAATCGACGGGACTGGAAGTGACGATCGATAACTTGGAGAAGTTTACCAACTACAGTCTGCAGGTCCTCGCCTTTACCAGGAAGGGAGAGGGCGTCAGGAATAATCCAATTTATGTCAGAACAATGGAAGATGGTACAATATCTTATCGCTTCTGTGTCTGTATATGTCTGTAAAAAGATCAATTATACAACCTCCATGCTGTTGACATTTAATTCCGTTAAGAAAAACCTGAAACAAAAGCAGTTTTGTATCACCTCATTACCATTGCTTCATGAATATTTATGCATAATGTATGAATATGATGAACATCATTTTTTTTCATCTTTAGATAATACGTACAACAATATTTTACCATGCAGACTATGTAAAGTCTGCAGAATTGTAGGGAGACCATGATCAGACAGTTCCTCCAGGAAGGTATTTCCTGTCATATACAAATGTATGTTCTTCGAAGCCACCCGGTTTTAACCAGCCCCCAGAATATGTTTATTCAACGTTAAGCCGCCATAAACCAGCCACCTTGAGAAAGGAAAGTGGCTTCTTAGATTTCCATTTTGGATAGGTTCTTTTTATTTATTTATATTTTACATACAAGTTTTTATATAATGTAAGTTATAAACTTATATCCATATATTATTCATTTCAGTCCCTGACCGACCGTATGGCATCAAGGCACTCCCGGTCAGTAACAGTAGCGTCATAGTATCCTGGCAACCGCCGAACAGTCCGAATGGCATCATGACGTCATATAATCTCTACTTCAGCAACATTTCCGCAACTGCTCAGGTGAGAAATCTAGAAATCCCGAACCTCTGATTGAAAATTTTGAGATATGAGTGTAAGATCGAAATATATTTAACTGTTAATTGTGAGTGATGAGGCTTACTTCAAAGCTTTTGGCACCAGCTTCTCCGTGTGTTTACATCCGACTGTGAGTGGTTCATTTATTCTATCTAATACCTTTGTTTTAACTCACACAATTTAGATTAGAACAGTTAAAATGTGCATAAGTAATGCTAGTAAAAAACACAAGCGTAGATTGTTGGAAGACGTGTTGGCCAATGAAACCTCCAGAAATAGACATAAAGGGTTTTAACCCTTTCCCTCATATAGACTCATTTTGACGCACTCAATAGGTACCACATAAAGCCTGATCTGCAGAAAACCACAGTTAAACCTTACCAAATTTAATTATAAAGTCCTCATTTCCAGACCACTGAGGAGCAGCGAACAGCATAAAACCTGATCAGCCTGCGAGTTACTCGCAGGCTGATCTGGTTTTATGTTGTTCGCATAGGTCTTTTCATGGTTTCCTCTATGAGAGAAAGGGTTAAAAAATGTGCAGAGGCTATATGAGAATCAGTGCAAATGTTATTTTTATAGCGTTTGTGATATTTAAGTTAAATTCCTCATTTAGATTCCATCTGAACATTATAAATTAAGCAAACCTGATTCATTATACGTGAGACAAATCTTATTCCCAGCGCCTTACTCATCAAAAATGTCTTTTTCTTGGTTTACTAGTATCTACACTATCCGAGCGTTACTGTACTTTCCTGAACCCGAATTAAGATACATCATATTTCAGCACTACCTGTATTCGCAACTCTTCCTTTCATTATTATAAATGATTCTCAATATTACAGGAAATGAAGATCGATGTGTCCCCAAAAGAGACCAGTTATGTGATTAACGACCTGGAAACCAATGTCAAATATTTAGTCCGAGTAACGGCAAGTACCCGGATGGGAGAAGGGGAGAGCACCCAGATTAAGACCGTCATGCCATCAAATAAAGGTAACCTCCCTTTTAGTAGACAAAAAACCTGATGTAATGATTGTAACTATTACAACGACAGTAATGATGATGATGATGATGATGATGGCATTTACAATGTATTTTTAGTATGTGAAAACGATATCAATTTTTGAAATAATATGTAGGTCTTATAGAGAAAATAAGAAGACTTTGTTAAAGAAAATCATTAACTAATATAATTATTGATTATGTATGGTCACTTTAAAGCTCCAGCGAAGATCACGAGTTTCTCGCGAGAGTTGGTGGCCTCGTGGCAAGAGAACGTCCACCTTCCGTGCGTGGCCGTTGGGGATCCAGAAGTGGAGATTGTATGGCTTACAAGGTACGTGATCTTCCCCACTCTCTCTCTCTCTCTCTCTCTCCTCTCTTCACTCTCTCTCTCTCTCAGATAGAAGAGAGCGACTGGACCCTAAGTCATTTTAGACCCAGGATTCTATATTTTTTGATAGTCATTTTCTCCTTTGAATATCAACAACGTCATTTTTTATTACCTAAAATTTTAAACATAGAAATAATTATAGTTATTGAAATGTTTGAAGATTTAGATAACCATATATTTGTAAATTTGCCTTTCTTTAATCTGAAATTTGAAAATAGACTGAAGAGAGTGATGACTTATGTCCCTGATCTAGAATCTTAGAAAGTATTGACCCCAAAAAAAACCCAATGTCGATGCAACCAGTGTAAAACTAGGGACAAATTCCACCAAAAAATCTTAGCGTTATGTAAAACTTAAATACTTAAGGGCAAAATTCATTAGTCTTGTTTCTCTTAATAGAAAAACCCAAATATTTCATTTCAGCTTAGTCATGTATTTGAATTTTTCATAAAATATTAATGGTGGGATGTATATCTACCTAGCTTAAGAATTTATGTATTAATTAGCAATAAGTATTGTTGGTGGAAATCTAGTCAGATCTAACTAGTACTACTTAGACGAGATATAGAAACGCTCTGAACAATATCTGTTTTGTCTGATAAATCTTTCAAGTACTGTATGAATTATCAGTCTCTGAACATGGTGCCAAATTGTGCAATCGAGTGCAGAATGATTGATATTAGACGAAGCATCAACAAAACAAGAATCATTGAAGTGTTGCATGGATTGATTTCTTTCTTATTCTGTAATGGAGATGTTGTATTTTGATATGCTAAAGTTTTATCACACTTTAAAAAGGCACCATGAGCAATGGCTTTGCGAAGAGGTCACCAGTTCCATATAAAAAAATAAAATAAATAAATAAATAAATAAACAAAAAATGGAATGTCAGAACCAGGGATTGAACCCAAGGTTTCCATCTCTGGAAACGGACATGTTCTATTGAAAATAATGGCAGTGGGTTTAAAATGTCCAGCATGAAAACATTCAGTTATAAGCTTGTATTAACGTGACAGGCTAGGTGCTATCATGAACAGCGACCGACGTCGCATTCTGGAGAACGGTTCCCTATATTTGAAGGCCGTGGTAGGCACGGACGCCGATAATTACACGTGTGAGGCAAAGAATAAATACGGGCGTGACGTCATCACGTACAGCATAAGTGTCCAAGGTAATACATGTATTGTACTTTTTAATATTGAGCATCATCGTCTGTCAAAAAAATAAATAATCAATAATGTGTATTTTATTAGACTATGGCATCA
>CM037795.1:25947899-25973418 GCA_021229015.1 Solen grandis | reverse complement strand
CGCTCACCTGAGATAAATAGGTTGACCCAAGGAACATCTGTGTCCAGTGGTTTCAGAGGAGATGTTGTTTAAAGTTTTCCCTATATACAAATAAGGCAAATAAGCCCCGCCCCTGGCGGCCATGTTTTTTTATGGATCAGAATAATTTTAGCAACTTTGGTAGAGGTTGACCCAAGGAACATCTGTACCAATTTATTTTAAAATCTGGCAAGTAGTTTTGAAGAAGATGATTTTTAAAGTTTTCATTTTTTTTCTCTTTTTGTTGCCATGGCAACCAGAGTTCTACATGGATCAAGTTTATTTAAGCAACTTTTGTGAAGGTTGACCCAAGGATCATACCTGCCAAGTTTAATCAAATTCTGTCCAGTGGTTTCAGAAAAGAATTTGTTTAAAGGTTTCTCTATATACATATAAGGCAAATAAGCCCCGCCCCTGGCGGCCATGTTTTTTTATGGATCGGAATAGTTTTAGCAACTTTGGTAGAGGTTGACCCAAGGAACATCTGTACCAATTTATTTTAAAATCTGGCCACTAGTTTTGAAGAAGATGATTTTTAAAGTTTTCATTTTTTTTTCTTTTTGTTGCCATGGCAACCAGAGTTCTTCATGGATCAACTTTATTTTAGCAACTTTTGTAGAGCCTCACCCAAGGAACATTCCTGCCAAGTTTCATTAAATTCTGTCCAGCGGTTTCAGAGGAGATGTCGTTTAAGGGTTTCTCTATATACATATAAGGCAAATAAGCTCCGCCCCTGGCGGCCATGTTTTTTTATGGATCGGAATAATTTTAGCAACTTTGGTAGAGGTTGACCCAAGGAACATCTGTACCAAAATATTTTGAAATCTGGCAAGTAGTTTTGAAGAAGATGATTTTTAAAGTTTTCACTTTTTTTTTTCTTTTTGTTGCCATGGCAACCAGAGTTCTTCATGGATCAAGTTTATTTTAGCAACTTTTGTGAAGGTTGACCCAAGGATCATCCCTGCCAAGTTTAATCAAATTCTGTCCAGTGGTTTCAGAGGAGATGTTGTTTAAAGGTTTCTCTATATACATAAAAGGCAAATAAGCCCCGCCCCTGGCGTTCATGTTTTTTTACGGATCGAAATAATTTTAGCAACTTTGGTAGAGGTTGACCCAAGGAACATCTGTACCAATTTATTTTAAAATCTGGCAAGTAGTTTTGAAGAAGATGATTTTTAAAGTTTTCAAATTATTTTTCTTTTTGTAGCCATGGCAACCAGAGTTCTTCATGGATCAACTTTATTTTAGCAACTTTTGTAGAGCCTCACCCAAGGAACATTCCTGCCAAGCTTCATCAAATTCTGTCCAGCGGTTTCAGAGGAGATGTCGTTTAAGGGTTTCTCTATATACATATAAGGCAAATAAGCCCCGCCCCTGGCGGCCATGTTTTTTTACGGATCGGAATAATTTTAGCAACTTTGGTAGAGGTTGACCCAAAGAACATCTGTACCAAATTATTTTGAAATCTGCCAGTAGTTTTGAAGGAGATGATTTTTAAAGTTTTCAAATTATTTTTCTTTTTGTAGCCATGGCAACCAGAGTTCTTCATGGATCAACTTTTTTTAGCAACTTTTGTAGAGCCTCACCCAAGGAACATTCCTGCCAAGTTTCATTAAATTCTGTCCAGCGGTTTCAGAGGAGATGTCGTTTAAAGAAAATTGTTGACGACGCACGACGCACATCGCACGACGACGGACGACGGACGAAGGGTGATCACAATAGCTTATCTTGAGCACTTCGTGCTCAGGTGAGCTAAAAAATGAAATTTTTGAAGTAAAATTAATTTTAATTAGTAAATACTTACCTGTTATTACAGAGTCCCACCTCCCTCCCCGCTTGCTGGCGGTTGTATCCCTCGATGGCTTCATATACAATTGGAGAACGGGGGTTACACTTCCGGTAACTAGGGGGTTTAGGGAATGGTTTATTTTGCGGACTCTGTTTTGGAAGCTGTGCACAAATAGACACATACCTGAAGTAATAACAGGTAAGTATTTACTAATTAAAATTAATTTTACTTCAAAAATTTCATTTTAATAGCATAAATACGTTACCTGTTATTACTTCAGGTATGACTTCGTCGCTAAGGTGGGAGGTTGCTAACAAAGAACCTTGATTGCAGCGATACCCGAAGTAGGAAACGACCAAAGCCGCCGAGGCGTCAGACATGATGATTAAACTACTGTCTGAGCCACTACAAGTGGACCCAAATCCACAAGGTTTGTGATTGGTTAGCCAGTGAGCGGAGATAAAAGGAAGAAAACGTAGTAGAAGACTTCCAAGAGGCCGCTTTGAGAATATCATCCATGGGGGATTTATTCAAGAAAGCCCAAGAAGCAGACAAAGCACGGAGCTCATGTGGTCTAATTCTTAAAAAGGATAGATCCCTGTCCGAAAGATCCGAATAAGCAAACTTGATAGTTGAGGCTACCCAACGAGATATTAATGCTGCCGAAACTTCGCCCCCCCCTTTTATTGGGAGGAAAAGTCGAAGACGACGACCCCGTAAAGATTTAACCTTCTGGAGGTAAAACTTCAAGGCTCTAACCGGACAAAGAAGCCGATCAGGATCACCCCTAGCGCAAGACCTAGCAAGGCTCGGAATAACTACCGGAGGGGAACAGACCGAAGGGAGTTGGGTTTTCGCAAGGAAACCAGGTTGAAAGCTCAAAGATACAGAGCCATCAGATTTGTTAAAGCGTAAATAGCCTTCCTCAGTAGAAAAGGCATGAATTTCGCAACGACGTTTAGAAGACGCCATTGCTATGAGAAAGACCGTCTTCCATGTTACGTGCAGGAGAGAAGCCTCAGAAAGAGGCTCAAAAGGTGCCTTAGTAAGAGCCAGTAAAACACAAGAAAGATCCCACTTTGGAGTTAACGAACGAGAGACTGGCCTAGACAGTTCAAACGAACGAATAATTTCCGAAAGATAAGGATCCGAACCAAGGGAAGAGGATCTGTGAAACTTAAGAGTGTTCGATAACATGGACCTATAACCCTTGATAGAACTGACCGCAAGTTTTTTCTCGTTAAAAAGAAAAACTAGAAAGTTAGCGATTTCTCTGACAGGAGCTTTGACCGGATTAATCTGCCGTGCGATACACCAATCACGGAAGGCCTTCCACTTTGCCTGGTAGACAGATCGAGTAGATTGTCTCCTGGCCTTACAGATAATAGAGGCAACTGTTGCCGAAAATTTCTTCTGTCTAACTCGCTGTTGGATAACATCCAAGCGTGAAGACGAAGAGCGCAAGGATTGTCGTGTAGGACCCTGTTCCGACCTTGTGACAGAAGGTCCGGAACCTGGGGAAGTTCTACAGGATAGTCTATCAGAAGATCCAGAAGATCCACGAACCAAGATCTCGTTGGCCACAGTGGAGCTACAAGGAGGATCCGGCACTGAGATCGCAGGATTTTCCTTAGAACTAAGGGAATCAGAGAAAACGGTGGAAACGCATAAGCAAATAGATGATCCCAGTTTACAGACAGAGCATCTATCGCCCAAGCCCGGTGATCCGATACCGGTGACACAAACAGTGGAAGTTGGTTGTTCAGCCTGGTAGCAAATAGATCGACAGACGGAGACCCGAAAATCGCAAACAGAGTTGTCGCGATCCGAGGAAGTAACTTCCATTCCGAGGGGAGAAGAGAATGCCTGCGAGACAGTTGGTCCGCTAAGACATTTAGACGCCCCGGAAGATGTCTGACTTGAATGAGTACCGAAGACACCTGACACCAATGAAGAAGGTGCCATGCTTCCATGCACAGAGAAGGCGAGTGCGTCCCCCCTTGTCTGCGGATGTAAGAGACAACAGTCGTGTTGTCTGTAGATACTAGAACAGATTTGTCTCGAATGAGAGGAGAAAACTGTCGTAAGGCTAGTAGAACCGCTTTGAGTTCTAGGTTGTTGATATGAAGAGAACTGTCCCGAGGGGACCAAAGACCCGAGGTTGTGAGACCCAGAGGTTCCAGATGGGCACCCCAGCCTGACAGACTGGCATCCGAGAAGAGGAACAGTTCCGGTTGAGGAGGAGAAAGAGGAACGCCCTCTCGGAGAAACGAGGGGGAATTCCACCAACTGAGATGATGAATCAATTCCGGAGAAACCGGAAGAATGGTCTGCAAATGGTCTCGACTGGGACGCCAGATCGAGAGTAGGATAAATTGAAGAGGCCGCATGTGAAGGCGGCCCAGCGGAACAAGATCCGCTGCTGCATTGAGTACACCGAGAAGCGATAGGAATTCGCGGGCTGAGATCGATTGCCGACGCGAAAACCCCCGAACCAGAGTTAGAAGAGACATAATTCTGGGTTCCGGAATTCTGATCCTGTTTAGGTCGGTCAGAAACTGCATCCCGACAAACGTGAAGTTCTGGGATGGGATCAACTCCGATTTCTCGGAGTTGAGGATGAAGCCTAGCCGGAGAGCTAGGTCTGTCACCCATCGAAGTTCGTCGAGAAGAGCGACTGGGTCCATGTGAAGAAGAAGCCAGTCGTCGAAATACGCCAGGAGGCGTGAGCCGCGAAAATGAACCCTGGCGACCAGAACCGAAACTATTTTGGTGAAGATAAGACAGGCCGAACGGAAGGGCCTTGAACTGGTAGACAGTTTGACCATCCGTAAAACGAAGGTATTTTCTGGAATGAGGATGGATAGATACATGGAAGTAGGCATCCGATAAATCCAAGGAAACAGCCCAGTGACCGGGGAGGACGGCTGCCCTGATCGACGAAGTTGTTTCCATTTTGAAGTGTTCCTTCGGAATGAAGGAGTTTAGATGAGATAGGTCTATGACCGGTCGAAACCCGCCGTCCTTCTTGGGAACCAGAAAGAGACGGCTGTAAAACCCCGGAGAGGTTGGAATCGAGACCCTTTCTACCGCTCCTTTTTTCAGAAGATCTGAAATGGCGAGTCCCAGACGAGGATGATTGGAGGAGAGATGAATGGGAGAGCGTGACAGTGGAGGGGGACGACTGAACGGAACCCGATACCCGTGTCTCACGATAGACAGGACCCATTGGTCGTCGGTGATTGTCTCCCATTGATGAATGAAATGAGTGAGTCTGCCGCCTACTGGAAGGGGCAGAAACACTCTTCCTCCTAATCGAACGTCTGGAAGAGGAAGCGGAAGAAAGGACGTACCCCTAGGGCTTACTCCTACTCCTTTGACTGGTAGAGGTAGAAGAAGGGGTGGGGGGCGATGAAGGAGGAAATCGTGGTCGCTAAGGACCAGATTGGCGAGCGCCCCTGGAAGAGGGATAACCTCTGAAAGGAGATTGAGGTTTACCCTTTTCCGAGTCCTTCGGGGATTTACCGGTAGAAGCCGAAGGCTTCTTCGGTATCCGGAATTTAGGGGGAGCCGAAGTAGGAGTGCGGGGTTGGAAGGCCACCGCTCCGTGCATTTGCTCCTCCCTGGAGGCATCCGCTACTTCCTTGATTCGGCCCCCAAAAAGGGACCAGGAAGAAAGAGGGGCCGACCTAAGCTTTTCTCGAGAAGAAGAGAGAAGTAGCTTGTTGGGGCCGTCCAGGATGGCATCCCGCCTGCAGCGAGTCATCTCTGAAGAGAGAGAGAGAGATAGCAAAATCGAATGTTTTGCCGTCGCTGCTAAGGCCTCTAAAAGAAGCCTGACGGAAGAAGATAAGGCATCCTTTTGCTGTAGTTTGACCGAAAGAACGGCCACGAAGGAGTCAGTATGAGACGAGATGCCGGAAAGAAAGCGGGAGCGTTGCTCCCAGCGATCCAGGACCTTCTGCTGAAGCGGTAAAGAGGAGGGGACCTTGAGCCGGAGCCGACTCGCATCTAGGTCCAGTTTCGGAGGGTTGATAGAAAAATCACCCTCCGGAAACTTGTAGGTCTTGGGGTTAAAACCCAAAGGCCGAAGGTCTGAAGTTGGAATAAACCAGCCCGGTCCTGGCTTGGAGGAGGATGAAGATTCGAAATCCTCCAGAGCCGAACGGACGACCGGAGAGAAAGGGAGCAACTCCGGTTCGACTGATTTGGATTCCTTAGGCTTACCGACAAGGTCGAGGTAACCTTCGCACCTCTTCCGGGAGGGAGGAGGGGCCGGTTTGCATACTGATGCAGGTAAGGTAGCAAAGACCTCCGGAACAGCCCTGTCCATGGAAAAACGACTGTCGTCTGACTCCTCGTCCTCGTCAGAGAGAGGATTGTCAGTACGAGGTTCGGAATGAGCGCTGGATCGGCGCGAGGTGGACGAAAGAGGCACGTCCTCGGCAAATAAGGAGTCCTCCTCCGGAGCATGAAGGGAGATTTCATCCTCCAAGTGTCCGCTCAGAGCAGTCCCGCTAGTAGGGGGATTGCGAGTAGAGGGAGGAGACCCAGCCTCAGGGCGAGATGGGGGAGCATCCTGAGGGGGAAAGCCCATAAAGGGAAATGGAGGGAAAAAGGGCCACATAGGGGGCTGTGCAGAAGAAGCGCCCTGTGGACCCGAGGAGGGAGGAGACTGAAGGAACAGTCTATGATCTAAGGTCTCTGGTGGAAGAGAAACCCGATCCCTCCTAGAAGATGAAGGCTCGCCCGGTATGACAGGGGGGGAGGCAGAACTGAAATGCCTGGCGTATTCCCCCATCATGTGGGACCACCACGTGGAAGGATCAAATGTCTGAGGTTGCGCTGAAAAATCCGCACCTTGAACCTTCGAAGACGTGGTGGAGCGTAAAGGGGACCGGTCCCTAGGAGCAGAGCTAGGGGACCGGTGACCGGAAATGCCCGGGGAACGGTTGTGGGGCCGTTTCTTGGGCACCCTTGAACACGAGGGAGCAGGTGGCCGAAGCGGAGAAACCGCAGGGCTACCTGAGGAAAAACTCGAGTCCGAACTTTTTTCAGTTAGAATCGGCGAAGACCGGTGACCCACACGCCTAGAGTGGTGAGCCGACCTGGCCGTTGATCGGTGACGATCTCTTGCCGATGACCGGTGATGACCGGTCTTGGGTCTCTGAGACCGATCACGAAAATCGATGTTTTCGACAATGACCGGTGACCGGTGATTGATGACCGGTGCCCGGTGATTGATGACCGGTGACCGGTGCCTGGTGACCGGTGCCCGGTGGCTTGTGGTCGGTGACCGGTGGTCGGTGACCGGTCCTGACCGGTGACCGGTCCCTGGTAGGGCCCGGCCCCAGTATCCCCCGGGGGGAGGACCCCCCACCTGAACCCAGAGAAGGAGGAGGAAGATGAGGCCTTCCTTTTCCGGGATGAGTAGGATCGACGTGAAGAGGCTTTCTTCCAGATCTCGTCTGTCCACGAAACACAAACGGTGCAGGTGTCGACCCTGGAGCACCCAGAACATGAAAGGCAGGACTGATGGGAGTCCCAGGACGCCTTGACATGTCCGCAGGAGCCCCGAGACTGCGACATTGTAAAAATCAATACAAGAAAGAACAATGTATGCAAAATAAAAACGGGAAGACCGAAGAAAACCCGTACAAAGAAATTAAAAACAGTATATATATACAAAATCAAAATAATACCAGTGAAAAACCAAAAAAAAAAAAATAAGGGACATACCCACAAACTCGATGGCTTCCAAAACACAATTGGAGAACGGGGGTTACACTTCCGGTAACTAGGGGGTTTAGGGAATGGTTTATTTTGCGGACTCTGTTTTGGAAGCTGTGCACAAATAGACACATACCTGAAGTAATAACAGGTAACGTATTTATGCTATTAAAATGGCTTAGCACAAAGGTAAACCTGAGGCAGAACCACCAATTTCTCAATATTAATCCAACCATGAAATACAGGTCAAAGCCACAAATTTGCATAAATATTAAAAAGATTATATCATAATGTAAATGTGTACCTAGAAACATAAATTTGATCTAGAAAAAAAAGCTTAATTGCAAAGGTGAACCTGAGCCTGAAAAACTAATTTTTTCAAATTCATCCAAGATCTGGTCATAATACCTCAGGCCAGTCTGGTCATAAAACCTCAGACGAGCGTCAGCAGAGAGGATCATCGCGGCACACGTCTTCAGGACCAACAAAACAAGCAGTTTGCCCAAATTGTGGAAGAAAACATGATAACCTGTGTCCAGCAAAGGGCAAGCAGTGTTTTAAATGTAAAAAGTGGAACCATTTTGGACCTATGTTGACGACATACTGATATATGGGTCAAAAAGGGAGGAACATGATGCAGATCTCAAGGCATGATCGGTCACAAGAAAAAGGCAATCGTTTTAATGTCGACAAACTTTAGGTTAGTCTGCTTTGCCTTGAAAGTTTCACCCCATACTGTTTTCATCAAGCCTCAACTCGGCATCCTTTTATTTTGCCGACAAACCTTGTGTGTGTGTGTAACACAGACGTAGTCACCCAATGGAGTCGGTGTCATTATCAACCGGCACAAGCCCTAATTAACATAAGGCTATTCTAGTATCAACATAAGCATGTGCAGTTATTTGGCACTAAATAGTAAATTTTAATTAAATTTATTACGAAGGTAAGTATTATTGTATACTACCTGGGGGAAATATTGCACCTTGTCATTATTCATCTAAACTGCGCATTCTGTCAATTCTTTGGATTCCAAATATGATGAAGCAGAAAACATGCCCTAATCCAGCCATCAGATTAATCATTAACTATGCCTTTTTTCATGTCCAGACTCCTGGGGTGGGGAAGAGCACTATGGAGTAATCAAAATGGGGGCCTCTCTATGGTATGGTATACATGTTAAGAAATTAATATCAAAAACAAGAGGGCCAAGATGGCCCTTAATCACTCACCTGAGAAAGATGATTGCTTAAGAAATAAAGATGCTAGAGTGTAAACAAAGTTAAATCTTGCTTTTTTTTATAGTGAAAGGGGCATAACTCCTAAATTAGCTAGCCAATATCAGATATAATTGAACCCGTTGCAAGCTTATGGTCATAAACATTGCCATAAAGTTTGAAGACAATTGCTAAAAAAATGAAGATGCTAGGGTGTAAACAAAGTGAAATCTGGCATTTTTTATAATAAAAGTGATATAACTCCTGACCTAATTGACCAATCTCAGCCATAATCAAACTTGGTTGAGAAATTATGTTCATAAACATTGTCTTAAAGTTTAAAAATGATTGTTTGAACAAGAGGCCCATGATGGCCCAAAATCGCTCACCTGGGATAAATAGGTTGACCCAAGGAACATCATTCTGTACCAATTTATTTTAAAATCTGGCCAGTAGTTTTGAAGAAGATGATTTTTAAAGTTTTCATTTTTTTTTCTTTTTGTTGCCATGGCAACCAGAGTTCTATATGGATCAAGTTTATTTTAGGAACTTTTATGAAGGTTGACCCAAGGATCATTCCTGCTAAGTTTAATCAAATTCTGTCCAGTGGTTTCAGAAGAAATGTTGATTAAAGTTTTCCCAATATACATATAAGGCAAATAAGCCCCGCCCCTGGCGGCCATGTTTTTTACGGATCAGAAAAATTTTAGCAACTTTGGTAGAGGTTGACCCAAGGAACATCTGTACCAATTTATTTTAAAATCTGGCCAGTAGTTTTGAAGAAGATGATTTTTAAAGTTTTCATTTTTTTTCTTTTTGTTGCCATGGCAACCAGAGTTCAAAATGGATCAAGTTTATTTTAGCAACTTTTGTGAAGGTTGACCCAAGGATCATCCCTGCCAAGTTTAATCAAATTCTGTCCAGTGGTTTCAGAGGAGATGTTGTTTAAAGGTTTCTCTATATACATATAAGGCAAATAAACCCCGCCCCTGGCGGCCATGTTTTTTACGGATCTGAATAATTTTAGCAACTTTGGTAGAGGCTGACCCAAGGAACATCTGTACCAATTTATTTTAAAATCTGGCCAGTAGTTTTGAAGAAGATGATTTTTAAAGTTTTCAAATTATTTTTCTTTTTGTAGCCATGGCAACCTGAGTTCTTCATGGATCAACTTTATTTTAGCAACTTTTGTAGAGCCTCACCCAAGGATTATTCCTGCCAAGTTTCATTAAATTCTGTCCAGCGGTTTCAGAGGAGATGTCGTTTAAGGATTTCTCTATATACATATAAGGCAAATAAGCCCCGCCCCTGGCGGCCTTGTTTTTTAATGGATCGGAATAATTTTAGCAACTTTGGTAGAGGTTGACCCAAGGAACATCTGTACCAAAATATTTTGAAATCTGGCCAGTAGTTTTTTAAAGTTTTCATATTTTTTTTTCTTTTTGTTGCCATGGCAACCAGAGTTCTTCATGGATCAACTTTATTTTAGCAACTTTTGTGAAGGTTGACCTAAGGATCATCCCTGCCAAGTTTCATTAAATTCTGTCCAGGGGTTTCAAAGGAGATGTCGTTTAAAGGTTTCTCTATATACATATAAGGCAAATAAGCCCCGCCCCTGGCGGCCATGTTTTTTTACGGATCGGAATAATTTTAGCAACTTTGGTAGAGGTTAACGCAAGGAACATCTGTACAAAATTATTTTGAAATCTGGCCAGTAGTTTTGAAGGAGATGATTTTTAAAGTTTTCAAATTATTTTTCTTTTTGTAGCCATGGCAACCTGAGTTCTTCATGGATCAACTTTATTTTAGCAACTTTTGTAGAGCCTCACCCAAGGAACATTCCTGCCAAGTTTCATTAAATTCTGTCCAGCGGTTTCAGAGGAGATGTCGTTTAAGGGTTTCTCTATATACATATAACCATGTTTTTTTATGGATCGGAATAATTTTAGCAACCTTGGTAGATTTCCCCAAGGAACATCTGTACAAAAATTTTGAAATCTGGCCAGTAGTTTTAAGAAGATGATTTTTAAAGTTTTCATTTTTTTTTTCTTTTTGTTGCCATGGCAACCAGAGTTCTTCATGGATCAACTTTATTTTAGCAACTTTTGTGAAGGTTGACCTAAGGATCATCCCTGCCAAGTTTCATTAAATTCTGTCCAGGGGTTTCAAAGGAGATGTCGTTTAAAGGTTTCTCTATATACATATAAGGCAAATAAGCCCTGCCCCTGGCGGCCATGTTTTTTTACGGATCGGAATAATTTTAGCAACTTTGGTAGAGGTTAACGCAAGGAACATCTGTACAAAATTATTTTGAAATCTGGCCAGTAGTTTTGAAGAAGATGATTTTTAAAGTTTTCATTTTTTTTTCTTTTTATTGCCATGGCAACCAGAGTTCTTCATGGATCAACTTTATTTTAGCAACTTTTGTAGAGCCTCACCCAAGGAACATTCCTGCCAAGATTAATCAAATTCTGTCCAGCGGTTTCAGAGGAGATGTCGTTTAAGGGTTTCTCTATATACATATAAGGCAAATAAGCCCCGCCCCTGGCAGCCATGTTTTTTTATGGATCGGAATAATTTTAGCAACTTTGGTAGAGGTTGACCCAAGGAACATCTGTACCAAATTATTTTGAAATCTGGCCAGTAGTTTTGAAGAAGATGATTTTTAAAGTTTTCAAATTTTTTTTCTTTTTGTTGCCATGGCAACCAGAGTTCTTCATGGATCAACTTTATTTTAGCAACTTTTGTGAAGGTTGACTTAAGGATCATCCCTGCCAAGTTTCATTAAATTCTGTCCAGCGGTTTTAAAGGAGATGTCGTTTAAAGGTTTCTCTATATACATATAAGGCAAATAAGCCCCGCCCCTGGCGGCCATGTTTTTTTACGGATCGGAATAATTTTAGCAACTTTGGTAGAGGTTGACCCAAAGAACATCTGTACCAAATTATTTTGAAATCTGCCAGTAGTTTTGAAGGAGATGATTTTTAAAGTTTTCAAATTATTTTTCTTTTTGTAGCCATGGCAACCAGAGTTCTTCATGGATCAACTTTTTTTAGCAACTTTTGTAGAGCCTCACCCAAGGATTATTCCTGCCAAGTTTCATTAAATTCTGTCCAGCGGTTTCAGAGGAGATGTCGTTTAAAGAAAATTGTTGACGACGCACGACGCACATCGCACGACGACGGACAACGGACGAAGGGTGATCACAATAGCTTACCTTGAGCACTTTGTGCTCAGGTGAGCTAAAAAATGGCTTAGCACAAAGGTAAACCTGAGGCAGAACCACCAATTTCTCAATATTAATCCAACCATGAAATACAGGTCAAAGCCACAAATTTGCATAAATATTAAAAAGATTATATCATAATGTAAATGTGTACCTAGAAACATAAATTTGAAGTCATCTACATCTAGAAAAAAAAAGCTTAATTGCAAAGGTGAACCTGAGCCTGAAAAACAAATTTTTTCAAATTCATCCAAGATCTGGTCATAATACCTCAGGCCAGTCTGGTCATAAAACCTCAGACGAGCGTCAGCAGAGAGGATCATCGCGGCACACGTCTTCAGGACCAACAAAACAAGCAGTTTGCCCAAATTGTGGAAGAAAACATGATAACCTGTTTCCAGCAAAGGGCAAGCAGTGTTTTAAATGTAAAAAGTGGAACCATTTTGGACCTATGTTGACGACATACTGATATATGGGTCAAAAAGGGAGGAACATGATGCAGATCTCAAGGCATGATCGGTCACAAGAAAAAGGCAATCGTTTTAATGTCGACAAACTTTAGATTAGTCTGCTTTGCCTTTGTTGGTGAAAGTTTCACCCCATACTGTTTTCATCAAGCCTCAACTCGGCATCCTTTTATTTTGCCGACAAACCTTGTGTGTGTGTGTGTAACACAGACCTAGTCACCCAATGGAGTCGGTGTCATTATCAACCGGTGTAACAGCCCAGATTTTCCCCCCAGTCAGTTTTTTCCCCGGGGAAAAACCTGACTAGTCATCCCTGCCAAGTTTAATCAAATTCTGTCCAGTGGTTTCAGAGATGTTGTTTAAAGGTTTCTCTATATACATATAAGGCCCGCCCCTGGCGGCCATGTTTTTTTACGGATCGGAATAATTTTAGCAACGTTGGTAGAGGTTGACCCAAGGAACATCTGTACCAAATTATTTTAAAATCTGGCCAGTAGTTTTGAAGGAGATGATTTTTAAAGTTTTCAAATTATTTTTCTTTTTGTAGCCATGGCAACCAGAGTTCTTCATGGATCAAGTTTATTTTAGCAACTTTTGTAGAGCCTCACCCAAGGAACATTCCTGCCAAGTTTCATTAAATTCTGTCTAGCGGTTTCAGAGGAGATGTCGTTTAAAGCAAATTGTTGACGATGGATGATGCACGACGACGGACGCGGACGAAGGGTGATCACAAAAGCTCACCTTGAGCACTTTGTGCTCAGGTGAGCTAAAAAATGAAGATGGTAGAGAGTAAACAAAGTGAAATCTTGCATTTTTTATATTAAAAGGGGCATAACTCCTTACCTAATTAGCCCATCTCAGGCACAATTAACTGAATTAAGATATTATCATCATGAACAATGTCATAAAGTTTGAAGATGATTGCTAAAAAATTAAAATAAACATTGTCATAAAGTTTGAAGATGATTGCTTGAAAAATGAAGATGCTAGAGTGTAAACAAAGTGAAATCTGACATTTTTTTTTTATCAAAAGGGGCATAACTCCTGACCTAATTGACTGATCTCAGCCATAATCAAACTCAATTGAGATATTATAGTCATAAACATTGTCTAAAAGTTTGAAGATGATTGCTAAAAAAATAAAGACGCTAGAGTGTAAACAAAGTGAAACCTGGCATATTTTGATATTAAAGACGATTTCGGGATTTAGATGGCGCGCAACCAAAATGTGCACAAGGGAGATAATCGACTCTCCTAATAGGAGGTTGTTGCACAGAAAATCAAAACACAAATCAGTAAATCCAAACTGCAAAATGTCACAAATTTTTCGTCTTCGCGTCAAGTTTGCAAAGAAATCAACCGTTGAAAGAACGAAGAGAGTTAATGTTGGATGTCAGTCGTCAAGTTTAAACTCCAGTGGCATGCATGTTCAGTCTGTAGATGAAAAGGAAACTGGAACGCTTATTACCCCACGCATCGGCAGCACGAAATACCAAAATCTACCCAAATCTTACCCAAATCTTACCCATAAATCATGAGATATAAGGTAATAATTGTTTGTATTTACAAATGATACTGAAATTTTATCAACAATGTGTACACAATATATTTTTGATCTTCCGAGCGATCTATATTCCGGGTCCAGTAATTGTGTAAAATGCGGTCGGTTACTGTACTGCTGTATAACATCTTTTATACCTTACTTGTGTACGTAATGTTTGTAAATTGTATGGGTTTTTTTATGAGACAGATATTAACTACCGTATTTACTCGACTATAAGACGGGTTTTTTGGGGTCTGATCAGGGTTTAAAAGTTGGGGGGTCGTCTTATAGGCGGGGTCCACCAGTCTAGTAAAGTTTCCCCAACTTTAGTTGCCGTATGAATGAAGCTTCGTAGCGGTATGCAATTATGCAGCCGTATATTCTTCTCATTTTCAATCGTTAGATAAATATTAGAAATGAATTGCATGATATAAATGACTAAATATTATTGTAAGATTGTTTAATCAAAAGTTTTTTGCACCAATATAAATTTACTGGAACATTTTAAGCATTTTATCTTTTCTGGAAGCGGTTTCGGGGAAACACACGGTGCTCATTAGAACTGCTTGTTCATAAAATCTTCTCGGCACCTCGACGTAAATAAAGCATTGAAATACACAAGATGTTTTCGTTATGATTAGTTTAATTTATGCTTTTTTTAATAAGTTAATTAACATTTACAATGAAAAAAAAAAAAAAAAAATGGTATTGATTAACAATCCAGAAAAATTGGTAAGAAAATTGGTCTAGTTTCACACTAACGGTTCTCACGGGCACCGTCAAACCCGTACATACCAGACCGTACACAACCATAACAAATGAAAATGAGTTGTTTTCGAGATTTATTATGAAAATTAATATTAAGGTAATGCATTTAATCAAAAGTTTGTTTCATTTTTTGTGAAATTATTCCGAACTTAGCGAGATTTTCATGGTATACTTTAAA
The DNA here is from genome assembly GCA_021229015.1 of Solen grandis. Taxonomy (NCBI): domain Eukaryota; kingdom Metazoa; phylum Mollusca; class Bivalvia; order Adapedonta; family Solenidae; genus Solen; species Solen grandis. The sequence continues at coordinate 25,958,485 of CM037795.1, read as the reverse complement.
AAAAATTCGGCGGTAAATTACCGTTCGTCGAACTGCATTTGAATTTTGTTACCCCGTCTTATAATCGGTTCAAAGCAAAATACTACAGATTTGGGGATTGGAAAGGGGGCCCGTCTTATAGGAGAATAGTCTTATAGTCGAGTAAATACGGTATAATGTGTCAAAATTTGCAAAAATTGACATTTTTCCAATTGTCACGGGTTGAGCTTTAAAAACAAGGTAAAGGACACAGAGAGAATCTCATTTTGTGATCCTTTGGTATTTATAGATCTATTACATCTTTTTAAAAATGATTTTTCACTATTATTGATAAAATACTGTAAATGAGTCAATATCAATTTTCGTCTAAATCTGATTTGAGTAAAAGTAAAAAACTGACTGCTATCAATTCAAACTTTCATTAACTATATGAACTTTAGGAACCAAACAGAGTGTGGAACTTGAATATGCCACCCAAATAAGCAACAGTTTAAACAAAAAATAGCTTCAAATGCAGTGTGTCGGTGGTTGAGTCCTTCCTGTAACAATTTTTATATCCAGATTAATTCTCTAACTATTTAAGAAATCTTACTTATATTTTGTTGGCATATTAAAGTAATGAATATTTGCTGATATTATGCAAGAAATAAAAAAAAAGTCATAAAATGTAAATTTTATGTATTTCTACAACTGTGAATGAATTTTTGAGGCTTTTTGGCAGGTAAAATATTCAGCTATTACATATTTAACAGCAAATATATCATTCTCATGTTATGTAGTGCCTAGGACAATAGCAATGTGTCAAACTTCCACATTTTTTGTTTTAGAAGGTGTTACAGAAAGGACAAATTGATAAGGAAAGTTATCTTTTGGTGTTCATTTCGTGTTGTAAAGTCAACAATTGCATTTAAAGATTACATCTGAGTAAGAAAATGTTGTTTCATATAATGAAAGGTTCTTAAACACTTCAGTATCTGACAATTTCGTTACAGGAAAGACCAAATGTTATAGAAGTGACATATTAAACTATGACCACCGTCACCTTCAAAGTTTAACAGTTACTGCAAAATCTCATTACTCTTAGCAGAACTTTAAATGATAAAAATTGTACAAATGACATCATTTAAAGATTTAATCCAGTGCTTACAGTGAGTGAATCAACAAGTTGATCCAAGCTCTTGAACCTGGTTGCACAAGAGAAAATGTTATTCAAGGTTTAACTTTGGCAGTCGGGTCCTGGATATGCAGTTGCTGGGGAACAGGGTACCAATGTTAAACATTGTGTAACATTTTTTCTTTGTAATCTGGCTCTGGCTTCATTTTTCATATAGCATTAAAATAGTGTAACACATTGTATGCTGGGATACAAAACAGCTGCCTTGAAAACTTTGTCTGCATCTATATGAAAAATGAAATTTTGGCAATATTTTTCAAAAAAGACAAATTGGCTGGAACCAATATCAGGTCTTACATATGTGAGAAACTGTTTGCAATTTATAAAAGAACTGCTATATCAAAGTCGGTTGGTTAAAATTGGTTAACATCTGCACCTTTGTGTTCAAAAAGGTAAATTAAATAGCAGAAAGACAAAATCTTAAAATTCTTAACATCCAAGTGTTTTAACAAAACTGTGTTAGAATCCACATGACAGCGTCCGGAGTTCTTATACATAAATGGTGAACCCTTGTTACACCGACAGTGTTTGTTATGTTTATAACCAGTTCAAATGTGAAAAGATTCATATGGCTTATTTCGAAAAAGCATAATATTAGACCTAATGCAGGATACAAGAGGTACAGGCAGCAAGGGTTCACTGTATATGTAGTCACAAAGTATTTACTAGACCACTACAACAGAGAATGGGTTCAAGTATAAAATAAAATTGAAATTGTCATCAGGAATTATGAAGTCTGAAATTTAGACAAGGATCGCTAGAGGCTTTCATTCACTGTGTAATGAGAAGATGATGATTGAATCTTAACTGGCTCTGGTATCAAAAATATGTTACTGTAGTCATACTAGCACCTGTCATGCAATTTTTGGGGGCAAAAAAAAGCAGCTGGTATTCTTTCTACCGACCTGGTACATGCACTGTACAAATATATCATCAACACCAGAGTCCAACACTAACCCTGGACAAAGTCTATTCTTGTATCTTACAACTACATACTTACCAACACAGAGTGCTGGTTCTGGTATGTTCATATTAGTCTCCTGGACCCCCTTTACTCTCCTCTCCTCCCTAACTCTTACTCTTCTCGGTCCCCTGACTCTTTCTCTCCTCGGCCCCCTGACTCTTACTGACATCGGCCTCATGACTCTTACTGATCTTTGCCCCATGACTCTTACTCTCCTGGACCCCCATAACACTGACCTCGGCCCCCTGATTCTTACTGACCTCGATCCCATGACTCTTACTGATCTTGCCCCCATAACACTGACCTCGGCCCCCTGACTCTTACTGACCTGGCCCATGACTCTTACTCTGCCCCCTACACTGATCGGCCCCCTGACTCTTACTGACCTGGCCCATGACTCTTACTGACCTTGGTCCCCTGACTCTTCCTCTTCTTTACACACTCACTATTATTCGCCTTCATTCCCTGACTCTTTCCCTCCCTTTACTTATCTCTTTTTCTCCATGCCCCCACACTCTTACTTTCCTCGAATCCCTATTACATTACTAAGCTCAGCCCCCTCACTCTTACTCTCCTCTGTCCCAATGCTTGTAGGCTCCTCAAAGCTCACAGTCTCAAACCTCACATCAGTTTTACATTCCTGTCACCCTACTTTATTGTTAGTTTTGTCTACATGTACTTCCACAGGCAGAATTACAATGAAGTGATTTGGAACCCAATTACTTTCTACCATATCATCTCTGGTACTTGTCCACATTATTAAGACTGGGGCATTGCTGCACCTGACCTGTTTTGGAAGAATTAACCTGTTCAAATCTCTTCAGACAGTTGGGCATCCTTAAGCTGTGGATAAACTGAAAAAAAAATGTATTTGCCAAATACCCATGAAGCTTCCATTTGCCCTTATTTTCATAACTTCCATTTCATAAATTGTTTCATCATTCGAAGTAATTCTGAGTATTGTTCTTATTGTTTTGCGAGGTTATCACCCCTTCTTTTCTCATCAAGTCCTTGTGACAGGAAATCATTGCCTAGGTACATTGTTTCATGAAATACCATCTCTATGATGATTCTGACTCTTACATGTAATTCAGCTCCTCTCTTAGTTGAACCATAATTATGCAAACACACAACCGCAAGAGGGCAAGCAAATGAACTGAAAAATGAGTCACGCCTGTAAAAATGCCCTGTCACACCTGTAACAAAATTTCACCAAAGGTTGGTTCCATGACTTAAGATGAAATGCAAACTATATATGAAATGGTTAAAGTTATAGAGAATTAGCAGGAGTCTTATTTCATCTTCTAGTCTAACATCCATTTCAAGTATGTTTTTGTAAACAAAGAAATGTCACTACTGTAACATGTAACAGTCACTCCTGTAACAGAAAATAATCAATTTATTGGTTCTCTGGATCCCATGCACATATAGCTGAGGATAACATACACTTAATATAAAAATGATATCCCAACAGCTAGAATACCACAAAACATCAACAAGTTTGTCATAATACATTATAAATATCTTCTAAAATGACGAAAAAGTCACTCCTGTAACAAGTGTAGTCACTCCTGTCACAAAAAAGCATGTTACAGGAGTGACTGTAACAGGAGTGATATATTTTGTGATAAATACCTATTTCAAACCACATGAAGTCTCATTAGTTGGGGTAAACACTTTTTATACAAAATACACAACTTGTCTGAATCAATTGCACCAACATCTTAATACAATAGCTGTTGAAAAAAAAAGATACAAGTGTAACAGATGTGACCTGATAAAAAATTATGCATAGTATGTACTTGCTTTTCTGGCATCAAATGCATCTTCTTTCAAAGTTTTTCAAAATGCCGCCTTTTCCACTTGTACAACAGGAAGCTGACAAAGTGTTTTAAGGGAGATCACTTTCAAAAGACTTGGGGGATCAGTTATTATTTTGCATTTGTACATCTTTGTTACAGGAGTGACGCTTATCCTGGGGACAGATAAATTTTGAACAAAAATCAGTAGCAAATGTTACAAAAGAAATTAAAGTTATGCTTTTATTGTGTAAATAAGACCTTAGTCAATGAAACCTCAGCAGACTTTAGTAGCTGTAATGCATTTTCTACCTCTTATGAATCAGAGTATATGAGCGACACTGATGAAGGACAGTCCAATTATAGTCAATGAGGGGTAATAAAATGGGTGGGAAACAACTCCAAAGTTATAATGAAGCAAATGTATACATGATTTACAAAGAACTTAACAGTCATTGTCTGTTGGCACCGTAAAATGCAGCTTTTTGTACAGTTTCAATGCAAAATTATAGAAAGACAGCAATTTAGACGAAATTTGATAATGACTCAAATAAGAAAACAATACCAGTTACATTATGATGGTTACTGATAATGGTAACTTTTTTGAATATTTTATCAAATGTTATAGTTCACATAATGTAATTTTGTGAAGAAACTAACTTGTTGACCCATTGTTTTTTTACATATATGTATGTCTTCAGTAGATATTATTCTATGATATATATAAATTTGGGAAATTTCTATGGAACAGTTTTTTTGTAATTGAAGATTTAGTGTGAAAAGTTGTATTTTGTTGAAATTGTGGGACTATTTTTCACACTAGCCCGCCACTATGAAATGTAGTTTTGATTCTAGATACCATCACAGACACTGTATAAGCATTTATATCAATGAAATAAATATCATATTAAATTTTATAGGTAAAAAAAGCACTCAGTTATGTTTTGTCTTTTTATCCAACATTTAGTACATATCAGTATGTACTGTATTTGATGCTGAATCAGTTCCAGAAATGACATCTACATGTACCTATCTATGAAATTGAGCTATATCTCAAAAACGAGTTCGGTGACCCTTTTTTTTCTTTGCATTTTTGAATTTCTCAAACTTATTTCTACAAAATATAAAAAAATGAAACAAGAGGGCCATGATGGCCCTGAATCGCTCACCTGAGTACCATTGCTTCAACTGATGTCAAGGTTTTTAAACAGACAAGGATTCTGATATAACTTAATCTAAAACATTTTACCCCTGACAATACTACACACCAAATACCTAAGCAATGGGCCATATGGTTTCAGAGAAGACTTGGGCGCAGGGTCATTTATCACCGTAGGGCCAAGACTTTGAAAATCTTTGTAATGAACCATTAGATGCTACTACATACCAAAAATCTTAGCTCTAGGCCTTATTGATTCATAGAAGAAGATTTTTTAAGATTTTCCTATTTAACTCTATGTAAAACAAGTGACCCTGGTGCGGGGTCATTTATCACCATAGGGCTATGATTTGTACAATCTTGGTAGTGGCCCATAAGATGATGCTTCATACCAAATATCTAAGCTCTAGGCCTTATGCATTCATGGAAGAAGATTTTTTAAGATTTTCCTATATAACTCTATGTAAAACAAGTGACCCCTGGTGCGGGGTCATTTATCACCATAGGGCTATGATTTGTACAATCTTGGTAGTGGCCCATAAGATGATGCTACATACCAAATATCTAAGCTCTAGGCCTTATGGATTCATGAAGAAGATTTTTTAAGATTTTCCTATATAACTCTATGTAAAACAAGTGACCCCTGGTGCGGGGTCTCTTATCACCATAGGGCTATGATTTGTACAATCTTGGTAGTGGCCCATAAGATGATGCTTCATACCAAATATCTAAGCTCTAGGCCTTATGCATTCATGGAAGAAGATTTTTTAAGATTTTCCTATATAACTCTATGTAAAACAAGTGACCCCTGGTGCGGGGTCATTTATCACCATAGGGCTATGATTTGTACAATCTTGGTAGTGGCCCATAAGATGATGCTACATACCAAATATCTAAGCTCTAGGCCTTATGGATTCATAGAAGAAGATTTTTTATGATTTTTCTATATAACTCTATGTAAAACAAGTGACCCCTGGTGCGGGGTCATTTATCACCATAGGGCTATGATTTGTACAATCTTGGTAGTGGCCCATAAGATCATGCTACATACCAAAAATCAAAAGGCTAGGCCTTGTGGTTTCAGAGAAGAAGATTTTTTAAATTTTCATTTTTAAAATCTATTTTTAGCTCCTGTGACCTAATTATGCGATGGACCAGAACCATTTATACAACTTTAGTAGAGCTTCATCCAAGGAACATTCCTGCAAAATATTTTTCAAATTGGCCAAGCCATTTAGGAGGAGATGTTGTTTGAAGCAATTGTTGACGCCGGACGCACGGACGGACGCACGCACGCACGGACGACGGACGACGGACGCCGGACAAAAGGCGATCAGAAAAGCTCACCTTGAGCACGTTGTGCTCATGTGAGCTAACAAGAGGGCCAAGATGGCCCTGTGTCGCTCACCTGAGTAAGATGGCTGTGTTAGGCATAATGACAAAAAATCTGGCATCTAAAGTGTTTTTCTAACATTTGACTAAGTGACCTACATATTGATCCTACCGGAATTTGCACTCAACTGGGAATTCATGCAGTCATCATTCATATTAAGTTTAATGAAGACTGGGACAAAAATGTAGGCCTCTTGAGTGTTCACAAGGTTTTTCTAAGACTTGACCTGGTGACCTAGTTTTTGACCCCACGTGACCCAATTTCAAACTCATCCGAGATATCATGTAGACAAACATCCTGACCAAGTTTCATGAAGATTGGGCCAAAACTGTGGCCTCTAGTGTTCACAAGCAATTGTTGACGACAAGTGCTCAGGTGAGCTAAAAAGTCTATGGGAGGGAAGAAAATCTAGAAATAGTCTTTAAAAGGGGCATAACTACTGACTTAACTGACCCATTTCAGCCATGATCAAACTCAATCAAGACATTATGGTCATAAACATTGTCATATTTGAAGATGATTGCTCAAAAGATGAAGATGCTAGGGTGTAAACAAAGTGAAATCTGGCTTCTTTTTTTTTAATTAAAAGGGGCATAATTCCTGACCTAATTGACCAATCTCAGCCATATTCAAACTCAATCAAGACATTATGGTCATAAACATTGTCATAAAGTTTGAAGATGATTGCTCAAAAGATGAAGATGCTAGACTGTAAACAAAGTGAAATCAGGCATTTTTTTATATTAAAAGGGGCATAACTCCTGATCTTATTGACTAATCTTAGACATATTAAAACTCAATCGAGACATTGTGGTCATGAACATTGCCAGGGCTGTAAAAATCCACTCGTCCGCTCGTATTTACGGGTGAATTTCACGGTCGGAAGAGCATAATTTCCCTGAACATTCGTCCGACCGGACAAATAACTTTTTGCAGCCAAGAAAGAAATGTTTCCGTAAAAAATGAATTTCATATTGTTATGATGGTTAATCATGATCATAAACTCTTTACTTGATCAGGGGAGCTAATTATGACAAAATATTACCATAGCGACGCTCATTTTTTAGAAAGATCCTTGAGGTGCTAGCGCAGACTGTTTCACAATTTTCTACGGTGTTTTTTTCAATACATTTTTTGTTAGTTCGCGGCACACTCAGGGACTGCAAATATGTTTTGTTTCCGGCAGGCATAATGTCGAAACAATTGTCAATGAAAATGTTTCTCGGTTGCAAAGACGACGAAAATACAAAAAAGCGAGAGTTAAAACATAGGAAGCACCAAAGCGCTTACGATGAAACAAAACGCACAAAAAAGCCCTGGATCATTGGTTTTCTGACTTTCTGTTTTTGACGAAAAAAGAAGAAAAACTGTTTTGCGGTGTTTCCGCAAAATATCAAAAGCTTTATACAAGCAAAAATTAAAATCATTTTAGGACGAACTAAATTTGTTTAAGGACGAGTAAGATTTTTCACCTACTTGTCCTACAGGACGAGTGACCTAAAAGAAAATTTTACACCCCTGATTGCCATAACGTTTGAAGATGATTGCTCAAAAAATGAAGATGCTAGAGTGTAAACATAGTGAAATCCAGCATTTTTTATATTAAAAGGGGCATAACTCCTGACCTAATTGACCGATCTCAGCCATATTCGAACTCATTCGAGACATTATGGTCATAGAGTTTGAAGATAATTGCTCAAAAGATGAAGATGCTAGAGTGTAAACAAAGTGAAATCAGGCATTTATTGAATATTAAAAGGGGCATAACTCCTAACCTAATTGACCCATCTCAGCCATATTCGAACTCAATCGAGACATTATGGTCATAAAGTTTGAAGATGATTGCTCAAAAGATGAAGATGCTAGAGTGTAAACAAAGTGAAATCTGGCATTTTTGGAATATTTAAAGGGGCATAACTCCTGACCTAATTGACACATCTCAGCCATAATCAAACACAATTGAGACATTATGGTCATAAACATTGTCTTAAAGTCTGAAGATGATTGCTCAAAAAATGAAGATGCTAGAGTGTAAACAAAGTGAAATCTGGCATTTTTTTATATTAAAAGGGGCATAACTCCTAACGTAATTGACCAATCTCAGCCATAATTGAACACAATCGAGACATTATGGTCATAAACATTGTCTTACAGTTTGAAGATGATTGCTCAAAAGATGAAGATGCTAGTGTAAACAAAGTAAAATCAGGCAATTTTTATATTAAAAGGGGCATAACTCCTGACCGAATTGACCGATCTCAGTCATATTCGAACTCAATCGAGATATTATGGTCATAAACACTGTCTTAAAGTTTGAAGATGATTGCTTATGAAATGAAGGTGATAGACAGGGGTACAGATAATGTGCGTATTTGCGTAATTACGCAAATAAAATAGATAAAAACCCAGTTCTTTTAAAATTCTAGCGTATCAAAAAGCAATTAAAAATTAGATTACTCAAATATCCAAAATATTAAAGCGTACTGGTACGCAACATTTTGAAACCGAGTGATGTTTACAAATACTCATATATGTTTGACTGGTTACTTGCGAATCCGCAAAATAGACTTCAAACGATTTCCGGTAATTTCCTAATTTGGGTTCCATTTAAGTAAAACATCAATCCAGTCTGTCTTATTTGTTCATCTGACACTTTTCTATTCATTTGCTTCAATGTGGTTACACAAGGCAGGAAGAAACGGGTAACGTTTAAAAAAAAACACTAAGTAGATACCTAGCGCTGCAAACCAAACATCAGGCATTTGTGTCGCAATAATTGACGATCTGAAAGTTGAGATAGAGTCAAAAGCATCCAATTCCATGTTAACCAGTAAATAATTTGTTTTAATTCAATAGTTAAAAGTTCTAAATCTTTGGATCAGGAAGATCAACTATGATTGAATGTTTTTATTTATTTAATTGTTGAGGAGCTAATGATAAATCCTGCATATGATAATTGTTAAATTGACATTGTTGCATACAAGGACAGCAGGCGCATATACCAGTAAGAACATGTACTGTTATTTCAATTCCAAAATTAAGTTGATTACTAATAAAATTGTGAAAACCCAATTCCTTGAAAAATTGATAAACCAAATTCCTCAAACCTTATCTGTAGCCCTGGATAGAGTGTAAACACTAAATTGTTCACTACGCACGACACACACGGCACGACAGACGACTGACACTCACGGGATCACAATAGCTCACCCTGAGCAGTGCTCAGGTAAGCTAATTAACTGGGATTCACGGTTTTCTTAGGAGACTTGGATGCCTGTTGTCAAAGTTTTTTTTTCTTTTTTCAGCAATATGCAACTGAAATGCAAGCTTCATTGGCATTTTTTTTAACTATCTGAAAAAAGTAAACTTACTATAAGAATAGTGAGCAAATGTTCTTCAAACAAATTCCATTTTTTAAACTCTGCAAATAATATTTCCAGGCAACTTATCAAATCTGCACATAAATGCAAAAGCACCTTTTTTTTTCTATGTTTACTTTCTTCTATTAATATTATCAATTCTTTTAGGTAACATTCAATAATTCATTTTGCTATCCTTTCATTCTTAAAAAGAGCTTCCTTATTTACAAGTTCGGATATGCATTTACTGTTTGTTTATAAACAAGAGGGCCAAGATGGCCCTGTGTCGCTCACCTGAGTAGGATGGCTGTGTTAGGCATAATGACAAAAAATCTGGCATCTAAAGTGTTTTTCTAACATTTGACTGAGTGACCTACATATTGATCCTACCTGAATTTGCACTCAACTGGGAATTCATGCAGTCATCATTCATATTAAGTTGAATGAAGACTGGGACAAAAATGTAGGCCTCTTGAGTGTTCACAAGGTTTTTCTAAGACTTGACCTGGTGACCTAGTTTTTGACCCCACATGCCCCAATTTTGAACTCATCCGAGATAATATGTAAACAAACATCCTGACCAAGTTTCATGAAGATTGGGCCAAAACTGTGGCCTCACAAGCAATTGTTTACGACGGATGACGGACAAAAGGCGATCACAAAAGCTCACCCGAGCACAAGTGCTCAGGTGAGCTAAAAATCTTACATGTATGATGCTGAGAGATTTAATATACATAATTTATTATATATGAATTCTTT
>CM037795.1:25897799-25947799 GCA_021229015.1 Solen grandis | reverse complement strand
TAGAATTTTAAAAGAACTGGGTTTTTATCTATTTTATTTGCGTAATTACGCAAATACGCACATTATCTGTACCCCTGTCTATCACCTTCATTTCATAAGCAATCATCTTCAAACTTTAAGACAGTGTTTATGACCATAATATCTCGATTGAGTTCGAATATGACTGAGATCGGTCAATTCGGTCAGGAGTTATGCCCCTTTTAATATAAAAATTGCCTGATTTTACTTTGTTTACACTAGCATCTTCATCTTTTGAGCAATCATCTTCAAACTGTAAGACAATGTTTATTACCATAATGTCTCGATTGTGTTCAATTATGGCTGAGATTGGTCAATTACGTTAGGAGTTATGCCCCTTTTAATATAAAAAAATGCCAGATTTCACTTTGTTTACACTCTAGCATCTTCATTTTTTGAGCAATCATCTTCAGACTTTAAGACAATGTTTATGACCATAATGTCTCAATTGTGTTTGATTATGGCTGAGATGTGTCAACCAAAAATGCCAGATTTCACTTTGTTTACACTCTAGCATCTTCATCTTTTGAGCAATCATCTTCAAACGTTAAGGACCATAATGTCTCGAATGAGTTCGAATATGGCTGAGATCGGTCAATTAGGTCAGGAGTTATGCCCCTTTTAATATAAAAAATGCTGGATTTCACTATGTTTACACTCTAGCATCTTCATTTTTTGAGCAATCATCTTCAAACGTTATGGCAATCAGGGGTGTAAAATTTTCTTTTAGGTCACTCGTCCTGTAGGACAAGTAGGTGAAAAATCTTACTCGTCCTTAAACAAATTTAGTTCGTCCTAAAATGATTTTAATTTTTGCTTGTATAAAGCTTTTGATATTTTGCGGAAACACCGCAAAACAGTTTTTCTTCTTTTTTCGTCAAAAACAGAAAGTCAGAAAACCAATGATCCAGGGCTTTTTTGTGCGTTTTGTTTCATCGTAAGCGCTTTGGTGCTTCCTATGTTTTAACTCTCGCTTTTTTGTATTTTCGTCGTCTTTGCAACCGAGAAACATTTTCATTGACAATTGTTTCGACATTATGCCTGCCGGAAACAAAACATATTTGCAGTCCCTGAGTGTGCCGCGAACTAACAAAAAATGTATTGAAAAAAACACCGTAGAAAATTGTGAAACAGTCTGCGCTAGCACCTCAAGGATCTTTCTAAAAAATGAGCGTCGCTATGGTAATATTTTGTCATAATTAGCTCCCCTGATCAAGTAAAGAGTTTATGATCATGATTAACCATCATAACAATATGAAATTCATTTTTTACGGAAACATTTCTTTCTTGGCTGCAAAAAGTTATTTGTCCGGTCGACGAATGTTCAGGGAAATTATGCTCTTCCGACCGTGAAATTCACCCGTAAATACGAGCGGACGAGTGGATTTTTACAGCCCTGGCAATGTTCATGACCACAATGTCTCGATTGAGTTTGAATATGTCTAAGATTAGTCAATAAGATCAGGAGTTATGCCCCTTTTAATATAAAAAAATGCCTGATTTCACTTTGTTTACAGTCTAGCATCTTCATCTTTTGAGCAATCATCTTCAAACTTTATGACAATGTTTATGACCATAATGTCTTGATTGAGTTTGAATATGGCTGAGATTGGTCAATTAGGTCAGGAATTATGCCCCTTTTAATTAAAAAAAAAGAAGCCAGATTTCACTTTGTTTACACCCTAGCATCTTCATCTTTTGAGCAATCATCTTCAAACTTTATGACAATGTTTATGACCATAATGTCTTGATTGAGTTTGAATATGGCTGAGATTGGTCAATTAGGTCAGGAGTTATGCCCCTTTTAATTAAAAAAAAAGAAGCCAGATTTCACTTTGTTTACACCCTAGCATCTTCATCTTTTGAGCAATCATCTTCAAATATGACAATGTTTATGACCATAATGTCTTGATTGAGTTTGATCATGGCTGAAATGGGTCAGTTAAGTCAGTAGTTATGCCCCTTTTAAAGACTATTTCTAGATTTTCTTCCCTCCCATAGACTTTTTAGCTCACCTGAGCACTTGTCGTCAACAATTGCTTGTGAACACTAGAGGCCACAGTTTTGGCCCAATCTTCATGAAACTTGGTCAGGATGTTTGTCTACATGATATCTCGGATGAGTTTGAAATTGGGTCACGTGGGGTCAAAAAGGGGAATTAAAAACCTTTGAACACTCAAGAGGCCTACATTTTTGTCCCAGTCTTCATTAAACTTAATATGAATGATGACTGCATGAATTCCCAGTTGAGTGCAAATTCCGGTAGGATCAATATGTAGGTCACTTAGTCAAATGTTAGAAAAACACTTTAGATGCCAGATTTTTTGTCATTATGCCTAACACAGCCATCTTACTCAGGTGAGCGACACAGGGCCATCTTGGCCCTCTTGTTAGCTCACATGAGCACAACGTGCTCAAGGTGAGCTTTTCTGATCGCCTTTTGTCCGGCGTCCGTCGTCCGTCGTCCGTGCGTGCGTGCGTCCGTCCGTGCGTCCGGCGTCAACAATTGCTTCAAACAACATCTCCTCCTAAATGGCTTGGCCAATTTGAAAAATATTTTGCAGGAATGTTCCTTGGATGAAGCTCTACTAAAGCTGTATAAATGGTTCTGGTCCATCGCATAATTAGGTCACAGTAGCTAAAAATAGATTTTAAAAATGAAAATTTAAAAAATCTTCTTCTCTGAAACCACAAGGCCTAGCCTTTTGATTTTTGGTATGTAGCATGATCTTATGACTCTCTACCAGGATTGTACAAATTATGACCCTGGGGTCAAAATTGGCCCCGCCCCAGGGGTCACTTGATTTCACATAGGCTAATATAGGAAAAACTTGAAAAAATCTTCTTCTCCAAAACCACAAGGCCTAACCTTTTGATTTTTGGTATGTAGCATCATCTTATGGGCCACTACCAAGATTGTACAAATCATAGCCCTATGGTGATAAATGACCCCGCACCAGGGGTCACTTGTTTTACATAGAGTTATATAGAAAAATCTTAAAAAATCTTCTTCTATGAATCCATAAGGCCTAGAGCTTAGATATTTGGTATGTAGCATCATCTTATGGGCCACTACCAAGATTTTCAAAGTCTTGGCCCTACGGTGATAAATGACCCTGCGCCCAAGTCTTCTCTGAAACCATATGGCCCATTGCTTAGGTATTTGGTGTGTAGTATTGTCAGGGGTAAAATGTTTTAGATTAAGTTATATCAGAATCCTTGTCTGTTTAAAAACCTTGACATCAGTTGAAGCAATGGTACTCAGGTGAGCGATTCAGGGCCATCATGGCCCTCTTGTTTCATTTTTTTATATTTTGTAGAAATAAGTTTGAGAAATTCAAAAATGCAAAGAAAAAAAAGGGTCACCGAACTCGTTTTTGAGATATAGCTCAATTTCATAGATAGGTACATGTAGATGTCATTTCTGGAACTGATTCAGCATCAAATACAGTACATACTGATATGTACTAAATGTTGGATAAAAAGACAAAACATAACTGAGTGCTTTTTTTACCTATAAAATTTAATATGATATTTATTTCATTGATATAAATGCTTATACAGTGTCTGTGATGGTATCTAGAATCAAAACTACATTTCATAGTGGCGGGCTAGTGTGAAAAATAGTCCCACAATTTCAACAAAAAAACTTTTCACATAAATTTAATTAAAAAAAAAATTTCCCTCTTCACAAAATTACATTATGTGAACTATAACATTTGATAAAATATTCAAAAAAGTTACCATTATCAGTAACCATCATAATGTAACTGGTATTGTTTTCTTATTTGAGTCATTATCAAATTTCGTCTAAATTGCTGTCTTTCTATAATTTTGCATTGAAACTGTACAAAAAGCTGCATTTTACGGTGCCAACAGACAATGACTGTTAAGTTCTTTGTAAATCATGTATACATTTGCTTCATTATAACTTTGGAGTTGTTTCCCACCCATTTTATTACCCCTCATTGACTATAATTGGACTGTCCTTCATCAGTGTCGCTCATATACTCTGATTCATAAGAGGTAGAAAATGCATTACAGCTACTAAAGTCTGCTGAGGTTTCATTGACTAAGGTCTTATTTACACAATAAAAGCATAACTTTAATTTCTTTTGTAACATTTGCTACTGATTTTGTTCAAAATTTATCTGTCCCCAGGATAAGCGTCACTCCTGTAACAAAGATGTACAAATGCAAAATAATAACTGATCCCCCAAGTCTTTTGAAAGTGATCTCCCTTAAAACACTTTGTCAGCTTCCTGTTGTACAAGTGGAAAAGGCGGCATTTTGAAAAACTTTGAAAGAAGATGCATTTGATGCCAGAAAAGCAAGTACATACTATGCATAATTTTTTATCAGGTCACATCTGTTACACTTGTATCTTTTTTTTTCAACAGCTATTGTATTAAGATGTTGGTGCAATTGATTCAGACAAGTTGTGTATTTTGTATAAAAAGTGTTTACCCCAACTAATGAGACTTCATGTGGTTTGAAATAGGTATTTATCACAAAATATATCACTCCTGTTACAGTCACTCCTGTAACATGCTTTTTTGTGACAGGAGTGACTACACTTGTTACAGGAGTGACTTTTTCGTCATTTTAGAAGATATTTATAATGTATTATGACAAACTTGTTGATGTTTTGTGGTATTCTAGCTGTTGGGATATCATTTTTATATTAAGTGTATGTTATCCTCAGCTATATGTGCATGGGATCCAGAGAACCAATAAATTGATTATTTTCTGTTACAGGAGTGACTGTTACATGTTACAGTAGTGACATTTCTTTGTTTACAAAAACATACTTGAAATGGATGTTAGACTAGAAGATGAAATAAGACTCCTGCTAATTCTCTATAACTTTAACCATTTCATATATAGTTTGCATTTCATCTTAAGTCATGGAACCAACCTTTGGTGAAATTTTGTTACAGGTGTGACAGGGCATTTTTACAGGCGTGACTCATTTTTCAGTTCATTTGCTTGCCCTCTTGCGGTTGTGTGTTTGCATATGGTTCAACTAAGAGAGGAGCTGAATTACATGTAAGAGTCAGAATCATCATAGAGATGGTATTTCATGAAACAATGTACCTAGGCAATGATTTCCTGTCACAAGGACTTGATGAGAAAAGAAGGGGTGATAACCTCGCAAAACAATAAGAACAATACTCAGAATTACTTCGAATGATGAAACAATTTATGAAATGGAAGTTATGAAAATAAGGGCAAATGGAAGCTTCATGGGTATTTGGCAAATACATTTTTTTTTCAGTTTATCCACAGCTTAAGGATGCCCAACTGTCTGAAGAGATTTGAACAGGTTAATTCTTCCAAAACAGGTCAGGTGCAGCAATGCCCCAGTCTTAATAATGTGGACAAGTACCAGAGATGATATGGTAGAAAGTAATTGGGTTCCAAATCACTTCATTGTAATTCTGCCTGTGGAAGTACATGTAGACAAAACTAACAATAAAGTAGGGTGACAGGAATGTAAAACTGATGTGAGGTTTGAGACTGTGAGCTTTGAGGAGCCTACAAGCATTGGGACAGAGGAGAGTAAGAGTGAGGGGGCTGAGCTTAGTAATGTAATAGGGATTCGAGGAAAGTAAGAGTGTGGGGGCATGGAGAAAAAGAGATAAGTAATATGGGGGAGGAAGGAATAATGGGGGAGATGAGAAAAAGAGTGAGAGTGGGGAGGGGGGGGGGGAGAGAGAGAGAGTAAAGGGCAACAGGACAGAAAATAAAGGGAATGAAAAAAAGAAGGGCAGTAAGATAGGGAAGAGGGGGACCAAGGTCAGTAAGAGTCATGAGGTCAAGGAGAGTTAAGAGTCAGAGAGGTCTGAGATCAGTAAGGTCAGGGGGCAAGTCAATAAGAGTCAGGGGAGAGTAAGATCAGGGGCCGAGGCAGTGTTATGGGGGTCCAGGAGAGTAAGAGTCATGGGGCAAAGATCAGTAAGAGTCATGAGGCCGATGTCAGTAAGAGTCAGGGGGCCGAGGAGAGAAAGAGTCAAGGGGCCATGATCAGTAAGAGTCAGGGGGCTGAGGAGAGAAAGAGTCAAGGGGCCAAGATCAGTAAGAGTCATGGGTCTGAGGTAAGAGTCAGGGCTGAGGTCAGTAAGAGTCAGGGGGTGGAAGTCAGTAAGAGTCATGGGGCCGAGGAGAGTAAGTGTCATGGTGCCGAGGTCAGTAAGAGTCAGGGCCGAGGTCAGTAAAAGTCAGGGAGTGGAAGTCAGTAAGAGTCATGGGGCCAAGGTTAGTAAGAGGCAGGGGACCGAGGAGAGTAAGAGGCAGGGGACCGAGAAGAGTAAGAGTTAGGGAGGAGAGGAGAGTAAGAGTCAGAAAGCCACAGAGAGTAAAAGTCTATGGGCTGGGAAGAGTAAGAGTCAGGGGCCAAGATCAGTAATAGTCAGGGGGTCCAGGAGACTAATATGAACATACCAGAACCAGCACTCTGTGTTGGTAAGTATGTAGTTGTAAGATACAAGAATAGACTTTGTCCAGGGTTAGTGTTGGACTCTGGTGTTGATGATATATTTGTACAGTGCATGTACCAGGTCGGTAGAAAGAATACCAGCTGCTTTTTTTTGCCCCCAAAAATTGCATGACAGGTGCTAGTATGACTACAGTAACATATTTTTGATACCAGAGCCAGTTAAGATTCAATCATCATCTTCTCATTACACAGTGAATGAAAGCCTCTAGCGATCCTTGTCTAAATTTCAGACTTCATAATTCCTGATGACAATTTCAATTTTATTTTATACTTGAACCCATTCTCTGTTGTAGTGGTCTAGTAAATACTTTGTGACTACATATACAGTGAACCCTTGCTGCCTGTACCTCTTGTATCCTGCATTAGGTCTAATATTATGCTTTTTCGAAATAAGCCATATGAATCTTTTCACATTTGAACTCGTTATAAACATAACAAACACTGTCGGTGTAACAAGGGTTCACCATTTATGTATAAGAACTCCGGACGCTGTCATGTGGATTCTAACACAGTTTTGTTAAAACACTTGGATGTTAAGAATTTTAAGATTTTGTCTTTCTGCTATTTAATTTACCTTTTTGAACACAAAGGTGCAGATGTTAACCAATTTTAACCAACCGACTTTGATATAGCAGTTCTTTTATAAATTGCAAACAGTTTCTCACATATGTAAGACCTGATATTGGTTCCAGCCAATTTGTCTTTTTTGAAAAATATTGCCAAAATTTCATTTTTCATATAGATGCAGACAAAGTTTTCAGGCAGCTGTTTTGTATCCCAGCATACAATGTGTTACACTATTTTAATGCTATATGAAAAATGAAGCCAGAGCCAGATTACAAAGAAAAAATGTTACACAATGTTTAACATTGGTACCCTGTTCCCCAGCAACTGCATATCCAGGACCCGACTGCCAAAGTTAAACCTTGAATAACATTTTCTCTTGTGCAACCAGGTTCAAGAGCTTGGATCAACTTGTTGATTCACTCACTGTAAGCACTGGATTAAATCTTTAAATGATGTCATTTGTACAATTTTTATCATTTAAAGTTCTGCTAAGAGTAATGAGATTTTGCAGTAACTTAAAGACGGTGGTCATAGTTTAATATGTCACTTCTATAACATTTGGTCTTTCCTGTAACGAAATTGTCAGATACTGAAGTGTTTAAGAACCTTTCATTATATGAAACAACATTTTCTTACTCAGATGTAATCTTTAAATGCAATTGTTGACTTTACAACACGAAATGAACACCAAAAGATAACTTTCCTTATCAATTTGTCCTTTCTGTAACATTTTATGTCACTCATGTAACGAGTGAGTCCTACCTGTAACAACCACTATATTACAAAATAAAATTACAGAGTAAGCACCTTCTAAAACAAAAAATGTGGAAGTTTGACACATTGCTATTGTCCTAGGCACTACATAACATGAGAATGATATATTTGCTGTTAAATATGTAATAGCTGAATATTTTACCTGCCAAAAAGCCTCAAAATTCATTCACAGTTGTAGAAATACATAAAATTTACATTTTATGACTTTTTTTTTATTTCTTGCATAATATCAGCAAATATTCATTACTTTAATATGCCAACAAAATATAAGTAAGATTTCTTAAATAGTTAGAGAATTAATCTGGATATAAAAATTGTTACAGGAAGGACTCAACCACCGACACACTGCATTTGAAGCTATTTTTTGTTTAAACTGTTGCTTATTTGGGTGGCATATTCAAGTTCCACACTCTGTTTGGTTCCTAAAGTTCATATAGTTAATGAAAGTTTGAATTGATAGCAGTCAGTTTTTTACTTTTACTCAAATCAGATTTAGACGAAAATTGATATTGACTCATTTACAGTATTTTATCAATAATAGTGAAAAATCATTTTTAAAAAGATGTAATAGATCTATAAATACCAAAGGATCACAAAATGAGATTCTCTCTGTGTCCTTTACCTTGTTTTTAAAGCTCAACCCGTGACAATTGGAAAAATGTCAATTTTTGCAAATTTTGACACATTATACCGTATTTACTCGACTATAAGACTATTCTCCTATAAGACGGGGCCCCCTTTCCAATCCCCAAATCTGTAGTATTTTGCTTTGAACCGATTATAAGACGGGGTAACAAAATTCAAATGCAGTTCGACGAACGGTAATTTACCGCCGAATTTTTTTTAAAGTATACCATGAAAATCTCGCTAAGTTCGGAATAATTTCACAAAAAATGAAACAAACTTTTGATTAAATGCATTACCTTAATATTAATTTTCATAATAAATCTCGAAAACAACTCATTTTCATTTGTTATGGTTGTGTACGGTCTGGTATGTACGGGGTTTGACGGTGCCCGTGAGAACCGTTAGTGTGAAACTAGACCAATTTTCTTACCAATTTTTCTGGATTGTTAATCAATACCATTTTTTTTTTTTTTTTTCATTGTAAATGTTAATTAACTTATTAAAAAAAGCATAAATTAAACTAATCATAACGAAAACATCTTGTGTATTTCAATGCTTTATTTACGTCGAGGTGCCGAGAAGATTTTATGAACAAGCAGTTCTAATGAGCACCGTGTGTTTCCCCGAAACCGCTTCCAGAAAAGATAAAATGCTTAAAATGTTCCAGTAAATTTATATTGGTGCAAAAAACTTTTGATTAAACAATCTTACAATAATATTTAGTCATTTATATCATGCAATTCATTTCTAATATTTATCTAACGATTGAAAATGAGAAGAATATACGGCTGCATAATTGCATACCGCTATGAAGCTTCATTCATACGGCAACTAAAGTTGGGGAAACTTTACTAGACTGGTGGACCCCGCCTATAAGACGACCCCCCAACTTTTAAACCCTGATCAGACCCCAAAAAACCCGTCTTATAGTCGAGTAAATACGGTAGTTAATATCTGTCTCATAAAAAAACCCATACAATTTACAAACATTACGTACACAAGTAAGGTATAAAAGATGTTATACAGCAGTACAGTAACCGACCGCATTTTACACAATTACTGGACCCGGAATATAGATCGCTCGGAAGATCAAAAATATATTGTGTACACATTGTTGATAAAATTTCAGTATCATTTGTAAATACAAACAATTATTACCTTATATCTCATGATTTATGGGTAAGATTTGGGTAAGATTTGGGTAGATTTTGGTATTTCGTGCTGCCGATGCGTGGGGTAATAAGCGTTCCAGTTTCCTTTTCATCTACAGACTGAACATGCATGCCACTGGAGTTTAAACTTGACGACTGACATCCAACATTAACTCTCTTCGTTCTTTCAACGGTTGATTTCTTTGCAAACTTGACGCGAAGACGAAAAATTTGTGACATTTTGCAGTTTGGATTTACTGATTTGTGTTTTGATTTTCTGTGCAACAACCTCCTATTAGGAGAGTCGATTATCTCCCTTGTGCACATTTTGGTTGTGCGCCATCTAAATCCCGAAATCGTCTTTAATATCAAAATATGCCAGGTTTCAATTATTAGGAAGAGATTCTTCCCCTTTTAAAAAAAAAATGTCAGATTTCACTTTGTTTACACTCTAGCATCTTCATTTTTCAAGCAATCATCTTCAAACTTTATGACAATGTTTATTACCATAATTTCTTGATAGAGTTTAATTAAAGCTGAGATCGGTTGATTAGGTCAGGAGTTATGTCCCTTTTAATATCAAAATATGCTAGGTTTCACTTTGTTTACACTCTAGCATCTTTAATTTTTTAGCAATCATCTTCAAACTTTATGACATTGTTCATGATGATAATATCTTAATTCAGTTAATTGTGCCTGAGATGGGCTAATTAGGTAAGGAGTTATGCCCCTTTTAATATAAAAAATGCAAGATTTCACTTTGTTTACTCTCTACCATCTTCATTTTTTAGCTCACCTGAGCACAAAGTGCTCAAGGTGAGCTTTTGTGATCACCCTTCGTCCGGCGTCCGTCGTCGTGCATCATCCATCGTCAACAATTTGCTTTAAACGACATCTCCTCTGAAACCGCTAGACAGAATTTAATGAAACTTGGCAGGAATGTTCCTTGGGTGAGGCTCTACAAAAGTTGCTAAAATAAACTTGATCCATGAAGAACTCTGGTTGCCATGGCTACAAAAAGAAAAATAATTTGAAAACTTTAAAAATCATCTCCTTCAAAACTACTGGCCAGATTTTAAAATAATTTGGTACAGATGTTCCTTGGGTCAACCTCTACCAACGTTGCTAAAATTATTCCGATCCGTAAAAAAACATGGCCGCCAGGGGCGGGGCTTATTTGCCTTATATGTATATAGAGAAACCTTTAAACAACATCTCTGAAACCACTGGACAGAATTTGATTAAACTTGGCAGGGATGACTAGTCAGGTTTTTCCCCGGGGAAAAAACTGACTGGGGGGAAAATCTGGGCTGTTACACCGGTTGATAATGACACCGACTCCATTGGGTGACTACGTCTGTGTTACACACACACACACAAGGTTTGTCGGCAAAATAAAAGGATGCCGAGTTGAGGCTTGATGAAAACAGTATGGGGTGAAACTTTCACCAACAAAGGCAAAGCAGACTAATCTAAAGTTTGTCGACATTAAAACGATTGCCTTTTTCTTGTGACCGATCATGCCTTGAGATCTGCATCATGTTCCTCCCTTTTTGACCCATATATCAGTATGTCGTCAACATAGGTCCAAAATGGTTCCACTTTTTACATTTAAAACACTGCTTGCCCTTTGCTGGAAACAGGTTATCATGTTTTCTTCCACAATTTGGGCAAACTGCTTGTTTTGTTGGTCCTGAAGACGTGTGCCGCGATGATCCTCTCTGCTGACGCTCGTCTGAGGTTTTATGACCAGACTGGCCTGAGGTATTATGACCAGATCTTGGATGAATTTGAAAAAATTTGTTTTTCAGGCTCAGGTTCACCTTTGCAATTAAGCTTTTTTTTTCTAGATGTAGATGACTTCAAATTTATGTTTCTAGGTACACATTTACATTATGATATAATCTTTTTAATATTTATGCAAATTTGTGGCTTTGACCTGTATTTCATGGTTGGATTAATATTGAGAAATTGGTGGTTCTGCCTCAGGTTTACCTTTGTGCTAAGCCATTTTTTAGCTCACCTGAGCACAAAGTGCTCAAGGTAAGCTATTGTGATCACCCTTCGTCCGTCGTCCGTCGTCGTGCGATGTGCGTCGTGCGTCGTCAACAATTTTCTTTTAAACGACATCTCCTCTGAAACCGCTGGACAGAATTTAATGAAACTTGGCAGGAATAATCCTTGGGTGAGGCTCTACAAAAGTTGCTAAAAAAAGTTGATCCATGAAGAACTCTGGTTGCCATGGCTACAAAAAGAAAAATAATTTGAAAACTTTAAAAATCATCTCCTTCAAAACTACTGGCAGATTTCAAAATAATTTGGTACAGATGTTCTTTGGGTCAACCTCTACCAAAGTTGCTAAAATTATTCCGATCCGTAAAAAAACATGGCCGCCAGGGGCGGGGCTTATTTGCCTTATATGTATATAGAGAAACCCTTAAACGACATCTCCTCTGAAACCGCTGGACAGAATTTGATTAATCTTGGCAGGAATGTTCCTTGGGTGAGGCTCTACAAAAGTTGCTAAAATAAAGTTGATCCATGAAGAACTCTGGTTGCCATGGCAATAAAAAGAAAAAAAAATGAAAACTTTAAAAATCATCTCCTTCAAAACTACTGGCCAGATTTCAAAATAATTTTGTACAGATGTTCCTTGCGTTAACCTCTACCAAAGTTGCTAAAATTATTCCGATCCGTAAAAAAACATGGCCGCCAGGGGCGGGGCTTATTTGCCTTATATGTATATAGAGAAACCTTTAAACGACATCTCCTTTGAAACCCCTGGACAGAATTTAATGAAACTTGGCAGGGATGATCCTTAGGTCAACCTTCACAAAAGTTGCTAAAATAAAGTTGATCCATGAAGAACTCTGGTTGCCATGGCAACAAAAAGAAAAAAAAAATGAAAACTTTAAAAATCATCTTCTTCAAAACTACTGGCCAGATTTCAAAATATTTTGGTACAGATGTTCCTTGGGTCAACCTCTACCAAAGTTGCTAAAATTATTCCGATCCATAAAAAAACATGGCCGCCAGGGGCGGGGCTTATTTGCCTTATATGTATATAGAGAAACCCTTAAACGACATCTCCTCTGAAACCGCTGGACAGAATTTAATGAAACTTGGCAGGAATGTTCCTTGGGTGAGGCTCTACAAAAGTTGCTAAAATAAAGTTGATCCATGAAGAACTCAGGTTGCCATGGCTACAAAAAGAAAAATAATTTGAAAACTTTAAAAATCATCTCCTTCAAAACTACTGGCCAGATTTCAAAATAATTTTGTACAGATGTTCCTTGCGTTAACCTCTACCAAAGTTGCTAAAATTATTCCGATCTGTAAAAAAACATGGCCGCCAGGGGCGGGGCTTATTTGCCTTATATGTATATAGAGAAACCTTTAAACGACATCTCCTTTAAAACCGCTGGACAGAATTTAATGAAACTTGGCAGGGATGATCCTTAGGTCAACCTTCACAAAAGTTGCTAAAATAAAGTTGATCCATGAAGAACTCTGGTTGCCATGGCAACAAAAAGAAAAAAAAATATGAAAACTTTAAAAAACTACTGGCCAGATTTCAAAATATTTTGGTACAGATGTTCCTTGGGTCAACCTCTACCAAAGTTGCTAAAATTATTCCGATCCATAAAAAAACATGGCCGCCAGGGGCGGGGCTTATTTGCCTTATATGTATATAGAGAAATCCTTAAACGACATCTCCTCTGAAACCGCTGGACAGAATTTAATGAAACTTGGCAGGAATGTTCCTTGGGTGAGGCTCTACAAAAGTTGCTAAAATAAAGTTGATCCATGAAGAACTCAGGTTGCCATGGCTACAAAAAGAAAAATAATTTGAAAACTTTAAAAATCATCTTCTTCAAAACTACTGGCCAGATTTTAAAATAATTTGGAACAGATGTTCCTTGGGTCAACCTCTACGAAAGTTGCTAAAAATTTTCCGATCCGTTAAAAAAACATGGCCGCCAGGGGCGGGGCTTATTTGCCTTATATGTATATAGAGAAACAGTGTTTTCTTAAGTGGACGCCCGCTTGCCCGTGCCGGGTTAAAATCACCATGGGTAAGTGATATTTCCAAGGAGATAGCCCGTCGGGCAAGTTAATTTTCATAAATGAAATTTTTCTTTTTTTTTTGTTGTTTTTTTATATTTTCTACATTATATAGGGGGTGAGTTGCTAGCAGACTGTGTTTTATACATGTTAATTAAAATTTATCTTAATACATGTACTACACATATTTAGTTTTAAACATTAACAAACACTAACTAACTTAAAGATCAGACAAGCTGTTTTCACTGGGGGCAAGTAGATGTTCAAAGTAATTTGCCCCCTGGGCAAGTGAAAGTCAAATCCTTAAGGAAACCCCTGGAGAAACCTTTAAACATCTCCTCTGAAACCACTGGACAGAATTTGATTAAACTTGGCAGGGATGATCCTTGGGTCAACCTTCACAAAAGTTGCTAAAATAAACTTGATCCATTTTGAACTCTGGTTGCCATGGCAACAAAAAGAAAAAAAATGAAAACTTTAAAAATCATCTTCTTCAAAACTACTGGCCAGATTTTAAAATAAATTGGTACAGATGTTCCTTGGGTCAACCTCTACCAAAGTTGCTAAAATTTTTCTGATCCGTAAAAAACATGGCCGCCAGGGGCGGGGCTTATTTGCCTTATATGTATATTGGGAAAACTTTAATCAACATTTCTTCTGAAACCACTGGACAGAATTTGATTAAACTTAGCAGGAATGATCCTTGGGTCAACCTTCATAAAAGTTCCTAAAATAAACTTGATCCATATAGAACTCTGGTTGCCATGGCAACAAAAAGAAAAAAAAATGAAAACTTTAAAAATCATCTTCTTCAAAACTACTGGCCAGATTTTAAAATAAATTGGTACAGAATGATGTTCCTTGGGTCAACCTATTTATCCCAGGTGAGCGATTTTGGGCCATCATGGGCCTCTTGTTCAAACAATCATTTTTAAACTTTAAGACAATGTTTATGAACATAATTTCTCAACCAAGTTTGATTATGGCTGAGATTGGTCAATTAGGTCAGGAGTTATATCACTTTTATTATAAAAAATGCCAGATTTCACTTTGTTTACACCCTAGCATCTTCATTTTTTTAGCAATTTTTCAAACTTTATGGCAATGTTTATGACCAAAGGGATATCTGATATTGGCTAGCTAATTTAGGAGTTATGCCCCTTTCACTATAAAAAAAAGCAAGATTTAACTTTGTTTACACTCTAGCATCTTTATTTCTTAAGCAATCATCTTTCTCAGGTGAGTGATTAAGGGCCATCTTGGCCCTCTTGTTTTTGATATTAATTTCTTAACATGTATACCATACCATAGAGAGGCCCCCATTTTGATTACTCCATAGTGCTCTTCCCCACCCCAGGAGTCTGGACATGAAAAAAGGCATAGTTAATGATTAATCTGATGGCTGGATTAGGGCATGTTTTCTGCTTCATCATATTTGGAATCCAAAGAATTGACAGAATGCGCAGTTTAGATGAATAATGACAAGGTGCAATATTTCCCCCAGGTAGTATACAATAATACTTACCTTCGTAATAGATTTAATTAAAATTTACTATTTAGTGCCAAATAACTGCACATAATTATGTTGATACTAGAATAGCCTTATGTTAATTAGGGCTTGTGCCGGTTGATAATGACACCGACTCCATTGGGTGACTACGTCTGTGTTACACACACACACAAGGTTTGTCGGCAAAATAAAAGGATGCCGAGTTGAGGCTTGATGAAAACAGTATGGGGTGAAACTTTCACCAACAAAGGCAAAGCAGACTAACCTAAAGTTTGTCGACATTAAAACGATTGCCTTTTTCTTGTGACCGATCATGCCTTGAGATCTGCATCATGTTCCTCCCTTTTTGACCCATATATCAGTATGTCGTCAACATAGGTCCAAAATGGTTCCACTTTTTACATTTAAAACACTGCTTGCCCTTTGCTGGACACAGGTTATCATGTTTTCTTCCACAATTTGGGCAAACTGCTTGTTTTGTTGGTCCTGAAGACGTGTGCCGCGATGATCCTCTCTGCTGACGCTCGTCTGAGGTTTTATGACCAGACTGGCCTGAGGTATTATGACCAGATCTTGGATGAATTTGAAAAAATTAGTTTTTCAGGCTCAGGTTTTTACATTTACATTATGATATAATCTTTTTAATATTTATGCAAATTTGTGGCTTTGACCTGTATTTCATGGTTGGATTAATATTGAGAAATTGGTGGTTCTGCCTCAGGTTTACCTTTGTGCTAAGCCATTTTAATAGCATAAATACGTTACCTGTTATTACTTCAGGTATGTGTCTATTTGTGCACAGCTTCCAAAACAGAGTCCGCAAAATAAACCATTCCCTAAACCCCCTAGTTACCGGAAGTGTAACCCCCGTTCTCCAATTGTGTTTTGGAAGCCATCGAGTTTCAGTGGGTAACCTAGCGTGTCCCTTTCTTGATAGCTTCTGTGCGCTACAGCTCTCCTTTCTTATCTTTTCATAGCCTCGGCTGTGTTGTTTATATTGTTCTTTATTGGTTTTTATTCTATATCGTGTAGAATTTCCAATCTCCGTCCCGTATCGGGACTTTTTGCCTTGTGTCACGGGTTTCCTTGCTTCGGCTCCCGTGGCACTGGTATTATTTTGATTTTGTATATATATACTGTTGTCTCGTTTAGAGAATTTCTTTGTACGGGTTTTCTTCGGTCTTCCCGTTTTTATTTTGCATACATTGTTCTTTCTTGTATTGATTTTTACAATGTCGCAGTCTCGGGGCTCCTGCGGACATGTCAAGGCGTCCTGGGACTCCCATCAGTCCTGCCTTTCATGTTCTGGGTGCTCCAGGGTCGACACCTGCACCGTTTGTGTTTCGTGGACAGACGAGATCTGGAAGAAAGCCTCTTCACGTCGATCCTACTCATCCCGGAAAAGGAAGGCCTCATCTTCCTCCTCCTTCTCTGGGTTCAGTGCTGCTGGGGGTCGGAGTCCCTCTCCCCCTCGCCGGAGAGGCCTCCTTCATCTCCTGGCTCCCTGCCAGGCTCTCCTTGTGTCAGCCCCAGGGGAGCAGTCAAGGAGACTACTCCGACCGGTCACCGGTCACCGGGCATGACCGGTCAATTGCTTCATAGCAAAGCTCATGACCGGTCACCGGTCAGGTTACCGACCACCGGCCGGGCCCCACCGGTCACCGACCACCGGTCACCGACCACTAGCCACCGGGCACCGGTCACCAGGCACCGGTCACCGGTCATCAATCACCGGGCACCGGTCATCAATCACCGGTCACCGGTCATTGTCGAACATCTATTGTTCGTGATCGGTCTCAGAGACCCAAGACCGGTCATCACCGGTCATCGGCAAGAGATCGTCACCGATCAACGGCCAGGTCGGCTCACCACTCTAGGCGTGTGGGTCACCGGTCTTCGCCGATTCTAACTGAAAAAAGTTCGGACTCGAGTTTTTCCTCAGGTAGCCCTGCGGTTTCTCCGCTTCGGCCACCTGCTCCCTCGTGTTCAAGGGTGCCCAAGAAACGGCCCCACAACCGTTCCCCGGGCATTTCCGGTCACCGGTCCCCTAGCTCTGCTCCTAGGGACCGGTCCCCTTTACGCTCCACCACGTCTTCGAAGGTTCAAGGTGCGGATTTTTCAGCGCAACCTCAGACATTCGATCCTTCCACGTGGTGGTCCCACATGATGGGGGAATACGCCAGGCATTTCAGTTCTGCCTCCCCCCCTGTCATACCGGGCGAGCCTTCATCTTCTAGGAGGGATCGGGTTTCTCTTCCACCAGAGACCTTAGATCATAGACTGTTCCTTCAGTCTCCTCCCTCCTCGGGTCCACAGGGCGCTTCTTCTGCACAGCCCCCTATGTGGCCCTTTTTCCCTCCATTTCCCTTTATGGGCTTTCCCCCTCAGGATGCTCCCCCATCTCGCCCTGAGGCTGGGTCTCCTCCCTCTACTCGCAATCCCCCTACTAGCGGGACTGCTCTGAGCGGACACTTGGAGGATGAAATCTCCCTTCATGCTCCGGAGGAGGACTCCTTATTTGCCGAGGACATGCCTCTTTCGTCCACCTCGTTGCCGATCCAGCGCTCATTCCGAACCTCGTACTGACAATCCTCTCTCTGACGAGGACGAGGAGTCAGACGACAGTCGTTTTTCCATGGACAGGGCTGTTCCGGAGGTCTTTGCTACCTTACCTGCATCAGTATGCAAACCGGCCCCTCCTCCCTCCCGGAAGAGGTGCGAAGGTTACCTCGACCTTGTCGGTAAGCCTAAGGAATCCAAATCAGTCGAACCGGAGTTGCTCCCTTTCTCTCCGGTCGTCCGTTCGGCTCTGGAGGATTTCGAATCTTCATCCTCCTCCAAGCCAGGACCGGGCTGGTTTATTCCAACTTCAGACCTTCGGCCTTTGGGTTTTAACCCCAAGACCTACAAGTTTCCGGAGGGTGATTTTTCTATCAACCCTCCGAAACTGGACCTAGATGCGAGTCGGCTCCGGCTCAAGGTCCCCTCCTCTTTACCGCTTCAGCAGAAGGTCCTGGATCGCTGGGAGCAACGCTCCCGCTTTCTTTCCGGCATCTCGTCTCATACTGACTCCTTCGTGGCCGTTCTTTCGGTCAAACTACAGCAAAAGGATGCCTTATCTTCTTCCGTCAGGCTTCTTTTAGAGGCCTTAGCAGCGATGGCAAAACATTCGATTTTGCTATCTCTCTCTCTCTCTTCAGAGATGACTCGCTGCAGGCGGGATGCCATCCTGGACGGCCCCAACAAGCTACTTCTCTCTTCTTCTCGAGAAAAGCTTAGGTCGGCCCCTCTTTCTTCCTGGTCCCTTTTTGGGGGCCGAATCAAGGAAGTAGCGGATGCCTCCAGGGAGGAGCAAATGCACGGAGCGGTGGCCTTCCAACCCCGCACTCCTACTTCGGCTCCCCCTAAATTCCGGATACCGAAGAAGCCTTCGGCTTCTACCGGTAAATCCCCGAAGGACTCGGAAAAGGGTAAACCTCAATCTCCTTTCAGAGGTTATCCCTCTTCCAGGGGCGCTCGCCAATCTGGTCCTCAGCGACCACGATTTCCTCCTTCATCGCCCCCCACCCCTTCTTCTACCTCTACCAGTCAAAGTAAGCCCTAGGGGTACGTCCTTTCTTCCGCTTCCTCTTCCAGACGTTCGATTAGGAGGAAGAGTGTTTCTGCCCCTTCCAGTAGGCGGCAGACTCACTCATTTCATTCATCAATGGGAGACAATCACCGACGACCAATGGGTCCTGTCTATCGTGAGACACGGGTATCGGGTTCCGTTCAGTCGTCCCCCTCCACTGTCACGCTCTCCCATTCATCTCTCCTCCAATCATCCTCGTCTGGGACTCGCCATTTCAGATCTTCTGAAAAAAGGAGCGGTAGAAAGGGTCTCGATTCCAACCTCTCCGGGGTTTTACAGCCGTCTCTTTCTGGTTCCCAAGAAGGACGGCGGGTTTCGACCGGTCATAGACCTATCTCATCTAAACTCCTTCATTCCGAAGGAACACTTCAAAATGGAAACAACTTCGTCGATCAGGGCAGCCGTCCTCCCCGGTCACTGGGCTGTTTCCTTGGATTTATCGGATGCCTACTTCCATGTATCTATCCATCCTCATTCCAGAAAATACCTTCGTTTTACGGATGGTCAAACTGTCTACCAGTTCAAGGCCCTTCCGTTCGGCCTGTCTTCGGCCCCCAGAATCTTCACCAAAATAGTTTCGGTTCTGGTCGCCAGGGTTCATTTTCGCGGCTCACGCCTCCTGGCGTATTTCGACGACTGGCTTCTTCTTCACATGGACCCAGTCGCTCTTCTCGACGAACTTCGATGGGTGACAGACCTAGCTCTCCGGCTAGGCTTCATCCTCAACTCCGAGAAATCGGAGTTGATCCCATCCCAGAACTTCACGTTTGTCGGGATGCAGTTTCTGACCGACCTAAACAGGATCAGAATTCCGGAACCCAGAATTATGTCTCTTCTAACTCTGGTTCGGGGGTTTTCACGTCGGCAATCGATCTCAGCCCGCGAATTCCTATCGCTTCTCGGTGTACTCAATGCAGCAGCGGATCTTGTTCCGCTGGGCCGCCTTCACATGCGGCCTCTTCAATTTATCCTTCTCTCGATCTGGCGTCCCAGTCGAGACCATTTGCAGACCATTCTTCCGGTTTCTCCGGAATTGATTCATCATCTCAGTTGGTGGAATTCCCCCTCGTTTCTCTGAGAGGGCGTTCCTCTTTCTCCTCCTCAACCGGAACTGTTCCTCTTCTCGGATGCCAGTCTGTCAGGCTGGGGTGCCCATCTGGAACCTCTGGGTCTCACAACCTCGGGTCTTTGGTCCCCTCGGGACAGTTCTCTTCATATCAACAACCTAGAACTCAAAGCGGTTCTACTAGCCTTACGACAGTTTTCTCCTCTCATTCGAGACAAATCTGTTCTAGTATCTACAGACAACACGACTGTTGTCTCTTACATCCGCAGACAAGGGGGGACGCACTCGCCTTCTCTGTGCATGGAAGCATGGCACCTTCTTCATTGGTGTCAGGTGTCTTCGGTACTCATTCAAGTCAGACATCTTCCGGGGCGTCTAAATGTCTTAGCGGACCAACTGTCTCGCAGGCATTCTCTTCTCCCCTCGGAATGGAAGTTACTTCCTCGGATCGCGACAACTCTGTTTGCGATTTTCGGGTCTCCGTCTGTCGATCTATTTGCTACCAGGCTGAACAACCAACTTCCACTGTTTGTGTCACCGGTATCGGATCACCGGGCTTGGGCGATAGATGCTCTGTCTGTAAACTGGGATCATCTATTTGCTTATGCGTTTCCACCGTTTTCTCTGATTCCCTTAGTTCTAAGGAAAATCCTGGGATCTCAGTGCCGGATCCTCCTTGTAGCTCCACTGTGGCCAACGAGATCTTGGTTCGTGGATCTTCTGGATCTTCTGATAGACTATCCTGTAGAACTTCCCCAGGTTCCGGACCTTCTGTCACAAGGTCGGAACAGGGTCCTACACGACAATCCTTGCGTCTTCACGCTTGGATGTTATCCAACAGCGAGTTAGACAGAAGAAATTTTCGGCAACAGTTGCCTCTATTATCTGTAAGGCCAGGAGACAATCTACTCGATCTGTCTACCAGGCAAAGTGGAAGGTCTTCCGTGATTGGTGTATCGCACGGCAGATTAATCCGGTCAAAGCTCCTGTCAGAGAAATCGCTAACTTTCTAGTTTTTCTTTTTAACGAGAAAAAACTTGCGGTCAGTTCTATCAAGGGTTATAGGTCCATGTTATCGAACACTCTTAAGTTTCACAGATCCTCTTCCCTTGGTTCGGATCCTTATCTTTCGGAAATTATTCGTTCGTTTGAACTGTCTAGGCCAGTCTCTCGTTCGTTAACTCCAAAGTGGGATCTTTCTTGTGTTTTACTGGCTCTTACTAAGGCACCTTTTGAGCCTCTTTCTGAGGCTTCTCTCCTGCACGTAACATGGAAGACGGTCTTTCTCATAGCAATGGCGTCTTCTAAACGTCGTTGCGAAATTCATGCCTTTTCTACTGAGGAAGGCTATTTACGCTTTAACAAATCTGATGGCTCTGTATCTTTGAGCTTTCAACCTGGTTTCCTTGCGAAAACCCAACTCCCTTCGGTCTGTTCCCCTCCGGTAGTTATTCCGAGCCTTGCTAGGTCTTGCGCTAGGGGTGATCCTGATCGGCTTCTTTGTCCGGTTAGAGCCTTGAAGTTTTACCTCCAGAAGGTTAAATCTTTACGGGGTCGTCGTCTTCGACTTTTCCTCCCAATAAAAGGGGGGGGCGAAGTTTCGGCAGCATTAATATCTCGTTGGGTAGCCTCAACTATCAAGTTTGCTTATTCGGATCTTTCAGACAGGGATCTATCCTTTTTAAGAATTAGACCACATGAGCTCCGTGCTTTGTCTGCTTCTTGGGCTTTCTTGAATAAATCCCCCATGGATGATATTCTCAAAGCGGCCTCTTGGAAGTCTTCTACTACGTTTTCTTCCTTTTATCTCCGCTCACTGGCTAACCAATCACAAAACCTTGTGGATTTGGGTCCACTTGTAGTGGCTCAGACAGTAGTTTAATCATCATGTCTGACGCCTCGGCGGCTTTGGTCGTTTCCTACTTCGGGTATCGCTGCAATCAAGGTTCTTTGTTAGCAACCTCCCACCTTAGCGACGAAGTCATACCTGAAGTAATAACAGGTAACGTATTTATGCTATTAAAATGAAATTTTTGAAGTAAAATTAATTTTAATTAGTAAATACTTACCTGTTATTACAGAGTCCCACCTCCCTCCCCGCTTGCTGGCGGTTGTATCCCTCGATGGCTTCATATACAATTGGAGAACGGGGGTTACACTTCCGGTAACTAGGGGGTTTAGGGAATGGTTTATTTTGCGGACTCTGTTTTGGAAGCTGTGCACAAATAGACACATACCTGAAGTAATAACAGGTAAGTATTTACTAATTAAAATTAATTTTACTTCAAAAATTTCATTTTTTAGCTCACCTGAGCACGAAGTGCTCAAGATAAGCTATTGTGATCACCCTTCGTCCGTCGTCCGTCGTCGTGCGATGTGCGTCGTGCGTCGTCAACAATTTTCTTTAAACGACATCTCCTCTGAAACCGCTGGACAGAATTTAATGAAACTTGGCAGGAATGTTCCTTGGGTGAGGCTCTACAAAAGTTGCTAAAAAAAGTTGATCCATGAAGAACTCTGGTTGCCATGGCTACAAAAAGAAAAATAATTTGAAAACTTTAAAAATCATCTTCTTCAAAACTACTTGCCAGATTTTAAAATAAATTGGTACAGATGTTCCTTGGGTCAACCTCTACCAAAGTTGCTAAAATTATTTCGATCCGTAAAAAAACATGAACGCCAGGGGCGGGGCTTATTTGCCTTTTATGTATATAGAGAAACCTTTAAACAACATCTCCTCTGAAACCACTGGACAGAATTTGATTAAACTTGGCAGGGATGATCCTTGGGTCAACCTTCACAAAAGTTGCTAAAATAAAGTTGATCCATGTAGAACTCTGGTTGCCATGGCAATAAAAAGAAAAAAAAATGAAAACTTTAAAAATCATCTCCTTCAAAACTACTGGCCAGATTTCAAAATAATTTGGTACAGATGTTCCTTGGTTTAACCTCTACCAAAGTTGCTAAAATTATTCCGATCCGTAAAAAAACATGGCCGCCAGGGGCGGGGCTTATTTGCCTTATATGTATATAGAGAAACCTTTAAACGACATCTCCTTTGAAACCCCTGGACAGAATTTAATGAAACTTGGCAGGGATGATCCTTAGGTCAACCTTCACAAAAGTTGCTAAAATAAACTTGATCCATGAAGAACTCTGGTTGCCATGGCAACA
The DNA here is from genome assembly GCA_021229015.1 of Solen grandis. Classification (NCBI taxonomy): domain Eukaryota; kingdom Metazoa; phylum Mollusca; class Bivalvia; order Adapedonta; family Solenidae; genus Solen; species Solen grandis. The sequence continues at coordinate 25,924,717 of CM037795.1, read as the reverse complement.
AAAAGAAAAAAAAAAGTGAAAACTTTAAAAATCATCTTCTTCAAAACTACTTGCCAGATTTCAAAATATTTTGGTACAGATGTTCCTTGGGTCAACCTCTACCAAAGTTGCTAAAATTATTCCGATCCATAAAAAAACATGGCCGCCAGGGGCGGGGCTTATTTGCCTTATATGTATATAGAGAAACCCTTAAACGACATCTCCTCTGAAACCGCTGGACAGAATTTAATGAAACTTGGCAGGAATGTTCCTTGGGTGAGGCTCTACAAAAGTTGCTAAAATAAAGTTGATCCATGAAGAACTCTGGTTGCCATGGCAACAAAAAGAAAAAAAAATGAAAACTTTAAAAATCATCTTCTTCAAAACTAGTGGCCAGATTTTAAAATAAATTGGTACAGATGTTCCTTGGGTCAACCTCTACCAAAGTTGCTAAAATTATTCTGATCCATAAAAAAACATGGCCGCCAGGGGCGGGGCTTATTTGCCTTATTTGTATATAGGGAAAACTTTAAACAACATCTCCTCTGAAACCACTGGACACAGATGTTCCTTGGGTCAACCTATTTATCTCAGGTGAGCGATTTAGGGCCATCATGGGCCTCTTGTTCTTTTTTCTTCTGGGTACAAACTTGTAAGTGGCAAATGTCCTACAGTGGAGTTGCCTCCCTTTGCATAGTGGAAAAAAAGGTTTCCATTCAAATTTATGCATTCCAAAAAGAAAGCTTTGAAATAGAATTTTTATCTGAAATATCTGGTTTACATGGCATGCTATGTCTTGTTAAAATAAATTGCATCTGTCAAAAAACATGGCCTTCAGGGGACATAGCTTAGCTGTTTGTCTTTAGGTTTTAAAAAATTATGTATAAAGTACAAATTTGTAAAATCCTCTTATCCAAATGTACTGGCTTTAATTCAGTTTTTTGGCACAGAAGTTCCTTTGGTCACTCTATTTCAAGATTGGTAAAATTATTTAGATCCGTCGAAAAGCATGGCTGCCTGGGGCAGAGCCCATTTTCCTTAATATCAGAAGGTATTTGCTATTTCTTTTCCTATCTCTAATACCTGGTTCTCAGGTGAGCGATTCCAAGGCCTCTATGACCCTCTTGTTTGTTATCCTAAGTATATTGCTATTTAGATTGACATAAGTGAAACACTGACATTCTTTAATGCTGTCTAACATATGTTGACAGTCAAGAAGGGGTACCGGAAGGTGTCTCTCCGTGTCCATCCAGACAGAGTGAAGGAGGAGGACAAGGCTGAGGCCACGGAGAAGTTTCAGACCCTGGGAAAAGTGTACATCATTTTGTCCGACAGTGAAAAGAGGACTGTATATGATGACACAGGTAAACCAAGATCTTTAGCTTGTATTTGTACCTCACCTTAGAAAGAAATTCTAAAATTGAGCCATTGTGACCAGCTTTTGTCAGTTGACAGTGTCTCTTGTCATCTGCTTGATGTTAACAATTCTTCAAAATCCATCTACAAAAAAGTTTTCATAAGCATTTATGTGGGTTGTTCGTCTGGTGATCCATAATTAGAGTACTCTTACCAGTAATTTGGAAAATTGTTATATTTTAAACTCTTACAAATTGAATGTTATTCAAAACTTTGTCTGAGTGACAACTTCAAATCAATTTGACTTATTATAAGTTAAGATTGAGTTCAGATTTTAGTTCACTTGAGCACAACATGCTCATGGTGAGCTATTGTGATCTATCTGTATCCATTGACTGTGTATGCCCTAGGTTTGTCGCAAAGGACATATATGGGAGATCCCTCATTCCTGTCAATGATGGCAGTGAATATACAGTATAACTGCACATCATTAAAATTTTGTAGGTACTGTTGCTAATTTTGCATATCCATGGCACATCATGATCAGCTTATTCATGTCTCCCACCATATATAGTTGTCCATCTGTCCTTCCATCTTTGCGTCTGTCTGAAGCATAACTCAAAAACTTGAAATTTCACAGGTGGATAGATCTCATGGAGGATAAGTGCAGTGAAGAAGAACTGTAACTCTGCATGCCATATTTTTGAAGTTATTACCCTTTGTTAAATTTCATACTTAATTTTTGTCCAAAGCATTAGATCAGAGTAATCAGTGATCATGCACTATGAGACATACAACCTTTAAACTTCATATAGCATCCCCAGGTCATTTTTTTATTGTTTTTAAAACTTTAAAAGAGTGGTATAGATGGAAAGTGCTATTGATAAGCTTTCCAAAACTGTTTTTAGCTCACATGAGCACAACGTGCTCAAGGTGAGCTTTTCTGATCGCCTTTTGTCCGGCGTCCGTCGTCCGTGCGTGCGTCCGTGCGTGCGTCCGGCGTCAACAATTGCTTCAAACAACATCTCCTCCTAAACGGCTTGGCCAATTTGAAAAATATTTTGCAGGAATGTTCCTTGGATGAAGCTCTACTAAAGTTGTATAAATGGTTCTGGTCCATTGCATAATTAGGTCACAGGAGCTAAAAATAGATTTTAAAAATGCAAACTTTGAAAATCTTCTTCTGCAAAACTGCAAGGCCTAGAGCTTAGATATTTGGTATGTAGCATCATCTTATGGGCCACTACCAAGATTGTACAAATCAAAGCCCTATGGTGATAAATGACCCCGCACCAGGGGTCACTTGTTTTACACAGAGTTATATAGGAAAATCTTAAAAAATCTTCTTCTATGAATCAATAAGGCCTAGAGCTAAGATTTTTGGTATGTAGTAACATCTAATGGTTCATTACAAAGATTTTCAAAGTCTTGGCCCTACGGTGAAAAATGACCCTGCGCCCAAGTCTTCTCTGAAACTATATGGCCCATTGCTTAGATATTTGGTGTGTAGTATTGTCAGGGGTAAAATGTTTTAGATTAAGTTATATCAGAATCCTTGTCTGTTTAAAAACCTTGACATCAGTTGAAGCAATGGTACTCAGGTGAGCGATTCAGGGCCATCATGGCCCTCTTGTTATTTTTAAAATATCTTGAAAATTAAAAAAGTTATTGCATTTTAAAGTGTCGAAAAAACAGCTGAAGTTCAGAAAAATGAACATATACAATACATAGTATGTTTCGAAACCTCAACGGAACCATCGCGTCGTGGAATTCACTACATTCACAACTAAAATTGCTCTAACTTTTTTATTTTTTAAGTTATTTTGATGAAACTTGGAACACAAATACTTTATTGTTGACTGGGCCAGATTCTATTGTTAAATATACTCTATTGTTCATTTTGGTTATTGTAAAAGAAAAATAAAAGCATGATATATTTAAGATTTTCTGATGCATCGTGGAATTTCGTATATTCACAACAAAAGTTGCTATAACTTTTTTATACCCCGAAACGAAGTTTGGGGGGGGTATATAGGAGTCACCCGGTGGTCGGTCGGTTGGTCGGTCCATCGGTCCGTTGCATTTTCCTTGTCCGGAGCATAACTTGAAAACCACAAGTTGGAATTCAATACAACTTCATGCAATGATCAAGCACATGGAGAGGAAGTGCAGTGCACAAGAACCATAACTCCATCTTGACTTATTACAGAGTTATTGCCCTTTGTTACTTTTCCTTGTCCGGAGCATAACTTGAAAAGTACAAGTTGGATTTCAAAACAATTTCATACAATGGTCAACCACAATATGAGGAGGTGCAGTGCACAAGAACCATAACTCTATCTAGAGTAATTACAGAGTTATTGCCCTTTGTATTTTTTCCTTGTCCGGAGTATAACTTGTAACCTTGTCCTGAGTATAACTTGTAAAGTACTGATCGGATTTCAAAACAATGTCATACAATGGTCAAGCACAATAAGAGGAAGTGCAGTGCACAAGAACCATAACTCTATCTAGAGTGATTACAGAGTTATTGCCCTTTGTATTTTTTCCTTGTCCAGAGTATAACTTGTAAAGTACTGGTTGGATTTCAAAACAATTTCATACAATGGTCAACCACAATATGAGGAAGTGCAGTGCACAAGAACCATAACTCTATCTATAGGAATTACAGAGTTATTGCCCTTAGTTACTTTTCCTTGTCCAGAGTATAACTTATAAACTACTGGTTGGATTTCAAAACAATTTCATTCAACCACAATATGAGGAAGTGCAGTGCACAAGAACCATAACTCTATCTAGAGTAATTACAGATTTATTTCCCTTTGAGAAAACTGTTACGAAAATGTCCTACAATATTGACCATTATGTCAAAAAATTTAACTAAGTTGGTAAACAAGAAGTGGATGAGCGACAAACCAGAAATCAAATCCCATGGTATAGGACCATGTGTTAATGTTGTATACCAAATATCAAGAGACTGTGATAAGTAGTTGCTGAGAAAACTGTTACGAAAATTTCCTATCATTGACCATTATGTCAAAAATTAAACTAAGTCAGTTAACAGGAACTGGATGAGCAAGAGACCTGAAATCGAATTCCACAGTATGAGATCACGTGTTAATGCTGTATGCCAAATATCAAGAGACTGTGATAAGTAGTTGCTGAGAAAACTGTTAAGAAAATTTCCTACCATTGACCATTATGTTGAAAATATAACTAAGTCGGTAAACAGGAAGTGGATGAGTGACAGACCTGAAATCGAATCCCACGATATGGGACCACGTGTTAATGCTGTATACCAAATATAAAGAGGCTGTGACATTCACCATTCTATAACCTGGGTTTGCTTTTAATCTAATGAAGAAATGATATATAGTGATTTTTTTCATCACCAAAGAAGGTGGGTGGGGAAAATGCGTATACATGTCAACCAAAGTGCAGTTAGAAGTTAGTTATGACAATTACGATCGTCATATGGTACGAAATTTCACTCGGTAAACAAAGTAATTTAACTAAGTAAAATGTGTATTACAATGATACTAAAGTTAAAAAAATATGTTAATTAAAGGATTTATACGCGAAAAATGTTGTATCAACAAGAAAAACATCCATATACACCTTTACATTCTCGTTCTGAAGTTTTGTTTTCATTATCGGTAAAATTCAAAATGGCGGCCGCACTCGATTCAATATATCAAATTAAAGAGCAGACTTTATACTTTTAGAAGTATAAAGAACTATTTTACTTACTTTTTAATCTTCCTAAAAAACGCGCCAGACTTCACTACCTTATTACTCGGAAATTAATTGACATATACGTTAAGTTCAAAAACCTCGAGAAAGTTCATTCTTTTCTGAAAATGGTGATATAATTTTTAAATCTAAAAAACGGTGTTTAATAATCCGCAACCGCGATCATTAAACATACGTGTAATCAATTCTGCGTCAGTTACACGGTATCCCGAAATTACACAAAATTTACTTACCTGACGGATTTTACACACAACTACGACAAAAATAAGAACAAAACAACAAAAACATATACATCATTGGAAAGATAATTTTATTTACACTTAAGATATGTAAGTTTGATATTGTTTTGATATTTTTTTCCCTTTGAAAACAGACTTTTTGTACACTAGGTATACCGATTCAGAATTCTTAACTGGCTGTGCTGCTCAGCTGGGGATACTACTTCATAGGTGGATAGATTTTATGGAAGAAAATTGCACTGCACAGAACCTTAACTCTTCACATCATATTTTGGAGTTTTTGCCCTTTGTATAATTTCATACTAATTCTTTGAGAAAGCATAGATCAGGGTGATCTGAGTTTCTTGTTGGACTTATTCCCCTTTTTCACAATATTGTGTCCTTCAGATAACTCCTGTTCTACTCTTACTATTGAAATGAAATTTCATTTATGGAAGAAATTTGATGAAAAAAAAGTTTCAAACACAAGGTCCATAACTCTGGCCTCAGTTTTTTTTTTAGTATTTACCCTTTTAGCTCACCTGAGTACTTGTGCGCAGGATGAGCTTTTGTGACTGACTTTTGTCCGTCGTTAACAATTGCTTATGAACACTAGGCCTTTTGGTAAGTTTTCAAAACTTTTCCTTAAAATTTGGTTAGTCTGTTTGTCTACATGATATCTCAGATGTGTTTGAAATTAGGTTATGTTGGGTCAAAAACTAGGTCACCAGGTCAAATCTTAGGAAAACCTTGTGAACACTCTAGAGGTCACAGTTTTAGCCTAGTCTTCATAAAATTTGGTTAGTCTGTTTGTCTACATGATATCTCAGATGTGTTTGAAATTAGGTTATGTTGGGTCAAAAACTAGGTCACCAGGTCAAATCTTAGGAAAACCTTGTGAACACTCTAGAGGTCACAGTTTTAGCCCAATCTTCATAAAATTTGGTCAGAATGTTAGCTACTTGATATCTAGGATGAGGCTAGGATGATATCTAAGATGTGGGGTCTAAGAGAAGTTCACCAGGTCATTCTTAGAATAACCTTGTGATCACTCTAGAGACCACAGTTTTAGCCCAGTTGTCATAAAATTTAGTCAGAATGTTTTTTTACATGACTCACCGCGTGATTCCAATCCTGGCAGGGTCATTCGGTTTTTCATGTGAGGAAGCCTTCTAGCTGGCTTGCGGTAGGTCGGTGGTTCTACCCAGATGCCTCCATGCATTTGGGGTCTTCATCCACCTGTAATTATCTGGACGTCGCTATATGACTGAAATACTGTCAAAGCATTGGTAAACTCATATAGTCAAGTCTTTTCTACATGATATCTTGGATGATTTCGAAATTGGGTCATTTGGGGTCAAAAACCAGGTTACCAGGTCAAATCTTAGGAAAAAAAAAACCTGTAACACTCTAGAAGTCACAGTTTTAGCCCAATCGTCATAACATTTGGTCAGGATGTTTTTCTACATGATATCTCGGATGAGTTAGAAATTGGGTCATGTTGGGTGAAAAACTAGGTCACCGGAAAAAAATTAATAAAACTTGTGACACTTTCCCAATCTTCATAAAGACCATGGCCAGGATATTTGTCTACATGATATCTTGGATGAGTTTGAATTTGGGTCATATGGGTTAAATGTTACACGTAATACTCAAAAATAGTGCAAATTTAGGTAGGTCAAATTCTAGGTCACTTAGTCAAATGTTAGAAAAACATTGCAAACATTTTTGGTAATCATTCCTAACAGTCAGCAATCTTACTCAGGTGAGTGCAAGGGCCATCTTGGCCCTCTTGTCCTAATTAAGTATCCCAAATGAAGTTTGGAGACTTATTAGATAATAGACCCTTCTTAATATTATCTCATGCATATTCAGTAAGGTAACCAGAACGAGGTTTAGATGGGTCAGTTCAGACTCAGTTGTAAACAAACTCAGCAGCTTACGCTGCTAAAGACATCAGTGGTGTACATATTTACACAGGCCTAAGCTTTGTTGAGGCCTAGAAAATTATTAGATAACTTACATTTTCATCAGAGAATTAGTCCTTGAACAAAAAATGCAAGTTTTACAGTGAAGACTTTCTACATTAAGACAGTTTAAGACAGTTTCCGTTTATCGGCTATTTAAAACACAGTATCCCTAATAAGCCCAGCCATGCATATTTCACAAATACACAACCTGCTGACCAGATGTATACACATGGTTAAACCAATTCTCAACACCTACAATAAAGCCATTAAGCTTACATTCCATTGTAGATAAGATAACCTTTTAGATAATAACATATAACTTCTTTAGGGCACCTAGCTAACAGTATCCCAAATGCCTGTTTCAGTTCATGATAATACTGATGTATGCAACAAATGCCACAGATATAAAAAAAAAAAAGCCTGAAATTTCCCATACATATGTATTTAAGCCATTTTAATCAAGAATGGAATTAAATCACATATTTTTTTGTAATATAATATTTAATTTAAAGATTATGACATACATTTTCCTCCTTTACTTGATACTCGAATAGAAACCCTCAAATCCAACGTTCATTTACACTCTGTTAACTTTTATAAGATATATTTTCAGTGGATAGCGTAAATATTTTGTTCAGTTGTTTGAAAGTTTGTTCTCTTCAGTCAACATAAGTTTTAAGTAATCTGTACAAATGTGAAATAAATGCATCATTTCATTTCATATAATAATAGTTGTAAAATGTGACTGCCAAATTAGGCAAATGTGTATGTTGCAAGCATATCTTGCGCTTACTCTAACATATATTTCTTGGTTAGAAATAATGGATTCAGAGGATATTACCACATCTTTACACTAGACATTGCATATTTAAGAGGCAAGGAACCTCAGGACCTTTAAGTTTGTGGTTATTCGAGCCGTAACCCAGCCATAGAATCCAGATCAATTCATTCCACATTATATACTAGTAACCAGGTCAGTGAGAGACCAGATCCAGTATCATAAAATATAGTCACAAATGGCACTACTAACAAGCTCCCACCAAGTCTGGACCAGCTTTAAATGACTCCATTGCAAATAATATTTTAAGCAGAAGGTGTGTGTTTTCCTTGTCTGTCTATCAGAAATTACACTTGAACCTGTATTAGCAGTCACCTGTACTAAGGGACCAACTGCATTAAGCTATCAATTTAAATACATTGTAATACAAAACTGTAGCATTTTGTCATATATTTGTACTAAATATAGTGGTCACCTCTGTTAAGTGGCTACTTTCTCTTATTCCCTTGACCGATCATTTTTGACTGTACATAATTCATAAATATAAGTCTGTTTATTTCAGATGAAATTAACCCTTTCCCTCATATAGACTCATTTTTTACGCACTCAATAGGTACCACATAAAGCCTGATCTGCAGAAAACCACAGTTAAACCTTACCAAATTTAATTGTAAAGTCCTCATTTCCAGACCACTGAGGAGCAGCGAACAGCATAAAACCTAATCAGCCTGCGAGTTACTCGCAGGCTGATCTGGTTTTATGTTGTTCGCATAGGTCTTTTCATGGTTTCCTCTATGAGGGAAAGGGTTAACAGCATTTAACGTGTATAATTTAGCAAAATAGGGAAAAGATTATGATTGTCTCTACCTTTTATAAAATGCAAGTTGGGCATAGTTTTCCATGCATTGTTTATTTGACTATAATTCTGGTCTTTTTAGCTCACCTGAGCACGTGTGCTCAGGATGAGCTTTTAGGAGCGATGAATGTCCGTCGTCCGTCCGTCCGTCGTCCACAATTTGTTTGTTTGCACTCTAGCATCTTCATTTTATTAGCAATTATCTTCAAACTTTAAAACAATGTTTATAACCATAAAATCTCGGCCATGTTCGATTATGGCTGATATCGGAACATTAGGTCAGGAGTTATGCCCCTTTAAAAATTCAAAAAAGCCAGATTTCATATTGTTTGCACTCTAGCATCTTCATTTCATGAGCAATTATCATCAAACTTGATAACAATGTTTATAACCATAAAATCTCGGCCAAGTTCAATTATGGCTGATATCGTACCATTAGGTCAGGAGTTATGCCCCTTTTAAAATTAAAAAAAGCCAGATTTCACATTGTTTGCACTCTAGCATCTTTATTTCTTATGCAATTGCCTTCAAACTTTTTGTCATTGTTTAAAACCATAATACCTTGGCCAAGTTCAATTATGACTGGAATCAACACATAAGGTCAGGAGTTATGCCCCTTTTAAATTTGAAAGAATCCAGATTGTTCTTTGCAGTCTAGCATCTTTATTTCTTAAGCAATTGCCTTCAAACCTTAAGACATTGTTTATGACCAGAATATCTTGGCCAAATTTGATGATGGCTTTAATCAATTTATTATGTCAGGAGTTATGTCCCTTTGAATGTTGAAAATTGCAAGGTTTCACTCTGTTTGATCTTTAATAATATCAATTTTTAGCACTCATTGTCAGTTGAAAAAAAGGGGAAAAATTAGTAAGATTTTTTTTTTTCTTCTAATATTACACCCTTTTATCACATTTATTTATTAATGTACGAAACAATTTTCAGGAAACGTAATAAACTATGCTTATTGATTTTGATCAGAATATCTAAACCTTGCTTGCTTTTGGTAGATTTCACATTGTTTCCTTTAAAGACTATTTATCTCAGGTGAGCGATTTAGGGCCATGATGGCCCTCTTGTTTCAGTGTGTGAACTGGAGAATTTTGTAAGACATCTGACATACACCCTGTATACAAAGCTTTATATATGTAACTCCAAGCATGTGAAGTAATGCCAAATGAGATGGTTGTTGTGTTTTTATTTCTACACAATCAACCAATACCCTTGTTCTTTAACATAGTGCCTTTAAACTCAATTTACAGTGCTCTGGACAGCCAGATAGGAATGTGATGAGCATCATATCTTCTATTAGAATTACAAACTGAAACACTGTAATGATAATGAGAAATTTATTTCAACAGTTTACTTGTGGATGTGCTTCCACCAGTGGACACCATAACTATCCAAGTGATTATCATCTGTACTGATTTGTATACCTGACCCATCTAAACCTCGTTCTGAGAAAAGAATCCCTGGTATGCATAAATTTTGAGAAGGGCCTTTTGTGTTTACTGCGTTTCTTCTTCTTATCATTATTAAGGTTTTCGCTGCTCTTAGAGGAAAAACCTTTTGTTCTTCTGTTGATTTTTTAGCTCACCTGAGAACAAGATGCTCATGGTGAGCTTTTGTGATCGCCTTTTGTGCGGTATCCGTCATCTGTGCGTGGGTCCGTGCGTCCGGCTTCAACAATTTTTTTTAAACAACATCTCCTCCTAAACAGCTGAATGGATTTTCGACCAAACTTCACAGGAATCATCCTTATTATGCCCTCTATCAAGATTATTCAAATTATTTTGATTGGTTGAAAAAGTAGGTCACAGGAACTAAAAATAGATTTTAAAAATGCAAACTTTGTAAATCTTCTGCAAATCCTCAAAATTGGTCCCCCCCCCCCCCCTAGGGGTCACTTGATTTTACATCTATATGCTAGGTATAGCAGTATCGAGTACCAGAAAATTGTTGAGCTAGGAGGAGTTGAATGTTCAAATCTTACTTAAAAATTGACAAATAATTGTAGGTTCATGAAAAAAGTGCCCCTATTTGTAGATAGATAGAAGAATTCTGTTTGCTGCAAATGATTTGCAAGACATAATTATATGCATGGAGTGGCGATTTTAGAAAATGCATGGATTGTTTTCTAGAAGTGGTCAAACTTAACAAAAAATTTAGAAAGAATGAATTTCAAAAATTTGATATTTTTTCGTTTTTAGCTCACCTGAGAACAACGTTAAATTATGACAACTTTAAAAACAAATTATGAAAACTTTAAAAATCATCTTCTTCAAAACTACTGGCTAGATTTCACAATGTTTTGGTACAGATGTTCCTTGGGTAACCATCTACCAAGATTGCTAAAATTATTCAAATCCTTAAAAAAAACATGGCCACCAGGGGCAGGGCTAATTTGCCTTATAATAGAGAAACCTTAAAACGACATCTTCTGAATATGCGGGACAGAATTTGATTAAACTAGGCAGGGATGATCCTTGGGTGAACCTTCACAAAAGTTGCTAAAATAAACTTGATCCATGTGGAACTCTGGTTGCCATGGCCACAGAAAGAAAAAATTATGATACCTTTAAAAATCATCTTCTTCAAAAATACTGGCCAGATATCAGTATGTTTTTATACAGATGTTCTTTTGGTAACCATCTACCAAGATTGCTAAAATTATTTCGATCAGTAAAAAAAACATGGCTGCCAGGGGCCTTATATATGTATATAGTGAAACCTTTAAACGACAACTCCACTGAAACTGCTGGACTGTATTTGATTAAACTTGGGAGGGATGATCATCCTTGGGTGAACCATCACAGAAGTTGCTAAAATAAACCGGATTCATGTAGAACTATGGTTGCATTGGCAATAGAAAGAAAAAAAATATGATAACTTTAAAAATCATCTTCTTCAAAACTACTGGCCAGATTTCAAAATGTTTTAGTACAGATGTTCCTTGGGTAACCCTTTACTCAGGTGAGCGATTTAGGGCTCTATGACTGTCTTGTATAGACTTATTAGACCTTCAAAGCTATAACCTTCAAAGTTTAGATGGCAGGTATAGTTTTTGTGTTGAATTTAGATGATCTTGCTGTACTTCTGCATAGATTATGTATTCACTATGACTCGTAATACAATAATTGGCATTGATGACAATGTTTCCAGGTGAGCGATTCAGGGCCAACATGACCCTCTTGTTTGGAGATCCTGTTCTTATTAGTCCCCTACCGGTGTTCACACCGGAGGGGACTATAGGTTTGCCCTCCGTCCGTCCGTCCGTCCGGGTTTACGAAAGGGCATTTGTTGGGTTCAATTTAAGTGCAATGTGCACTTGGTGGCTACTTTTGTTGTTGTTGGGTTTACCCAACAGCACATCTCAGTAAAAGTTACAGTCCAAGTGCTGTTGGCTTATTCCACGTGTGTATACCCAATAAATGTATTGGACACTTATCTGTCCATCTATTTATCATGGACTTCGGACTCCCCAGTTGAACAGCGAAAATATTTCCCGCGTTCAACTGCCAATCAGCTGCTTGTATTCAAGCACGCGCAGAAATCTGCAGGTGCGCATGAACTCGTTGGTGCGAAGTAATCCGGGGATTCCGAATGAGGTCGAAATACCGCCATTTTTCCACTAACGTGACTCCGGGATACATTTGGACTAAAATTGTGTAAGTATGTAGTATTGGGTAGCTGTTGAATGCAATGTTGGGTGGTTTATATTAAGAAAAAATGATATTAGATCTTTGAAGACAAAGTCGCTTCTACAAGTAACATGTTTTCGTGACGTCAGTTGAAATATGTCAGAATAATAACAAGTTTTGATTAAAAGCGTTTACATTAGAAAATATGCATCTATTTCTGCTTCGTTTGGATCATGTTCGTTTGCTAGAAATATGTTTTGGACCCTCATATTTGGAGGAAATTTCACTTTGTTCGTATTCAAATGGGTTCTTACTGAAGTTTAAAAGACGAGAAGACCTGTTGAAGTCGACCTTAATTTTATCAAAGAATGGCATATATTATCAATATTTCAAATAGTTTGGTAAATATAACGGTAAGTCATTGCATCCTTGAAAAATTTACTTTTGTTACAATTCGTCGGGTTTAGTTTGATTTTTAGTGCAGCGAGGACTGTCAATCTTCAGATTTGATGGCCAATTTCTGGCTCCATTCCCCCTAAAAAAGCAAAAATATGTTGGCCAAAATTGGTGCTAACATCCCACCAAAAGAAATTTTCACAATTTCTTTGTTCAGTTGTTTTTTGTTGTCATTGAAACAACAGAATTGGACAAAGTTTCACACACTTTTGCTTTCTTTTCCACAATTTTCAAAGTCAACATATGACAAAGCATGAATTCATAATATTTATTACAATACAAAGGAAGACGTTCATTAATAAAAAATTTGCAATTTCTCGTAACCAGTGTATAGCATTACAAAATTGGAAGTGAATAAAGGAATTTTTTTAGGGCAATGAGTATTTACTCACAGATTTTTTGTGAATGAGTAAAACGTGAAATCTGGACTTTGGCAGGAGGATTATTACTCCTTGAAATTTATGTAAATGAGTAAAAACCCCTACTTTATTTCTAACTTAATTGGCATACAATGTTTACCCATATTAACATATGTTAAAAGCCATTTCATTTGCAATTTTGACTCCTTTGGTTTCTTCAGAAGCATCAGGCATTCAGTGCATAAGTAATCTGAATTTCATGAGTTTTTTTACACCTGGAATGCGTAAATGTGTAGTTTTCATGCATATACACATCTTATCTGGAGCCCTGATAGAGGTGAGATACTTCAAGGGTACATATATTTTTTGGCTTTAGTTTGAAAGAATTAAATTATTGAAAGATTATTTAAAGCATATATTTTCACCTCACACCTCAACCAAGGATGTTTAGTGCAGAAATTAAATCATAGCCCTTGACAGCAGCTGGGGCCTTATAAAAAGAGAAGTAAATAAAGTTTCAGTAAAACTATTGTACTTTTTTTGCAATTCCAGGTAAACTACTTCAAGAATAACAATATAAAATAAAATGTCTGTTTCGTTTTTAAAAATGATATGTAGCCAGGGAAGGCAGTTAAAAGGAAAGTAGCTGATGTCCGCAGAGAAACAAGCTGCTGATATTCTTCCACTCCAGAGAAAAAAACAACTATTTTATGCTTTTCATGGAAAATATGAATCAGGCTTTTAAAAACTTATTCGGGATCTTAGATTTTCAAAAGCTACAGACCTTAATGGCCTGTAGAAAAAAATAAGCCGAAAGTTACTGACTGAATACAGTCTTGAGACCCCAAGCCTTGTCCCGGGTAATGACATGTAACCACATTTTCATAGTTTTGTCAAAAAAGTGTCTGCTGTCTGTTGCATTTAAACAGCCACATATAATTTGCTAATTTTTGCGAGACATCCTTATTTTTTAAAGGCAATTTTTCTCAAAATTATCTTGAGAGATGAGGAAGCCAATTATTGAAAATTAAGGGATGAAATATTAGTCTTATACAATTGTATGGTACATTAGAAAAAATCATTGTAATGTTTAATTAGCAACATTTAATTTCATGAAAGCCGTCCCACATTTATAAAAAAAGCTCTCTATGCAACATAACAAATAATGTTTTAAGAGAGATGAGGGACATTTAAATTTCATTTGGTCACATATTTTATAAACTCTGAATCAGGTGTCAGCGAGAGTTCTATTTCCTGTGGTTATTACTATCTTTGGTCACTTGTCGCCTTTTGTCTGGAGGTTTCAAGTTAACTTACCAAGCTAAAATTGTCATTATTTTAAAAAAATTAGATTATCACAAAAATGAGACACATACTTTATGTTGGAATTGTAATATGGACCACATAACCAACAACTGCTATTCGGACAGAGGAAGTGATGTCATTCAGCCATTTTCCAAAATGGAGGACAACATGCTTTTAGTTCTGTTGACATTGTTGATTGCTTTCTCATTTCTTATAGTGTTGTTATTGTTGGCAATATTAATAATAGTGTTCAAAACTGTTCAATCCTGGTCGAGATTATTTTTATTATGGACTGCAGAAATGAGATAATATCTACTTTGAATGAGATGCTGTGAGAAATAGGTAACCATATTTATTAACCAGGTTTTCAAGTTATTAGATTGGGGTATGACCAGCAGTTGTCAAACAGGTAGTTTCCGGTCAGTAACATGAGTTAGGAATGATATATTACATTTCAACTTGGTGTATAGCCAGCTTATGTGGAGACCTTGCTTGGGATTGCTTTTGGGCTCCCTTGGGTTAAGGTCAAGGCCACTGTTCCTAAAATTAAGAACACAGTTTCCAGTTTATAACTTGAATTACTTGGTGTATAGCAACCTTATGTCAAAGCCTGTCCTGGGATTGCTTTTGGGCCCCCTAAGGTATCTTAGATAAATAACCTTTTCAAATATTTTGTGTCTAAGGTCAATCCCAGTTTGGTATTTTGTCGTAAGATTTACTAGATACATGATCCAAATCATAGCTGGGTATCCAAGATGAATTTCGTTTTCAGACATTTTATGTGTCCAAGGTCAATCCCTTTGGGTTTTTTTTATTTTTGTTCCAAGGTAATCCTGTTGGGTATTTTGTCCAAAGACTTACTGGATACATGGTCCAAATCATAGCTGGGTATCCAAGATGAATTTCATTTTCAAACATTTTGTGTGTCCAAGGTCAATCCCTGTTGGGTATTTTGTCCAAAGACTTACTGGATACATGGTCCAAATCATAGCTGGGTATCCAAGATGAATTTCATTTTCAAACATTTTATGTGTCCAAGGTCAATCCCTGTTGGGTATTTTGTCCTAAGACTTACTGGATACATGGTCCAAATCTTAGCTAGGTATCAAAGAAAACTTTCGTTTTCAAACATTTTATGTGTCTAAGGTTAATCCCTGTTGAGTATCTTGTCTAAAGACTTACTGAATACATGATCCAAATTTTTGCCGGGTGTCTGAGATGAATTGTGTTTTCAATTATTTTATGTGTCCAAGGTCAATCCCTGTTGGGTGTTTTCTCCAAAAACTTACTGGATACATGGTCCAAATCTTTGCTGGGTATCCAAGATGAATTTTGTTTTCAAACATTTAATGTGTCCAAGGTAAATAAATTCCTGTTGGATATTTTGTCCTAAGACTTACTGGATACATGGTCCAAATCAGCTGGGTATCCAAGATGAATTATGTTTTCTAACATTTTGTGTGTCCAAGGTCAATCCCTGTTGGGTATTTTGTGCAAAGACTTACTGGATAGATTGTCCAAATCTTAGCTGGGTATCCAAGAGAAATAACTTTTTCAAACATTTTATGTGTCCAAGGTCAATCCCTGTTGGGTATTTTGTCCAAAAACTTACTGGATACATGGTCCAAATCATAGCTGGGTATCCAAGATGAGTTTCATTTTCAAACATTTTATGTGTCCAAGGTCAATCGCTGTTGGGTATTTTGTCCAAAAACTTACTTGATACATGGTCCAAATCTTAGCTGGGTATCTGAGATAAATAACTTTTTCAAATGTTTTATGTGTCCAAGGTCAATCCCTGTTGGGTATTTTGTCCAAAGACTTACTTGATACATTGGCCAAATCTTAGCTGGGTATCTGAGATAAATAACTTTTTCAAATGTTTTATATGTCCAAGGTCAATCCCTGTGGGGTATTTGTCCATTTTCGGATATGGAAACCACATGCAATTTTTTTTATTAACAATAATTCTTATTAGTTTTGAGTGAATGTATAATGAAACACTTTGAATTGTCCATTTTTTTCTTGTGCCACCTATAATTTGTTATAAATGCCTTTGTTTAGGGTGAAGGTTGCCAGATCCTGGATGACTGTAGACCTAAATTGTTTGTTTAAATTCTCTTAAACAAATTTTGGCTAACTGACTTGCCAAATTCAGGGCTTTCACTTGGCCCTGATTTTTTTTTTTTTAAGCATGGGAGCAATACTATTTTGGGCAATTAACTGGAAATTGCTTTTACCCCTTTACTCCATATATACTCATTTTAAGGCCTTTGCAAACAGAGTAGACCCATATCAGGCAGCTCCTACAATAATAAAAATATGATTCTTTACTATTGCCTGTGATGAGAAAATTCTTAATTTCTAGTGATTATGCTAGAATAGTTAATTATATATTTATAGTGGGCGGAGTTAAGCATAAATATTAATGAGGAAAAGGGTTAACATAGCATCAGATTATTTATTCAAACAGATTTACATGCAATGATGAAAAAACAGATTTAAAAAACCTTTGTATTATTTCAGACAATGGATGGACTTTTTTGGTCCTGCTTGCCGGGACTACCCCGAAAAATGAAGTGGCCTGTAAAGGTGGCAAAGTGGACAGAGAGACCACTAGTCTACTGTAGATCTGATGATGCTTAGTAAGTTGTATTTTGATATAAATTTCCTTCACACCTTACTAGATTTTAGGGAGAAGTTTTTCTTCAGGTCATGGTAAGAATAATTGAACTTGAGTATTTAAAGGAACAGATAATCAGGATTAAACAAACTTATTCATCAATGCATATATATGCTGGTTTTGGTACATCCACTGAATGATATAGAGGGTATTTGTCTGTTCCAGTGTTAAGATCGAAGTGTGTAAGGTCATTACATATATCTTTCACAGTGAACACTAGATGCAAAATTTTCACGAGTGCCACAGCCGAAGTGAAAATGTAAAATCTAGTGTTCATGAGGGAAAGATATTTTGTTCTCGTGCAAAATAAACAAACTTTCTTTTTATTAGATGTTCAATTTAACTTTATTACAATTTTTTAGTTAAAAAGGCCTATATTTATATACTTCAGTAGCAGCTATGAAATAAATGATTAAGTTATAGCAAGCCTACAAAATTATGAACTATACATTACCAAAATATTTGGATTCCTTTCAATTGTAATTAAATCTGCCTTTGCGAAACTGGTGACCTATATTTTATATTATTATTTAGTGTAAACATATTTGTCAAGATAAATATTACAAAACTACATAAGTAAACATCCATGCATTTCAAGGATTTAGACAAGTGGATTGAATTGAAAGCTTTAATGCTTAATGTAATTCTCTCCACCATACTTTTATTTGTTCAAATGGTTGTAACGCTTTTAGTTTTTTCCCAATTCACAGCTTTAATGTGTCCAGGGACCAGCTTGTTCCATTTTCTGATGAACATGATGAAGAGATTGAAACATATAAAAATAAGGGCATTGGTAATGACTAGTTAAAAGTTGATTGCTGAAAGTTTGCAGCATTTTACTTTATTGTTATTTGATTCAGTGCTGTCTCTTAGTCATTTTTGAGGCCATTTTTACACTAACCCAAATGCATGTATGATTATTTTTTACAACTTTCTGTAATGGACGTATTGTGTCTGTTTGAAATTTCCTGCTTTGCAGAGAACTAATTGAAAAAAGTCTGAGTTGTTAACCTCCTATCCAAGGGACAACACTGTACCTTTTAATCTCACCTCAGCACAAAGTGCTCATGGTCAGGTATTGTGATACTGTGATGTCTGTCGTGTGTTATGTGCGTAAACGTTTTCATTAAAACAAATCTCCCTGAACCGCTTGGCCCAGTTTGACGAAACTTGGCAGAGATGTTCCTTGCATGAAGCTCTTTCCATCCATGCAGAAGTCTGGTTGCCATGACAACCAAAAGAAAAAAGCTTCCCCATTTCTGTGTGCCTAGACATGCATTTAAATACCTGCCTTTGTGACAAAACCCAAGGTCTGTTTATCTCTACTCAGGTGAGCGACCCAGGGCCCTTGGGCTCTTGTTTTATATGTCTTTCGAACATAAGACATATGGGGTCTACAAAGGCTACCCAAGACAAATAATTTTTTAAAACCTCGTCAGACTTTGTGGCAATGTTTGTTGACATAAGATCATCCTCAGCACTTCTGGATTTAAGACCTTGCACTCTCGGCAAAACCTTTCAACCAAATCAGACAAAAGTCATTATGTCTTTAAAATAAAAGATTTCCAGTTATTTTATTTTACAAAATTTACAGTGTTTGACATAACTTGATGTCTGCCAGGCATTTAGACTAGCAAGTCTTTGAAGTTTTTACATTGTCTTGAATTACAAAAAAAAATGTAAAAACTAGATTATTACTGTATGTAGACATAACTTTCAGGGTTTTCCCCAGGAAAAGTTCTAAGCATGAACAATGTCCTCGAAACAATTGCGTAAATGAACATTGACGATTTAACAGTATATATTAAAAAAAAATGATATTATTAGTGGTTTTACTTGCAGAATTATTATCATAATAAGAATCAGGCCCAGTTAACAAAGGAAAGCCCTGGGTATTTTAGTTCAGTAAGTTGTTGAAAATAAACAATTGTAACATACAGATTTTCAAATTGAAGCACAAAAATTGCATTATAAGTGCAAAAATTTTTTTGCGCTGTAATAGCCTGCGGAAAACCCTAACGTTTTACAGGCTTTTTAGCTCACCTGAGCATAGCTCAGGGTGAGCTTTTGGGAGACTTGATTGTCCGTCGGCCGTCGGCCGTCGTCCGTCGTCCGTCAACAATTTGATGTTTACACACTAGAGGCCACAATTTTGATCCAATCTTCCTCAAACTTGGTCAGAATGTTTGTCTTGATGATATCTTGAACCCTTTCGAAAATGGGTCAGGTTGGATCAAAAAGTAGGTCAGTAGGTCAAATCTTAGAAAAATCTTGTTTACACAATAGAGGCCACAATTTTGATCCAATCTTCCTCAAACTTGGTCAGAATGTTTGTCTTGATGATATCTTGAACCCTTTCGAAAATGGGTCAGGTTGGATCAAAAAGTAGGTCAGTAGGTCAAATCTTAGAAAAATCTTGTTTACACACTAGAGGCCACAATTTTAATTCACTCTTCCTCAAACTTGGTCAGAATGTTTGTCTTGATGATATTTTGAACCTGGGTCAGGTTGGATCAAAAAGTAGGTCAGTAGGTCAAATCTTAGAAAAATCTTGTTTACACACTAGAGGCCACAATTTTGATCCAATCTTCCTCAAACTTGGTCAGAATGTTTGTCTTGATGATATCTTGAACCCTTTCGAAAATGGGCAGGGGACAAAAAAGGTCATGGTCAAATCTTAGAAAAATCTTTTTACACTAGAGGCCACAGTTTTGATGCAATCTTCCTCAAACTTGGTCAGATTGTTTGTCATGATGATATCTTGAACCAGTTTGAAAATGGGCAGGGCCGGACCGAAAAGTAGGTCAATTGGTCAAATCTTAGAAAAATCTTGTTTACACACTAAAGGCCACAGTTTTGATGCAATCTTCCTCAAACTTGGTCAGATTGTTTGTCATGATGATATCTCGAACCAGTTTGAAAATGGGTGGGGCTGGATCAAAAAGTAGGTCAGTAGGTCAAATCTTAGAAAAATCTTGTTTATACTCTGAGGGCAACATTTTTGGTCCAATCATCCTCAAATTTGTCATGATGATATCTTCTGTGGATGGGGTCAGAAAATTCCTGAACATTGTTTCACCTCATCATCTTAATTCTAAAGCAATCTGTTTTGTACAGGCAATGAATGATACTTTTCTCAGGTGAGCGATCTAGGGCCATCTTGGCCCTCTTGTTTATACCCCCGAAACAAAGTTTTGGGGGGGGGGGGGTATATAGGAGTCACCCGGTGGTCGGTTGGTCGGTCGGTTGGTCGGTCGGTCGGTCCAGCGGTCCGTTGCATTTTCCTTGTCCGTACCATAACTTGAAAACCACAAGTTGGAATTCAATACAACTTCATGCAATGATCAAGCACATGGAGAGGAAGTACAAGTTTGATTTCAAAACAATTTCATACAATGGTCAACCACAATATGAGGAAGTGCAGTGCACAAGAACCATAACTCTATCTAGAGTAATTACAGAGTTATTGCCCTTTGTATTTTTTCCTTGTCCGGAGTATAACTTGTAAAGTACTGATTGGATTTCAGTATAACTTGTAAAGTACTGATTGGATTTCAAAACAATTTCATACAATGGTCAAGCACAATGAGAGGAAGTGCAGTGCACAAGAACCATAACTCTATCTATAGGAATTACAGAGTTATTGCCCTTTGTATTTTTTCCTTGTCCGGAGTATAACTTGTAAAGTACTGATTGGATTTCAAAACAATTTCATACAATGGTCAAGCACAATGAGAGGAAGTGCAGTGCACAAGAACCATAACTCTATCTATAGAATTACAGAGTTATTCCCTTTGTTAGTTTTCCTTGTCCAGAGTATAACTTGTAAACTACTGATTGGATTTCAAAACAATTTCATACAATGGTCAAGCACAATGAGAGGAAGTGCAGTGCACAAGAACCATAACTCTATCTATAGGAATTACAGAGTTATTGCCCTTTGTTAGTTTTCCTTGTCCAGAGTATAACTTGTAAACTACTGGTTGGATTTCAAAACAATTTCATATAATGGTCAAACACAATATGAGGAAGTGCAGTGCACAAGAACCATAACTCTATCTAGAGTAATTACAGAGTTATTTCCCTTTATTCCTTTTCCTTGTTTTTCTTGTCCTGAACATAACTCGAATATTATACATTGTATATACTTGAAACTTAAAATGTAAACAGATGGCGACTAGGAGAAGTGCAGTGTCCAAGAACTGTAACCTTATATTTTTAAACTACTGTGACAAACAACCATTATTGACTCTCTATCAACTTTAAATAAAAACTTTACTTACTTATTACTATCACAACCAATATACTATGTATACAGGTTCTTATCTATGCTCTGCCTGAAGTCTGGCTTCTCCTGCATTAAAATATTTTGCGGGGGTATTAATCACCTTCAGTGATAGCTCTAGTTTTTGACAGCTTGATGTTACATGTTACATTTTGTTGCAGTTTATCTTGTTACACATTTCTTTTACTTCAACAAAAAGAATTTCTGTTTATAAACACAAAAGAAAAGGCTTGGGAGTGATAATAAGGCACTTCAGAATATATTTGCTGAGTATTCTTAAAAAATCGTGAAAATGCTTAAATTATTTTAATAAAGGCAAATATTTGTAACCATGGCAACAAAGCAAAGTGGTCTTTCTAAAACATTAAATAACATTTTTGCGATGGTTGGTGACAGTAGGTACAACACAGCTGGCTACATTTTAATACACTTATTACCAAGAAGAACGTTGAGGGAAGTGTTGAAATACTATAGTTTTGTCCAGAAATTTAATGGGTATAACCAAGAAGAGCATGGACAGAAAAGTGTCCAGGTCACTATTGGCTATGATTTTGTCCAGAAATTTAATGGGTATAACCAAGAAGAGCATGGACAGAAAAGTGTCCAGGTTACTATTGGCTATGATTTTGTCCAGAAATTTAATGGGTATAACCAAGAAGACATGGACAGAAAAGTGTCCAAGTCACTATTGGCTATGTTTTGTGCGGAAATTTAATGGGTATAACCAAGAAGAGCATGGACAGAAAAGTGTCCAAGTCAATTGGCTATGATTTTGTCAGAAATTTAATGGGTATAACCAAGAAGAGCATGGACAGAAAAGTGTCCAAGTCACTATTGGCTATGATTTTGTCCAGAAATTTAATGGGTATAACCAAGAAGAGCATGGACAGAAAAGTGTCCAAGTCACTATTGGCTATGATTTTGTGCGGAAATTTAATGGGTATAACCAAGAAGAGCATGGACAGAAAAGTGTCCAAGTCATTATTGGCTATGATTTTGTGCGGAAATTTAATGGGTATAACCAAGAAGAACATGGACAGAAAAGTGTCCAGGTCACTATTGGCTTATGTGTTTCTCCTTAATTTTACTGGGTGTTATTGATAATGTTTCTGGGATCCTCTGACCCCATTGTTTGTGTCTGTAACTTATGTCTGGTTTTCAACATTAGTTCAAATGATTGTTACCCAGTAAGAAATAGCTTTTTGTTGATTTTGGCTAGGTCAAAGATCAAGTCACAGTGGGCTTGATAGTCAAAATGGGTCCTATCTTGAAAATATTTTTGCCCAGAAACTTGAAACTTTGTAATGAGGAAAATTGTGGCCAACAGATGAACCCTTGAATTTTTGGATCACTAAGTCAAAGGTCAAGATCATAGTGAGAAGTTAATTAGTTTTAAAAGTCTTTTCAGTCTGATTAATTTGTTGCCATGAGGGTAGACATTTTCAACAACCATGGTGTTTTAGATGAGGTTAATGGGCCTTTGTTTTGTTTTGTGTAGTTTGGTCACTATATAACAGTAATGGAAAACTTTTTATCTGTGCTTCTTAAACATGGGTTTCCTTCATTTTCTGTATAGAATGAGATAAGTGTATGAATTTATCACAAAATTACCTTCCTATCAAGGTCTGTCTCAGGTGTGTTTTCTTACATTACAAATTAACAATTTCCCAATTTCAAAGAAAATCGCATGCAAATTTCCCAAAATGCACAGGCTTCGGCTACTTTGCGAAATCTGAAAAAAGCCCTGCATTTTGGTCACTCATTTAAAATATTTTTGCAATTTGTTCTTATATGCCCTATGTGCCATTTTTGTGCATTCTGTTTCAGCTGCATTGAAGAAAAGAAAAGAGACAGTTGCGCAATTCCTCTATGACGTTCAATGGGCAAAAGGTATGTTATTAAGGAATGGTTACTGGCAAGGACATTATTGTTATAAATATTCTGTGTTGGCAGTTCAGAGTTTAAATATTGAACCATTCAATCAAACATTTTACTACCAGCTAGGCCTATGTGAGGTTCATTAGAATCTAATGGAAATAATGTTTATTGAAAATGAATCACGCATATTCAGGTTATTATAATTTGTGTACCTTTTCAGTGTGCTACATTTTAAATTTTATCCAAATACACAATTACGTGTGGATGTGGTCATAAAATACTACAAAAATGTCCTAGACTCCTAGCCCTAAAACACTTAATATGGCTCAAGTTTTACGACACCAATTTTGATATTTGAATGGATTGATATATATCTGTGGAATGTAGCTGTGCGAGACATGATATTGATGACTAAAGACCTAGGGCCTTGCAGAATAACTTGCCCTTGAACTTGACCATATTTAATGCAGTATTAACTTTCAAAAACTTTGGGGAAGTATAATGTATCACCTTAAATGATAGTTCTTGTTTGTACTGGTATGTATCTAAACATTTATATTTCAGAGGAGTTGAAGCAGCCTCATGAACCACCTATGTCAGAGTCGAATTCAGACCTTTGTCAGCCATCTGATCTGGAATCCAATCCTGTAGTCTCAGAGCCCAGAGAAACGGCAGTTTCAGAGCTGAGCCAACCATCAGATTTGGAGGAGTTGAAACAGCCTCATGAACTAGCAGTATTAGAGTCCAGTCTTTTAGCTCTCTCACAGACGAGTTCACAAGCGGTAGCAGACCTTTGTCTGATTTGGGGAGTCCTGTGGTCTCAGAGCCAAGGGAAATGCCAGTTTCAGAGCCGAGCCAACCATCAGATTTGGAGGAGTTGAAACAGCTTCATGAACAAGCAGTATTGGAGTCCAGTCCAGATACACTTGCATTTTTTTCTGCCTCACTTCTTAAAAATGAGAATACAATATAAACATTTATGACAGTATGTTGTATCTGATAAAGGATATTTTAATGGGGAATATTTAGCAATGCAGCCTTAGATGATAAATGGACAGCCAGTGTCTATGATATTTGACAAGAAAACTAAACATACTCTCATAATTTTTATCTCCCATGAGCTTGAAGATCTTAAATAAAAAGATAAAGTGAAATTGCATCATTTTTGCAGACACCAGGGTAGCTTGGGCTCGGGCAGAGATCGAAGAGATCGAGGAATACTTTGAGCTAAACATAAATGCGGGTGTGACACCGGGTCGAAAAGAGTGCATGAGGGCAATTGAACTCAGCAGGAAAAATAATGGGTCAATCCAAAGGCGGCAGTGGGAGACAATTAAGAAAAAAGTTTGGAACTTTATTCAAAAAAGCAAACTGAAGGGTTCAAAATTATGACATGCAATAAAGGGAGTCAGTAGTAGAGAATTTAGATTTTTAGCTCACCTGAGCATAGCCCAGGGTGAGCTTTTGGGATACTTGATTGTCCGTCGTCCGTCAACAATTTTGATGTTTACACACTAGAAGCCACAATTTTGATCCAATCTTCCTCAAACTTGGCCAGAATGTTTGTCTTGATAATATCTTGAACCCTTTCGAAAATGGGTCAGGTTGGATCCAGAAGTAGGTAAGTAGGTCAAATCTTAGAAAAATCTTGTTTACACACTAGAGGCCACAATTTTGATCCAATCTTCCTCAAACTTGATCAGAATGTTTGTCTTGCTTAGAACAATCTTGTTTACACACTAGAGGCCACAATTTTGATCCAATCTTCCTCAAACTTGGTAAGAATGTTTGTCTTGATGATATCTCGAACCAGTTCGAAAATGGGTCAGGTTGGAATATCATATGAATATTATAATATTATAGGTCTATCATGGGAACACAAACCACTTATATAAGAGGGGTAAATTGTGATAGTTGTGAAACTATTAAGAAGATTTATCAGAAGGATCATTTTTGGAAAACATTTCTTTCAATTAGCCTTGATAATTTAATCTGTCAGACTTTGATATCAGCTTTTTCATGTAATGTATTGTTACATTCAGTTGTGAATTACATAATAACACTTTTCAAATCCTTTGTTTAGCCTCTTTATTGTTACTGTAAGAGCACACTAAATATAGGTGCATATTTTAGATTTTGTATTCTTCGGAAACTAGGCATTATGTAGAAAGAATGTAAGAAGTTTGTTTCTTCCCTTGGTGGAAGACAATTACGCTCATGAACAGTGCTTCATATGTTAGGGGAAAAGTGCATTGCCAAGTAAATGCCCAATGCCCAATATTTTAGATTTTTGATCAAGATGGCTGACATTGGCTGACATTCATGATTGTTTTGATATTGCATCTCTTACTTAGGTCAGTGATACATGTATAGGGCCCCTTTGAGTGACTTGTCACCATGTTTATAGTTTTTAGCTTGTTTTTATGCCCCCGAAGGGAGACATATTGTTTTTAAACCGTCTGTCCGGCCGCATTTTTCTTGTCCGGTCAATAACTTTGTTGTTATAAGGTGGATTTTGAAATAACTTGGCATAAATGTGTGGCACAATTAGACGACGTGTCATGCGCAAGACCTGGGTCTCTAGCTCAAAGGTCAAGGTCACACTTTGGCTTCAAATGTCAGTTTTTTCATGATTATGTAGTGATGGTCGTGTCCGGTCTGTTTCTATGTCATTTATGGATAGATTTTAAAATATTTTGGCATTAATTTGTTGCACATTATGACGACGTGTCATGCACAAGACCCAGGTCTGTACCTCAAAGGTCAAGGTCAAAACATCATTCTCATTATAATGCAGTATTCAGTAATGGTTTTCTCTGGTCTGTATCTGTGTCATTCATGAATGAATTTTAAAGTAACTTGGCATAAATGTGTTGCACATTATGATGATGGGTCTGTAGGACACTTAGGCTTCAAATGTCATTTTTGAGATAAAATGCAGTGATGGTCGTGTCCGGTCTGTTTTTGCATAGACCAGTAGATGAGCTGCATAGATTTTCAAATTATTAGGATAGATCAAGTTAACACTTCAGACTTCTAATACTGTGTGTCAAAAAATTGGGTTCGGGGCCACTTGTCTGTTTTTCATTACGGCAATTGCAGTCATAAAAATTGGGTGTGGGGGCATATGTCTGTTTATAAGGACAGCTCTTGTTTTTGAAGAAATTTAAGTTGAAGTATTATCTACTTCAGTGATCATGCAAGATAAAAGTGAATTTATCATGACCATGAGTTGTGGATAACAAAATCCAACTAGAGCCTCTATTCTAAACTCCAGGGTTTGATTTCATTATCCACAACTCAGTGGGTTAGATAGATTTATTATCTTCCCATTTACATAGATTTTTATTGTTCTTTTTATGCTCTGGCAGGATGGCATATTTAGTTTACCCTGTCTGTGT
>CM037795.1:25870058-25897699 GCA_021229015.1 Solen grandis | reverse complement strand
GATGATGATGATGATGTTGATGATGATGATGATGATGATGTTTATTATTATTATTATTATATTGCTTCTGCTGCACTAGTTTAGCACTATGTAACAGAGGGTTATGGAGTTAATATTTCTCCTGAATACTGAATTAGTTAGCGCATGCCATTTTTACTTTAATCAATATCATACTGATATTATCAGTCAAATGATCCTACCGATATACCGAAATACCGATATACCGAGATACTAGTTTTAGTATCTATATAGCTCCATAATAATATAGCTTAATGGACATTGCAGGAGCAATTGATGGTGACCAGTTTAAACAATTTGATAAAGTCAATAAAAGTTATTCAGCCAAGAAAGCAATGGACGGAAAAGGGACCACATGCAGCCGTACTAGGAGCGGTGAACAAAACAGAGGTCCTCGTTGGTGGAGAGTGAAATTTAAAGGACAGGAACCCTGGTCCCATTTTAAGCTCACCTGAGCACAACGTGCTCAAGGGTGAGCTTTTGTGATGGCCCTTCGTCCGTCGTGCGTCGTCAACAATTTGGCTTGTTAACACTCTAGAGGCCATATTTTTTGGCCAATCTTCATGAAACTTGGTCAGAATGTTTCTCTCAATAAAATCTTGGAAAGTTCAAATTGGATCTTGGACAAGTTCGAAATTGGGTCATGTGGGGTCAAAAAGTAGGCCACGAGGTCAATTCTTATAAAAACTTTGTTAACACTCTAGAGGCCACAATTTTGGCCAAATTTTCATGAAACTTGGTCAGAATGTTTCTCTCCATAAAATCTTGGACAAGTTCGAAATTGGGTCATGTGGGGTCAAAAAGTAGGTCATGAGGTCAAATCTTAGAAAAACCTTGTTAACACTTTAGAGGCCACATTTTTGGCCCAATCTTTATGAAACTTGGTCAGAATGTTTCTTTCCATAAAATCTTGGACAAGTTCGAATTTTGGCCGTGTGGGGTCAAAAAGTAGGTCATGAGGTCAAATCTTATAAAAACCTTGTTTACACTCCATAGGCCACATTTTTGGCCATATCTTCATGAAACTTGGTCAGAATGTCTGTTTCCATAAAATCTTGGACAAGTTCAAAAGTGGGTCATGTGGGGACAAAAAGAAGGTCAATATTAAAAATCCAACAAATGTTGCTCATTTATAATCAGGTGAGCGATTCAGGGCCATCATTGCCCTCTTGTTTAATTATCTCCCTTTGTTAAATAGCTTTTTTTTCTTGTCTCGACATTAACTTGAATATTATACATGGTATTTACTTGAAACATAAAATGTAAACAGGTGGCGACTAAGAGAAGTGCAATGTCTAAGAACTGTGACTAGACTTTTATACTGCTGTGCCAAATAACCATAACTGATTCTCTATCCACTTTAAAAAATGACTTTATTTACTTATTGATTGCTATCATATATAATATACTATGTATACAATTGCTTATCTATGCTCTGCCTGGAGTCTGGCTTCTCCTGTATCAAAGCATTTTGTGGAGGTATTAATCATCCACAGTGCAGACATAGGTGCCGATATCAGTGCTATATTGGCCCGATAACTTCTGCTGACTGGGTATATTCTGTAGTTAGAGACAACTAGCATATCATATAATATCATAGACGCTAGATTTGACGTCAGTTAAAACGTTTGTACGCGCTCTGCAGAATTTATTTTTGAATGGATTTTCTAGTAAATTCACAGAAGGTATAAGTTAGGATTTTGTTGTGCATCCTTACTTTCGTTTCCAAAATATTGAAAGGACCGAGGTTCTGTGGTGAAACCAAGTTTAAAAAAATGTGACCTCTACATTAAATTTAGTACAATCTGACTAAAGTCCACGATCTTCCTACAATCTTATGTAGCGTAGCGTTTATATAGGAGATGTCTTTAATCAGATTGAGTACTCCATATGAGATAAAAAGCTGAAATTCACACATATTGTAATTTTAAAGGTTTTCTTCAGATTTTTTATAGGCCGGACGTCATTTGACATCATAGTTTATTATTTGTTTTCATTTCTCGTGCAAAAAAATTCAGTGTTATCCCAATGGTCCAGAACTACAAAAAATTTAGGGCATATATATTAAATATGCTGAATTTTCATATGCAATTATATTCACAACCATATGCTTCAGAATAGATGTTGGATCAAAAAGTTTGTAAGCGATCTGAAACATTATAAATTGATGAATTTTTGAAAATTTTCAAAGAATGTATAGGTTACACTCTAGATACCTAATATTTTCTGCGTATTCCGTATTAATAATTTTCAGTTTGATTGAGTTTTAAGTGGTTTGCAGAAAGTCCTATCGTTGGCCGTGCAAACGAAATCTAGTTATTATTATTCTTTTTTTCTTCCTAACTAAACGCTTATTTTTCTATGTTGCAATAATCCTAGGACGACGAAATTTTTATGGCTTATTAGTCACGTGAGGAAATTTTGATTTCTATGATTTTTATATGTCTATGACATCATATGACGTCACAATTGACATATGTTACAAAATTTTGTACACTGTCCAAGGTTCTATAGCGATTCCAAGATTCGAACCAAGGTCGTAAATTTTCAAATTCTTATAAAATCGGTCCTATTTGAGATAGAAAGATGATATTGGGTCAGTATATAGGTCTCTGGGAGTCTTAAACATTTTGTGAAAATAAATGTCATATGACGTCACGTGACGTCATTATATGATAATGAATTTCTATTCTAACAAGATTATTTCTATATGTTGAAATTTTTGAAGGGCAATGAAAATTTAATGCCGCATGCTTCAGATGCTGACATTTCGATTTCAATGATTTTCAGAAGCCTATGACGTCATATGACGTCACATTTGAAATTGACAACGAAAGTTTGTACACGGTCCAGAGCCATTATTAATGGGCTCTAGTTGCGCATTCCGGTGTCCTTTTTTCCAAATTCAAAAAATGCAATGGTTCTATGGCGAGTCAAAGATTCAAACCATTGACGTCAAATTTCAAAGCGTATAAAATCGCTTCCAGAAAAGCTAGAAAGCTAATATTTGAATAGGATATAAATCTCTAAGATTTCTTGGATTCCGAGAGAATGATCTTCATATGACGTCATATGACGTCATGAGGTGAAAAGAAATTTTTAATTTTTACGTGTTAAATTCTATAAGTTGAAAACGTCCGAGCACCTTGAAAATCCAAGAGCTTATGCTTCAGAGAGAACATTTTGCATTTCAATGATTTTCATTTGCCTTTGGCGTGTCTTGACGTCAAACTTGACGTCGTCTTAAAATGTTTGCACGCGGCCTACAGCCATTATTTCTGGACCGATTTTCATCAAAATTTCACAGAATGTGTATTTTACGCTCTAGTTGTGCATCCCTGTATCCTTTTTTATCCAAATTCGCCAAGGCAAAGATTTTATGGCGAATCCAAGATTGAATTTTTGATGTCAAATTTTAAAAATGGTAAAAACGTTCCCAGAAAGCTAAAAGCTGATTTTTAAAAAAGTTTAAAGTCTTAAGTTCATATTTCTGTGACAATTAACGTCAATTGACTCAAAAGGTCAAAAAAAAATTTTTTGATACTAACGTTAATTTAAATATTTGTAAAGTTCCAGGAACTTTAAAAAATTTAATGCGTTATTTTAATCCATGGCGTTTAAATAAAGGTATTTCATTTTAAATGTGACGTAATAACGTCAATTTGACGTCATTCCAAAGGATTATGCAGTATGTCCCAAAAATTTCGGGACCGATTTACATCAAATTCACAAAGGATATGAATGCTCTATTTGTGTATCCGGTGTTGTTTTCCCAAAAATTCAAAAAGTCAATGGTTTTTTTTTCTAGGCAACCCAAGTTTCGAACCTTTGACGTAAATTTAAAAAAACGTAAAAAATCGCTTCCGGGAACTTAAAATTTGATATTTGGACGGGATTTTAGTCTTATGATTTCCTTCATTCTGTTAGGGCGATGTCATTTGACGTCATATGAGCAAAAGGTAAAAAAATAATTTCTGATAACTATGCTTAATTTCTATATATTGCAAAGGGTCCCGGGGGCATGACAAATTTTTTCTGCTATTTTTAACGAAATGAAGATTTATTTTTTTGTTTTTTTATGCTATACTCATAGACATTAAATTTGACTTGTCTACAAAAGTTTGCCGGGGTCTACAACATTTTTTCGGACGGATTTTCATCAAATTTTTCACAAAAATGGTATGTTATCTTAACCGTGTCCTTTTTTTTTTAATTGAAAAGGAAAATTTTTTAGGGCAAATCCAAGTTAGGGGCATTGACTCAAATTTCGTAAAAGTCTCCAGTCTTTAATATTCAGAGAAGGTAAACGTTATGAAATCTGTGACCCCAAAAGGGCCAAATTTTTGTTGTTTTTTCGTTGAAATTAAACGGTTTTAAGACCTGAAGGCCTTTTTCTTTTTTGATTTGCTGAATTTTTATGAAGGTTAGCAATTGTCCTTTTGGAACAATTCTTTTTCATTTTGAAAAAATTTTTAATTCAATCTTTGTTTATCTGAAAACCTCTAAAGCTGAAAAATTTATGTGAAATCGAAATGTAAAATTTTAAAATAAATTTTTTTTTTACATAATTTATAAGAAAAGGACAAGTTAAATAAAATTAAAAAAAAAAAACAAAAAAAAAAAAAAAACAATGATTTTCAGTTACTTTTCCCATACCCCCAATTTAATGGGTTTTATTTTTCAAATTTTATGGAGTTTTGGCCCTAAAAAAACATGTAAAAGAGAAATTTAAATTTCCTTTTCTTTTTAGCTTTTAGTGTTAAAATGAGCAAAAAGTTATCTTTCATATCAACGAATAATCTGTATTCTTTTTTTTTTCCTCTTATATTTGGTTAATTTTAAGGGTGCCATTGACTCGGGGAAAAAGAAAAATTTTTTTGGGATTTAAAATTTTACACCCTAAGCTTTCGGATGAATGAATGTTATTTCAAATGACGTCTAAAAAAGTCAGATTTAAACGGCAGGTGAAAAAATTTGACGCGGCACAGCCATTATTTCTGAACCCATTTTCATCAAAAAATTTACAGAATTGTATTTAGGCTCTATTTCATCCCTGGTCCGTTTTTTTCCAATTCGAAAGGAAATGTTTTTGCGAATCCAAGATTCGAACTAATACGTCAAATTTTAAAACGTATAAAACCGCTTCCCGAAAGCTAGAAAGCTGATATTTGAACTTAATATTTGCTCAGGTCCTTTTTACATTCTTTTAAAAACGCCTAGACGTACATACGTCAAAATGCAAAAAAACTTTCGTATTAAAATAACGGTTTTAAAGCCCCCGAAGCTTTATTTTTTGTAGATTTGCTTTAAATTTTTGGCTGAAAATCAGTTTTAATTTTTTGGGGCCATTCCTTTTGTTTCCGGAAAATCCCAAAGGTCAAGGTCATATATCAATTATCGGCTTTTTTTCGCCTTAAATATCTCAAAAGGTTAATATTCTACGGACGCTAGCGTAAAATTTTTAGTGTTTTGAAAAGGGCCCTTTTTGGTGATATTTGTTTTTGTGATCGGGGTTGAATCGGTTGAGTTTTGGCGGAAAAACGAAAATTTTGGAACCCTCGGGTTTAACTGTTTAATCCGAAACCTTTGATTTTTGAAAAAATATGAGGATATTATTTGTAGAGCAAAGTTTGGCCTTCTTTTGATACTTAAAATTTAATGATTGACCTAAGATTCAGGGGGAATGGGGAAAAAAAAAGAAATTTCGGCTATAGCTTTGGTATTTTTTCCATTTTCAGGAGGTTTTTAAAACTGTACTAAAATTATTAAAAATATTCCCATAGAAAAGGGTAAAGAGAAAAATTAAACGATTATTTTGGGGTCCCAAAGTTTTGAAATTGATCCAAATAAAGAATTCATCAAAAATAAGAATTTAAACATGTAGAATTTTTCCCATTTGCCGTTATGGTAAGATTTCACGGCTATATCTTAAAAACAATGAAAAAGCAAACATTTAAACAAGTGAGTTAAGGGAATTTTTGACGATTATTTTGGTACCTAAAGTTTGAAAATTTATCAAAGTTTTAAAGGGAAATTACATCAAAAATAAAAATTTAAAAAATTTTAATTTTACGATTTTTCCCTCAGTCAGAGTTTTTACGGTTTTAAACTTAAGAAACATTAGAAATAATTTTCTTAAAAATTAGCAAGTGAGATGTAGAGAAATTTAGACATAATTTTGGCACCTAGAATTTTGAAAATTTATCAAAGAAAAGGAAAAAAAAAAACAATTTAAAGCCAAATTTTAAGAATTTTATAAAAAAACTACTTTCGCTTTCAGCTTAATTTAAACATTTTCGGAAAATGTAATTTACAAATAGTACTAGTCATATAAATTGCACAAAAAAAAACAAAAATAATTTTTATTAACATATTGATTTACTAGCTAAACAAGTTACCGTTCCCCGGGGGCCAAGTGGTTTTGGGGGTCCCCTTTGGAGCGGGGGTCGGGGTTCATACCAAATTCGTAAAATGGAATGTTTTAGCTCCCTTTCTTACTTTAGCATATAAGGGTATTGAAAGGACTGGTTGTCGGGACAGATAATTTCGGGTGTGGTATCATGCCAATGTTTCGCGTGATACGCGTTGGCAGCACTATAACTATTAGTAGACATCGTCTCCAAATACGAAATACTGTCGGTGGGGGCTTAAAACCCCAAAAACAAACAAAAATAAACAAGGTTGACAATGATTTTAAAGTTTTGTCAAAACTTTTTTTTTACGTTACTTTACTTTCAGTTGCAGCATTGCGTTTACCCATAATCCTTTGAGCGTTTTTACACAGTCATTTAGACCGTTGTTGAAACAGCAATGTTGCATCAAACGATAAAAGTTGTACAAGCTATATCCCAAATTTATGATAAATGATAACCTATGTGAAAATATATGTTATAGTACAATGTAATTTTAATTGCAAGCTTGAGATACCATGGGGCATGTATAAGTGAAGACGTTTGAAACAAATTGATCAACACATGTCATCCGTTCAAGACGCTGCAAGCTAATTGTTCGTTAGCTAAAAGCGCAAAATGGAGTAACTTTGTGTAATACAGTCGTCTCGATCGTATGTACAAGCTCTATTGGAATTTAGAGTATGCCCGCAATTTCTATCCAATCAATGAGCCCGAAATTTCAAAATCCTGGTCGATTTAATTTGTTAAGAGTTCGGGATTTTGCGAGATCTGTCTACTTAATTGAGATTTAGCTGTTAAGAGTTTACGGCGATCTACGCATGTCATTATTTCAAATTATGCTCCGCCCTATTCACGTGATAGCCATATATGGCAATGTTTACTACACCGATCCGTACACACGAGGTGTGCTTATCATTTGATTCCACACTGGCGCATGTTGACGTCTTTTTGTAAACATTGAGTAAAGTTGCTTGAATAATCATGTTTATATACACATTAACATAAGAATAAAGAGCTTCGGAAATATTTCGCAAAATGATGAATACCAGCTCAGTCCAAACGGACTCCTATGCTAAAATAAATATTAAAATACAAAGATATTTTTTTTTTATTCTGTTTAACGTCCAACCGACAGTATTTAAGTCATTTGGAGACAATGTCTACTTGAAACGGATGTAGTGCTGTCACACTGCACAGTATCACGCTGTAGACAGCTGGCATGATACCACACCCAGTCATATTATCCTGACACCGGGCCAACCATTCCTGGAACCACCCTTTAATATTATGCTGAGCGCCAAGCAAGGGAGCTATAACCAGTACCTATGTTTACGACTTTGGTAAATACAAGAATTGAAATTTATACAACGTTCATAAACAAGTTACAGATCATGTATTAACTCGTTTGATTCGGTATTTCCAGGGTGTTCCTAGCCTTGATATCTTCCGCTGACAGAGGCTATTCTATAGATCTACGATTATAATCTACATACATTTATTTCGTACTTTCCTTAACATCAATCAGTTGCTGTGTACTGATGCCCTTAACTAATAAAAATAAAATAATAAATAAATAACTCATCACTCAAATTAAATTTCCATGCTTCTTTATTGAAATCTGAAAAAGAATGAGCCGACGGTGAAAAACGTGAGAAACATATGTGTTACATCCATATTTGGAAAGCACGCGCACATGTGTAACTACTTTAACAACACGCTGACGTAACAATTTTATGGCGCCATCTCCTAATATAGCAGTGTGCAGTTGTGCATCCCGGTATCCGTTTTTCAAAAGTCGAAAAGGCAATGGTTCTATGGCGAATCCAAGATTCGAACCATTGACGTCAAATTTCAAATGCGTATTAAATCGCTTACATATGAGCTAGAAAGATGATATTTGGACAGAATATAAGTCTCTAGGTTTTCTTTATATTCGCAGAAGATGAATGTCGTTTGACGTCATATGACGTCATGAGTTGAAAAGTAATTTCTAAATTTTACATGTTAATTTTTATATGTTGAAAACGTCCGAGCACCTTGAAAATTTAATAGCATATGCTTCAGATTAACCATTTTGCATTTCAATAATTTTCATTTGACTATGACGTGTTTTGACGTCAAACTTGACGTCGTCTAAAAATGTTTGTACGCGGTTTACAGCCATTATTTTTGGGTCGATTTTCATCAAAATTTCACAGACTGTTTATGTTAGGCTCTAGTTGTGCATCCCAGTGTCCGATTTTCAAAATTCGAAAAGACAAAGGTTTTATGGCGGATCCAAGATTCGAACCATTGATGTCAAATTTCAAATACGTATAAAATCGCTTCCAGATGAGTTAGAAATCTTATATTTGGATAGTATATAAGTCTCCAAGAGTGCTTTACATTCTATGAATATGAACGTCATTTGACGTCATATGACGTCATAAGGTCAAAAATAATTTCTGATATATACGCGTTAATTTAAATATGTTGTTAACTTCCCAGGACCATGGAAATCTAATGGTATATACATCAATCCATGAGCTTTAGCATGCAATGTAATTCATATTAATGTGACGTTATATTACGTCAGATTTGACGTCAGACAAAAAAGGTTTTACGTGATGTACAGTCATTATTTTTGGACCGATTTTCATCAAAATTTCACAGAATGTATATATAACGCTCTAGTTGTGTATCACGGGTCCCGTTTTACAAATTCGAAAAGGCAATGGTTCTATGGCGAAACCAAGTTTCGAACCATTGACGTCAAATTTCAAATACATATAAAATCGCTTCCAGATAATTTAGAAGTTGATATTTGGACTGAATATTAGTCTTAAAGACTTATATATATTCTGTGGGGATTAAACTCATTTGACGTCATAAGGTCAAAAAGAATGTTAATATATCTACGTGTTAATTTCTATATGTTGCAAAGTTGCAAGGAGCATTAAAAAATTACTTAATATTTCATTTCATTGATTTTCTTATGCCGATGACGTCATATGACATCAAACTTGATGTTGTCTAAAACAAGCTGTACCGTCTATTTTTACAGGATGGAAAAACGAATTGTATGCATTTGAAATAAATTTGATTGTTTACATAGATTATAAAAATAGTCCAAGTTAAATAAATCGATATAAAAAAAATGATTTTCAGTTACTTTGCCATACCTCCAAGTTTAACGATTTTTCTAATTTTATTTGAGTTATGGCCATACAAAAGCAATTAAAGGCTGGAATTTCATACCCTTTTTAAACTTTTTTTTGCTTTTATGTGTTTAAACAAATTAGCAGAAAGTCTATCTTTCGTATCAACGAATGAAATCTATTCTTTTTTCCTTCCTCTTATATTTGTGTTAATTTCGGGGTGTTGCCATTGACTCAGAACAATAAAAGTTTATGGCATATATTTCGAACCATGAGATTTCGGATGCAATGAATTCATTTTAAGATGACGTCATAAACGTCAGTTTTAACGTCAGGTAAAAAAGTTTGACGCGGTCTACAGCCATAATTTTAAACCGATTTTCATCAAATTCACAGAATGTGTATCTTGATCTAGTTGGGCCAAAGGTTTATGGCGAATTCAAGTTTCGAACCATTGACGTCAATTTTAAAATGCGTATTAAATCGCTTACAGATAGCTAGAAAGATGATATTTGGACAGAACATAAGTCTCAACGTTTTCTTTAAAATTATTAAAGATGATGTCGTATGACGTCATATGACGTCATGATTTTAAAAGTAATTTTCTAAATTTACTTGTAAATTTTTATATGTTGAAACATCTTAGCACCTTGAAAATTCAACAGCATATGCTTCCCGATAGAACCATTTGCATTTTTAATAACTTCATTTGACTTTGACGTGTTTTGACGTCAAACTTGACGTCGTCTAAAAATGTTTTACGCGGTCTACAGCCATTATTTCTGGACCGATTTTCATCAAAATTTCACAGAATATGTACGTTCACTCTAGTAATGCATCCCAGTGTCCGTTTTTCATAATTCGAAAATGCAAAGTTTTATGGCGAATCCAAGATTCGAAAACCCTTGAGTCAAATTTCAAATGCGTATAAAATCGCTTACAGATGCCCAGAAAGCTGATAAATTGGCAGTCTAAAAAGTCTTCTAGTGGGCTTTACATTCTGTGAATCTAATCGTCACTTAACGTTATATGACGTCAAAAATGTCAAAAAGAATTTCTGATATCTACGCGTAATTTTAGTATGTTGTAAAGTTTCCAGGACCATGGAAATTTAATGGCATATACATCAAATCATGTCCTTTTGAATGCAATATATTTTATCTTCATTTGGCGTATATAACATAAGGTTTGACGTCAGGACAAAAAGGTTTACACGGTCTACAGCCATTTTTTTCTGGACCGATTTTCACCAAATTTTCACAGAATTTATATGTTTCGCTCTAGTTGTGTATCGCTGTGTCATTTTTCCAGATTTGAAAAGGTAATGGTTCTTTGGCGAATCCAAGATAAAACCCAAATTGACGTCAAATTTCAATACGTATAAAATCGCTTCCAAGTGAGTTAGAAAACTGTTATTTGGACTGAATATTAATCTCTAAGACCACCTTCTATTTTGTGAAGACGAGCGTCATTTGACGTCATATGACGTCTGAAGGTCTAAATGTTTTTTAAAAAAGTTTGATAATTTGTTTTGGGTTTTTTAATACTTTAGCGACGTCACGGTCACGTGGTATCGCTACACTGTAAATTAAGCATTTTCCGAAAATACACTATTTTCCCACTTTACATAATTTTTAACATTTTCGGAAAATATAATTCGCAAAGGGCCAAAAACAATGAAAATTGTTTGGCAAATATTTCGAATGAAATTTATTTTCAAATGTAAAAGGACGTCATATGTGCTAAATTTGACGTCAGTTAAAACGTCGTATACGCTCTGCATAATTTTATTTTTGAATCGATTTTCTAGTACATTTCACAGAAGGTTTAAAGTTAGGCTTTTCTTGTGATTTCCATAGGCCAGACGTTATTTGACGCAATGGGATTATAATATTTTTCATTTTTGGTCCCCATAAATTCAATGTGATCCCAATGGTCCAGAATTACAAAAAAATATGGCATATCCCTAAATATCTAAATTTTCATAGCAATTATATTTTTTATTCATATGACATCAGAATAGATGTCAGATCAAAAAGTTTGTAAGCGCTCTGCAGGCATTATAAATTTGGGTGAATTCTTTTAAGTTTTTCAAAAAAATGTATAGGTTACACTCTAAAAACCAAAATATTTTCTGCGTATTCCGTACCAATAATTTTCAGATTAATTGAGTTTTTAACTGTTTGCAGAAAGTCCATTGTTTGCCGTGCAAACGAAATCTAGTTATTATCATTATTCTTCTTCTTCCAACCTAATTCAAGAGTTAATTTATATATGTTGCCAATGGCCAAGCAAAATGAAAATTAAAATGCTTCGACAAAAAAGTATAAATTTTTAAAAAATCAAGTGTTTTCTATTTTAAATGACATGAAATGACGTCACATTTGACGTCAGCTCCAAAAGTTTGTTCGCGCTCTAGAAAAGATTGAAAATTTTATGGCAAAACCAATTTTCGAACTTAGGTCCTAAAATTATATTTTAATGTTACAAGGGCACCTAATGCGTTAGAGGCATGAAAAATTAGACAGCATTGGGCCCCAAGAGTTCTGCTTTCAAATTTCCTGAAGGACTTTATCCAAGTCACGTGGTTATGACGTCATACAATAGAAAAAGATATTTTTTTAAAAAATTTCTTTTGCTCTGGTATTATTACTTTTGACTCAATCTTTTGAAAATTTATATGCAGCAATTAAAAAATTTTAAAATTTTAAATAAATTCATTTATTTTTAATTTTCAATGACGTCAAATGATTTGACTCAGCTTCAAAAGGTTGTTCGCGCTCTAAAAGCCTTCAATTCTGTTCCAATTTTCTTGATATTTTTTAGAAGATGTTTTTTTGGGATGTAGATGTCACCTTGGTATTCAAATTTCCAAATCGAAAATATAAAGATTTTATGGCAAAACCGAGATTCGAACTTAGGCCCTAAATTTTATTTTAATGTTACAAAGGCACCTAATGCGTTAGAAGCATGAAATTTAGACAGCATATTGGCCAAGGGTCTGCTTTCTATTTCCTGAAGGACTTATCTCAAGTCACGTGGTTATGACGTCATACAATAGACAAAAAGCATTTTTTTAAAAAAATATTTTGCTCTGGTATTATTACTTTTGACTCAATCTTTTTGAAAATTGCTTTTGTAGCAATTAAAGAGTTTAAATTTATAAATTCATTTATTTTCAATTTTCCCAATGACGTCAAATGACGTCAATTTGACGTCAGCTGTAAAAGTTTGTTTGCGCTCTAAAGCCTTCAATTCTGGTCCAATTTTCCTGATATTTTTTCAGAAAAAGTATTTAGGATGTAGATTTGCACTTTGGCTTTCAAATTTCCAAATTCGAAAATATAAAGATTTTAGGGAAAAAAACCCGAGATTCGAAATTTGGGCCCTACAAATATATTTAAATGAAAACAAGGCACCTAATGGGTTTGAAGAAAGAAAATTGGACAGCAAATCGGCATTGAGGTTTTCCCTTTCTATTTCTTAAAGGTTTTTTTCTTAAGTCACGTGGTTTGACATAAATAAAAACGACAAAAAACAACTTTTTTAAAAATTTATAGGGCCCCGGTATCATGACTTTTGACTCAATCTTTTTGAAAATGTATTGCTTCAATTAAAAAGCTTAAATTTATAAATTAATTTATTTTTAAATTCAATGACTTCAAATGACGTCTGATTTCACGTCAGCTTCAAAAGTTTGTTCGCGCTCTAGAGCCTTCAATTTTGGTCCGATTATCTTGATATTTTCTCAGAAATGTATTTAGGATATAGATTTGCACTTGGCATTCAAATTTCCAATTTGAAAATATAAAGATATCATGGCAAAACCGAGATTCGAACTTAGGTCCTTAAATTACATTTTAATGTTACAAAGCCCCCTGATGCGTTAGAAGCATGAAAATTGGACAGCATATCGGCATAGAGGTTTACATTCTTTTTTCTGAATGATTTTCTCTTAAGTCAACGTGGTTATGACGTCATTAAAAAGACAACAGGGCATTTTTTTAACATTTCCCCTTGCTCGGTATCGTGAATTTGAATCAATCTTATTTGAAATCTTCAGAATGATAGAGTTAAAATTGAAAGTGATGCATTACTGCAAGAAATGTTTGATTTGTCAAGTGGTTATGACGTCATGCATACTAAAGCAGGAATTATTTAAAAAATC
Source organism: Solen grandis (assembly GCA_021229015.1). NCBI lineage: Eukaryota > Metazoa > Mollusca > Bivalvia > Adapedonta > Solenidae > Solen > Solen grandis. The sequence continues at coordinate 25,883,963 of CM037795.1, read as the reverse complement.
ATATAAAATCGCCAATAAACCAATGGACTTAAATTTAAAAAAAAAAAAATTCGAAAACTTAGTACGTTCATAATGTCTTGAAATTTTTATTGATTACGTCATCAAACATGGCAGTTATTCTTGTTTGATGGAATGCCTACTTGAAAATGTGAAAACAAACCTGTTCGCATCCTCGAAGATATATTTTTTCTGGATTAATAGAACGTTAGCTGAACATGTCCTTGCAAAAAAGATATTTTTCTTTAGTCATTTTGATTCTGACTTTTGAAAATAAAGATCATTAAATTTCAATATGTATTTGCGCTCCAGCGTCATGAGTATTGATGCCAATCTTAAGCATACCTTAAGGAATTTATGTTTTGTCACTTGTTTTTTTACAACATTGATTTGTAAGCAAAATATATTAAAAAGATCAAAAGTTGGATATATTAACTTTAGATAAGTAAATTTCAAGCGATTACGTTATCAAACATGACTTATTCTGTTTTTTCGTAAAAGGGCTAATTCATGTACATCTATTGATTTGAAGAAGAAATGAAAGTGGATATTGGATTGGTTCAGCAAGATCCAAATTGTTCTTTTGCATAAATAGTGCTGCCTGCGTTGAATAGTGAAATGTGATATGTTTTTGAGTAAATGGTCGCATTTACGATGAATTAATATAATTATATTAGAGCCAGAAAATCTATAACGGATATCTTATTGCTTTGTTTATCACGGCTTTCTGCAAACCTGAAGAAATGACAAACATATGTAATTCTACTTATCGATTTTTTTATTTTTTTTAAATGTTTAACGGTTTCTTTTTCTAAATCTGTAAAATAAGCTAATATAAAAAAGCAAATGAATTGTGAAAGTTTCAAGACTTTTATAACGTTAATTACATAGAAATAAAAAATTTTATTTTCCTTTTTTTATGCTTACACCTCTGCCTTTTTTTTCAATCTGTTTTTTGCAAATGTAAAACTAAATAAATTTTTAAAGGGTTTTAAAGTCATCGAATTTAATTTTTTTTTTTCTTTTTACAATTTCAATTGTGGTCAAATTGCAATGAATACTTGTTAAGTCATATGCTTACGAAGAAAAAGATATTAGATAAAGAATAAAAAAAAAATTAAAATCGATTGAATAACGTAAAAAAACAATTCTTGAGGATAGTATTATTTTAAAATGTTCCTGTTTTTTTTTTCTGCATGATAGTAAACGGTTATGAAATCAAATAAGATCCATATTTTCTCAATACTGCTTAAGAAGATGAAAATAAATAGAAAAAAGATTTAAAAGCTTATTTTGAACGTAAGAATACATAATTTTATGATATTCATGATTTACGTATTTAATCTTACTTTAAATAATGCATCATTATTCCTTTTCTTGGTATTAACTTATATATTCAATACCTTTGAAAAAAGGGCAAAGGGAAAGCCGCTTCGTTTGTACTTTAAACAAACGACTTCTAGTTTTTATTGGGTTTTTTAAACAGTAAATTAGGAAACTAAGGGGGGGGGCTGTGAAGTAACCGATTGTGCCAATTTGAATTAAATTAGACAATGGTGAAGGAAAATAATTGAAAGTTTTCCATTAGAGTATAAAAGGAAACTAGCAGACCAACAGGGGACCCATTTATTTAAAGGGACTTCTTCATTTTAGCAATGATAGTAAGATAACAATAAGGTGACAATTTGTGACAGATGAAATTAAAATTTCTGATCCAAGGTTTCAAAGAATAGGATTTAAATTTTTTCCCCACAAAAAAATGTTGTTTCCATGGCAACCAGAATTCTGCATGGAACTTTTTTTTATTTTAGCAACTTTTGTGAAGGGAAGGATCATTCCGCCAAATTTCATTAATTTCTGCCGAGTGGTTTCAGAAGGTATGTCTTTATTATGGAGGCTATTCTTTTCCAAAATCCAGCCTTGTAATCATGACAATTTATTCTTCGGTTCAACTAAACAGAATTGTAAAATAATAAACGTTTATCCGAGAGGTACATATTGTGCTCGATTGTGCGTTTTGATTATCTCGATTTAACTAGTAACTTTTTTAAACTTCTAAATGTAATTTGGTAACATGCAGCTAAGATAAAATGCAAATAATATTTATAATTTTTCAAACTCAAATTTACGAAATGTACAACGACTTACACGACACGTTTTACGCCGTACATCACGACGTTCGAGAATGGAGCCGCATCAAATAACATTCTCAGGTTTACAAATGCATACTTGACTTTTACATTTCTACGCGATTAACATTTGTAGATGATTTTTGCAACTCCCATAAATGGCAGTATCACGGAAATAGGCGAAGATTTAAAGGCGGAGCCAAATTTCACGAGCGGAAAATAAAGAAGGTAACTCTTAACACCATGATAATCGGAAAAGTACAGAAAGATTTCGTTTTTAAACCTGAGTCTGATACACTTTGTAGATACAATAATTTTATATACATCAATTGTTAATCATTAATTACCTTTGACTCTTTTAATATATACGTGGTAAAAATGAAAACGAAAAAAAAAAATATGTTGAAAAAAAATGTTTATGTAGATCTATGAAAGGGAAGTTGCTATGTGCAGACATTTAAGCTTCATAATTTTGGTTTTAATTTTACTAACGTTATAAGTGAATATTAAGAAATGAAAGCTTTACATTAAAAACGCATAGATTTTTTTTCCTCTTTTTTCTTATTCAGCCCATACCCTAGAAATTAAGGTTTTTATTTGTGATATAGTAATTAAATGTTACTTAATATTACTGGGAAAGGCAGCAGCCAAAATTTTGGCCTGTTTTGACTTGAAAATTGGACAATAGTAAAGCAGCAACTTAACTGAACCTTAAATACAAATTTGACTTAATCCTTTATAAATATATTTATTTTGCATAAAAAATTTTGGGATTTATAGTAAAAGCAGTAATTTTTACTGTCTGGAAAAAAAACCCATTAAGAGTTGGAAATTAAGACACAGACAGTTGATGGCATGTAACTTTTGTGTATTATTCTTAAAGAAATTAATCAATCTGCGGGTATGTATATGAACAAAACAGAGATTCAAAATAATATGGGAAGTCAACATTTTTTTTTGCATTTAAAACATTAATACTAGGTGACAAGCAAAGGATCAATCTTTATTAAAGCAGGGGAATATCTTAGTCTTTATAGAACATCTCCTGATTAAAGACTTTAATGAATATTTCAACTTGAATTTTTACACTGCCAATAGTCAATATTGACTACTAAGGCACCTTAATTTTGGATGTGTTCTTAAATTTGGGTTATTCAAAAAAAATGAGTCCGGTACACCTCACCTCTGTTTGTGAAAATTATGCATTTTTTCTGAAAATTGTAAATAAAAAATCGACATTTTTTTATGAAAGTGGCTTTGAGCGCGAATTCACAACACCAGTAATGGCAGTGGCTAGATTTTAAAATTTTTGAAAAAGCTCAATTTGGTGAAGTGGGTTCTCATAACATGTGGCTTTGGTGGCTCGACTAAAAAAAAGAAATCAAAGATAAAACCCCTGGCCAGGGAAATAAAAATTCTAAATGTAAATTTACCCCATGCTGCGCTTATATTGTTTCCCTTTACAGTGTAGGTGGGGTACGTTTCAAAAACAATCTTTCTTATATCTTCTGATTTGATTCAATATCTTCATACAATGGCACTCATGCAACTGAAACACATGATGCTTAGTAAATAATTGTGATACTGTTTAATTCTCATAATGCTTTTCCCTTGAATGTGTAACCTACACGCTGCAACACTTCCCTTATTCGTACATGGGAGATAATGCATGGAGATTTCCCAGTCGTTGTCGGAAAATACCGAAAGTGAGGGGACAATTCGTTTATTTACGATGATGTAGGGGGCGGGGAAATGGGCGGAGCTTATTTACCAACATCGCAAACGTGTAAACCTGGATTAAGCTGAGACGAATCATGATGGTCGGACAATGTAAAGTTGCGAGTGTTAAAGTAAGAAGGCGTTTTGTAGTTTATCAAAATGCATTTTTTTGAAATACGTATTTACAATGTTGCATCGGCAAATTCAAGTCCAAGAATGTATCTCTGGAGTTTAAATACTAAGAAATCAAATGAATTGTGTATTTGTCGGAAAATAAAAATGTTCAACTCAGAACAACAAGGCTGGATTTTTTGGGAACGAAAAGCCTCCATACTTTTAAGCAAATTGTTGTCGCGGAAAGATGGGACACAGGGTGATCATTTAGCTTGATGTGCTCTGTTGAGATAAGAGGGTCATGTTCAGGACACATCGTTCAGGTCATTGATAAAAAACAAAAATAGCGATGTGGAAACAAATTAATGAGATAACACTTAGGAGTGGATAATTGGCTGTCTGGGAGGACAGTCTCAAATATGTTCTCCTCTTAAGAAAATCTATGAGTTCCAAACTGTTTCACAGTTTCTTACATTTGAGCATGATTTAAAAACTTGGACATTTTAGCACTCGCTTCGCATGCACAAAATTGCCGCTTTGCTTAGTCTTATTTTCTTCGTGATGACATCATAAAACCCAAAATATATCTCTAGGATGTATTTTCCCCACACAAAAAATACTGCTGACAATGATTTTAAGCTGATTTAATTAAATGAGAGTGATCATTTATATATACATCAAAATAATCAAATTAAAAATTTCAAAAGGACAATATTCCGTACAGTTCCAATTAACACCAATGAATCAACCTGGCACCCTACCCTATATATTCAGCATGTGCCAGTTACAGACCCACACCACAGGCCATATTAGTCAACTGCCTCAGTTTTTTTGTTTATGCAAAGTGTTAACAGTCCCTTTTTACAGGGTCATCTCCTGCTTATTATTCAATACCTTAACAACATAGCGGGTGCAATTGTAAGTAAAAAAAAAAAACAAAAAAAACAGTCCCCAAATAGACATGAAATGAAAAAAGACATGAAAACCCAAAAAAGATATGTTGGATAGAACTGGAAATTAAAAATGATGTTATTTCAAATTTGTTTAACTTTGAATAATTTTTGAATTATGTATTTTAAATAGAAGAATCAAACCTTTTACTGGTTAAGTATACTGAGGAAGCAATCAAATAATAAGCACAACGGCTACTGGCCATTATTTACTACTATATTAACCAGTAAAAAGGTAGTATAGTTTCAAGTATTTAGCATTTCCAGTATATGCCGCTGGCCCAGTCAGTAATAAATTAACCAGTCGATTACCCTGCCCTTTATTATAGGGTCTTGATGATGAACCAATGTCTACTGAACAATTAATTGCTCAGGTCGTGTTTCACAAAACATATCTACTTGAGATTTTTCCTCAACTAAAAAGAATCTCGAAATCTGTACATTACAATTTGAAATTTTGAAGAAATTAAATACCATTTGCTATCTGTAAGAACATGCATGTAAAAATCTTTACTCACTAGATCAATAAAAAAGGAGTTATAGATCTTCTGAAGTTGAACGCAAGGAAGGTCAAATCTCTCTCTCTCTCTCTCTTTCTCTCCTCACACACACACAACTGTAGTATAACAGGATATAAAATTTTGATAAATCTTTTTAAGAGCTATTTCTGGGACTGGCGGGGAATTTGACCCGTTTGTCAGAGAATTGCGCGCATCCTTTGATGGGCAGACAGACGTGTATGGTTTCCATTCATTTCACTCCAAGATGAATGTAATCTTACGTAAATTAAAAAAATCTTTAGTCCCCCAGTAGTAATTTTGCACCAGTCACTGATTTGCCAGGTTAGTTATGGGAAATTTTAACCCAGTACTGCCGAACCCCCGATGAAATGGCCTATAGGTTGCTTGAGATGTTCTAGTTAATTTCTGCTGAGTACACTGAAAGTTGAATTTAAAGGCTTGAAAACTGTATACAGACGGCCTGGCTGTTGCTAAGCGCTTAAGTAACGTATATTTGGGGCAGCCAATCCTATTTTCTTGCTATTGCAGGCTGAAAATAAGTCGGAATATGTAGATGATTAGTTGCATGTTCAAAATTTTTATCAAAATAATTCTATAAAGCCTGTAAAATTTTGTTTTAGTGTCAAATCGTCTTGGTGCCGAATCGTATACATGTATCTATTTTTTGGGATTTAAACATAAAAGTAAGGAGAGTCCAGAATTGTGTATAGGTGTAACGAAAAATTAAGTATATTGCCAGAAAGCATTAAAATGTACAATTGTATTTTTTTAATTGCTGATATAAAATTAATTAAGAGCAAAGAATGAAAAAATATTGCACTGACTATTTTAAAGCCATCTGAGCACATGTGCTCATGATGAGCTATTAGGATCGATGAATGTCCGTCCGTCGTCCAAAATAGTTCGTTAGCAAATCATCTTCAAACTTTATGACACTGTTTAATACCAAAAATCCCTCGGCCAAGTTCGATTATCGGCCTATTAGGTGAGGAGTTATGCCCCTTTTAATATTAAAAAAGAATGACAAATTTCACTTTGTTTCCACTCTACATCATCAATTTTTTAAGTAAATCATCTTCAACTTAATGACATGAAAATAGCCATATTCTTTTGCAAAGTTGATTTTGCTGAATATCGGGCCCCTTTTTTTGCACTCGAACTCTTTTATTTTTTAAGTATCATCTTCAAACTGATAGACTATATTTTTAGCCATAATTCTCAGCCAAGTTCGATTATGCCTGATACGGCCAATTAGTTAGGATTATGCCCCTTTTAATATAAAAAAAAAGTCAGATTTCACTTTGTTTGCACTCTACATCTTCATTTTTTTAAGCAATCATCTTCAAACTAACTTTATGACAATGTTTACAGCCATATTCCCCTTTCGGGCCCAAATTCGATTACGGCTGTATCTGCCTTTTAGGTCAGGAGTTATGGCCCCTTTTAATATTAAAATTTGCCAGTATCACTATGTTTGAACTCTATCGTCTTCATTTCTGAAAAAATCCAATTAACTTTAAAGAAAATGTTTATAACTATAATCTCTAGGCCAAGTTGATTTTGGCTGATATCGGAAAAGTTATCGCCCTTTAATTAATCAAAGCGCCGAAGGCACTGATAGACTGTCGGCGGGTTGGGCGTGGTGAGCAGCAAGCGCGCTAGAAATTTCAGTCCAAATAAGTTATATGCTGGATTCTAATCTGTTTTTAAAGGGGGGGGGGGGGGTATTTTATGTGGTCAGTAACATTTTTTCAGTTGTCAAATAAGAAACAAGAAAAATAGTTTTCATTTTTTTTTTAAAAATTAGAACACGATAATCAAATTAAAAACATACACCTAACAAGAGCTGTCAGAGAACAGAACGATGAAATTGATTTCAAATGCCCAAATATAAAATAGTAAAAATGATAAACCTTTATACTCTGAGCCTTTATATTTATGAAAATCCCAAAATCAAATCCCATTCCTATGATGATGATGATATGAACAAAGCAACGACTAACTAACGTAATCTAGAATATTGACTCGAGCACACCCCTCCCAGTTTTTTTTTTTGTTTTTTGGTTTAACGTCCCCGGCCCTTCCAGTTGATAAGGTTTGAAGAACCCTTAATGGCAAAGTGTCAATACCTTACACAAAACACACACTTTAAAAGTTCTAAATTTTATTGATTATAAATATATCAATCATTTTTTTATAATATTAAAAAATTACATGCTGATGATGTGATTTGGACAGAAGCCTGAACGTAATCTTAAATTCCTTTTCATACTTCTACTGCGTCAGCATGCGCTTCTTTGATTAATTTACTGGAAGTGTGGCATACCGCGCCATTTTATGCTGTATTGGTATACCGTATCACCTTAAATGGATCCGCTGTGTTTTTAGTATGGGACATGACAAATTTATAATGAACTGGATTATTTAATTTGGAGTAACTAATACATATAATAACATGTTTTCATAACTTGTCGTTGGTACGAGTTTGCATATGAACATATAACTTTCATCTGCGTGGTAAATTTTTAAGGTGCAATGGGAATTCCATTTCGCGGTTATTTTACATTGCGCGGTATATGAAAAATTTTTGATTGATATAGATCACAAATAATAATGTTCATTAAATTTAAAACATTATATTGATTATTATTATTTTGTGATATGATCCTGTTTATCTAGAAACACTCTTTATACCTGGCCTGGAGAGTGGAGCCAGCAGTGTAAACATCGTACGTGTGTCTGCTCTATTTTGAGAGAACATATTATTAAAAAGCGATACCAGAGCATAAGTATTGTATTCTTATTTTAATCCATCAAGAATAATATAAAAATTTCAACTCATTGTGCTAGCAAACTTCTTTTTTCGTGTTTTTTTCGAGGCACAATGGACTTTACTGCTATTCTGAAAAATAATTTCCATTGCTCGGTAATATTTTTCATTGCGTCCATTGCTCCATAAATTTTCATTGCTGTTTTTGACCTACCACTTCAAACATTGGTCACGTGATCTTCCATTCCACTAAATAATGGCCGCTTTTTTTCCACTGTTCTAGCTTTTGCGTGGCTTTGAGTTTAAAAAGACAGAAATGCCAACGTAATATATCATTATCGTGCGAAACGCTGCTGAACTACTTTGGGTAATTACGTACTTATCGAAGCACTACTTTTCATAATTGCATGAGTGGACTACATGTACTCCAGTTGGGTTAAATCTTGTTTTGTAAACGACGCAGGTATTTTGTTCACGCGAAAATGGTTGTATCAGCTTGAAGAATTTGTAAAAGAAGAGTGGACACACAAACTTTACACATTAAAAGAGTTTCTAAATCATTTAAACGTCGTTGCAACACATCTGTGTAACACACTCCACTCGCTTTCGTTAGCTCAGCTTGCATTGTATGGATCCGTACACGTCGCGGAGTGCTACAGTTAAAAATGTTGTGGAAAATATGCAAATTAGAAAGGCCCGATTTCGAATTTCAGCATAAGACTAGCGGCCCCTGGCCGCCAGTCTAATAAATATGCCAGAATTCACTGTTTACGCTTTAGCCTCTTCACTTCCTCAGCAATTATTTTGAAGTTTCGTTGATAGTGTTTATAGCCATAATATCTCAGTCAAGTTTGACTTCAAATTTTGACCACATGTACTGTTTGGTTTGTGGAATTGAAATGATCTCATGGGTTACGTGATTTAGAAAACCACGGATACTTAAACACTGAATCACTCTAAAGCATGAACAATATTTATAACGGCTGTAAAACTATTAGATATATGAAAATTTGACATTTTAAGAGTGTGTCGCAAATAGAATTTATTTTCTCCAATCGATACATCACGAGAAATATGAACTTAAATTGTACTTTTTGATACAGTTGCAAATTGCAATTTTGTTGATCCGCAAATCAAGCCTCGTTTCCTCAATACTATAATGGTTTTGCTCTACTCCCATTTTAAAAGATACATGTATGTATCATATTGACACGAACGTGTATATTTCAGTTAATAATTAAAATTGATAGACTATGTTCCTATGTTAAAATGGATATTAATTTACAAAAAAAAAAAAAAATTATCTTATCAGGATAGTATTAGAATAAGACACGTAAGGAGTTTCAATCAATTCCGATTTTCGACATTCTATATTTAACTCAAGCATTAAAAAAAAAAAATCAGTCCTGATTTTTTTGCGCATTATCCTTTTATTTTTTATCTATATTATCCTCCCTCAATTCCAAACAAAATATTATGTTTCATTACAAAATAATACCGTAATTGTAACCAAAAAGGATTCAAACATTCCACAAACTAAATAAAGTATGGCCAACGGTGAGCCGCTGTATAATAACCAATCAGCCCAAGACAAGGATTGTTTATGTCTATAGAATAAACCATTTAATCTACGATGCATTTGTTGACTATAGATGAACTATTTGAAAGCTTCGTTTATATTCAACTGTTAGAATATTGATTAAATCGCTTAAATTTTGGAAGAAAAAACACCTTTCGAGATCCGCCCGATCTGAATCATCCCAGCCCGACCACCTCTATAGTAACACCGATAAGTTATACGCCTAGTAGCGATTATAGGTGACAACTTATTGAGCAACCGTCACGCCCGCCCTAGTAAAGCATATAAGTTGAAATAACACCAGTATGACGTGAGCAGTTTTTCCTGCATGGGCGTGAAACATGCATAAAGTACAAATAAAGCTAAAATGGGCAAAAGGTCACGCCCATGCAGGAAAAACTGCTCACGACATACTGGTGTTATTTCAACTTTGGGCACAAGATGTGAGATTCTTTACTTTAATAACTCAGAATAAGTTTTTAAATGAAAAACAAATATCTTTACTGAATTATCGTTTTTATATTAAATCTAATACAAGTCAAAAATGACGACAATATAATTTTTTCAAGAGCCTGGAAGGACTTTTTTAGTTACTTATCATTGTTATTTGTTTTTTACATTTGAGGTACATACTTGTAGAATATGTTTAAATGTCTCATCAGCAACATGAAGGACAGCCCAGTTGGGGTCCATTCCTTATGCTCACAAATCCCAACTTGAATCCGCCAAACACAGGGCTGCCAGGCGGATCAAACATGACATGGACAGACATCAAGCGTCACGGACATGATGCAGTCTGAACGGTGGCGCTGACTTAATCAGCGAAGAATAACGTAAACTTTCCCTCATGTACAAAATTACCAATAACCTAATTGCCATCCCCATTTCTGACTATCTTATCCCACAGACAAGACCATCTCTACCCCCGCCTTCTCTTGCAGATTAGTGTCTGAATATAGGTGTTAGTTTAAGACACAGTTTCCAATCTGCAGGTTTCCTGATTTCCGATGTTTTTTTATTTTTGTTTTTTGTTTTTTTGAAAACTGTCCCTCCTTGTAACAAGTCTTCTTTTTTTTTTAGTTTTTGGTTTATCCAAAGGAGATTATTTCTCGAGCTAGAGAGTTTAGAGTGGGTGATTTTATTTGAGAAAGAAGTGAGAGTAAAAAAGACATGTTCCCACAATCGTTCGGCATTTACCCATTCAAGTAGTTCCTAGTGGTAAAGTTCCGGAGCTGTTGTATAACACATCGTTGACAAACCCCGGTTAACTTATTCAGTTTCACTTCGTCGTTTTGCAGTAGTCGTTGAATCCAAAAAGCGCATTATGAATGAAATACACTTCGGCGTGGAGGCTTGAAAGTCATGTGATCTTAAGTGGAAGAGGATTTGACCAGTGTAGTATGAGGGAAACCCTTATTTTTTGAAATGCCTTATTAACACAAAGTTAACGGTTTTTTTTTTTTTTTTTTTTTTTTTTTTTTTTTTTTTTTTATAAATTTTCTTAAAAATTTGACATCAGTTTTTAAAATTTATTTTGATAAACAAAATAAGTGGGACAATATGTTTCTCAGCGCAAGCAGTGCTTTGATTTGAACTCTCGTATCATATATAACCGTCGACGGCACAGTCTCCATTTATAGAGCAAATATCAGTGGCTCGCTTAAGCAACTTCGGATAGCGTATACAGGTTCGGCCATTTATAGTGTAAAAACCCCCCTGGGGGTAGCAAAGGGTCGTTAGCTTGATGTGATTATTTTTATTTTACACGGTTTGTATGGAAATTAAGTTTCATAGGACATTGTAACCCCACAAAATGACGGAAACCGCCACGCCCACCCAAATTTATGGAATTTAAACAGGAAAACAAATTGATCTCATAATGTACCCTTTAAAATTTTATTTTTATTTTTTAAGTCGACCACCCTCATTCTATAAACTGCTTTGTATAGGATATAAACCATTAAGACAGGACGATTTGAAACTTCACAATTGTACATCTTTATTGAACCAATACGCTTAGTTAAATACCGATAAATATTTAAAAAACACACTTCCATACATCGTATATTCGCGTAACATTTAGACTCAAAACGGCGCGCCATCCTAAAAACAATCAACTCCCACTGATAAACATGAATTGTTCCCAACGATCTATTAAACGGTATCACCTTGGCACAATCCTAGAAAAAGATGTGTCCAAATATATTTGCTTGCCTTCTTTGTTTCATTGTGATCCGCCATGTTGGATCGGCCCACTGCAGGCAAAACCCTTGAACGGCGTATGCCAGACCTTTACTCTCTGTAGAAACCACTGTAAATGAGGGAGGGGGCATAAACTACGATAAAGCTACTCTGTTGCCCCCCCCCCCCCCCCCCCACACACACACACAGAAAACACAAAAAATATGTCACAGGATTTGACAAAGGGCCCCCGACTGCAAAATTCAGGGTTTTGCGAAAAAAATTCCTCGACAAATTTTATTTGACTTTTCCCTGACATTTTTTAATGAAGCGGGCCCGAAAAAAAAACCCTTTTTCCCTTGACCTTACAGCCACCGACTGGAGAATTTCTTGCGACACATCGTCATCGGTGGTAAAGTAAATGCATTTTACAGTCTAAGTTTCATGCCTTGGGGACGTTCACCGACTTTACAGCTTTTTTGCCTGGTCATCAGGCTACTTGTATCTATCTATCGATCTCCCTGGGGAGTCTTTCACTCCGGCTTATGGCAGCCCCCACCATGGCGCCACGGATTTTTACCGCCCCCTCAGGTACCCCTTTACACCTGGGTGAAGTGAAACAATGCGGGTTAAATTTCTTGTTCAAAGGAAATTAGCAGTGTCCTTGGCAGGACTCGAACCCGGGACCCCTCGATCCCGAAGCGCGTGTCCTACCACTGGACCACTGCTCCCCCCATTTCTGCCAAATAATTTCAAAATGCATCAAGAATGTCACAGGGTTAGAGTGGACACGAAAAAGACCCTAGGTTTGACCTTTGAACTCTAAGTGTGACCTTGACTTTGGAAAATATAGACCTGAGGATTGCGCACGACGCGTTTCTCATAGTGGTGATCATTTCTGCCAAGTAATTTTAAAATCCATCAAAAAAAGTCAGTTATGGAGCAGACACGAAAAAATGGCCCATTTTTTATCTTTGAACTCAAGTTTGATCTTGACCTGAGGATTGCATGGTGGGGAACATTCTTTCCATATTTTTTCAAACTCCATATCTTAGTTATGGAGCGGAAACGAAAATCCCGGGCGGACGGACGGACGGACTGCCGGACTGACAGACAGACATGTAGACGGACGGACAGTGCGACTACTATATGCCCACCTTCGGTGACGTCTCTTGACCTGCCTAGCTAGTACATGTAGTAAATTTGATATATATGTACTTTAATTTATGTTATGGTTAGTGTTTAGCCTAATGTCGATGAATGAGACCGCTGCATATTCACAAGCACAGCTGTTGTATTCAGAATTTAATTTCGTAGAATGTCATATACGAAAATAGGTTATACGCAAACCTATTTAGAGAACAGAGCCATATGTAATTCGTCATTTTAAGATGCTACTGTTGGTCGCTAAACTCCCTGCTTTACTGTTACGGTGCTTAAATACATTAGATTATAACATTGGAATATTCTACGCAACGCGCTCTTTACATCCCATCTGTCTTGAAGGAATAGATATGTGAAAATTGGCAAATTTTGTGAAAAAGGGGGGAGGGACACTAAATCACAAATACTAATACACAGTTTGTAGTTATAAATAATTGACGATATGTACCACCAAATTTATGGTATATGTATACTTAAATACTTGTAGTTTATATCTACTATATATGTAGTTTCGTTTATTTTTATCAAATCCTTGTAATGTAATTCACCCATTCTATTGATCGGCTGAATCAATGCAGTCAGGAACAGGACACTTATGCGAACCCTTCTTTACCGCTATATACCCAGGCGAAGCAGTGAAGTGTGAAACATTATTATTAAATGACATCGGATGCTTGAATGAGCGAAAACTCGCTCAGTATGGGTGTGGGCGTAGAGTCAGGCACATATTTTGTGTGTTTGGGACGTTTAACCGGTTATATCATAAGAATGTGAATGGAAA
>CM037795.1:25853382-25869958 GCA_021229015.1 Solen grandis | reverse complement strand
ATGCTCCGGACAAAAAGTCATTATCATTAAATAAACAAAGCGCCATAACTCTGTGAAGCATTAGAATTAAACAAGCTGATGATATGCACAACTATATATGGTATTGATCAATCCTGTAATTTCATCCAATTCAAATCAGGGGTTTTGAGATAAAGTGCAGACAAGAATGTATGCACATTACATATACATATTGATTAAAATACAAAGGTCCTGAATTCTGTACCCAAAACCAGAGGGCCATGATGGCCATTTAAATCAATCACTCACCTAATTACTGACCATGCCTTACCCACGATCCAACTTGACCGATTCTGATATCATCAGGATAAACATTCTGATTGAGTTTAAGAAAAATTCAGCTAATAGTGTCGCCCCTAGATAATAAATAGGATTATACAAGATTTGACCTAGTGACCTATTTTTTTACCCATGTCCTAAGCATGACTGAAGTTGACCAAGATATTTTCAAGACAAATATTCTGAGCAAGCTTAAGACAGATTAAGCCAAAAATGTGCCTGTGGTGTGTAAACAAGATTTAACCAAGATTTGACCTAGTGACCTATTTTTTTACCTGACCCCGCCAATAATTGAACTTGACTGAAAAATTATCAAGACATACAGTCTGAGGAAGACTGGAAAAAACTGTGGCTTCTAGAGTGTAAACACTTAAGTTGCTGACAATTAAAGGGCCTTAACTCCTGACCTAATAAGCCAATGTCAGTCATAATCAAACTTACCCAAGGGATTATGACCATAAACATTATAGTAAAGTTTTAAGAAGATTCTTTCAGACATGAAGATGCTAGAGTGTAAACAAGATAAATCGGAATTTTTTATAAATAAAGTGCTATAACTCCAGATCTAATGAAGAAATATATGCTACAATCCAACTTGACCAAGAGATTACAGACATAAACACGGTCATAAAGTTTGAAGATGATTGTTCAAAAAAAGAAGATGTAGATTGTAAACAATGTAAAATGTGGATTTTTTTCCGGCCGTTAGGCCGTTTATTTTCACCCTGACTTCCTGTGAAACACACAGTAATGAAGCGGAATAAAATTAGGCTTTTCATTGGTTATTATATACTTTGCTGAATTCCCATTGGTCATTGTTAAATTAGTCAAAAGAAAAGATTTAAAGGAGTTGCAGAAAAGAGTTCTTTAGATCTCTGTTTGTTTTAAATGTTGAAGTTTTCTTCCCCTGCGAACGATTTGTCCTGAATAGTAAGACACTGCACCTTTTTAAGGCAAACTGAAAGAGTAGAACGCTAAAAAATAGGAAACACAAAGATTTTGGAATTGATTGTTCGACCCTGACAGATCCTATATTCAACAAAAATGTAACATCCGGTTTCGTTTGTAGCCTGCGAAATGAAGTCTAATGGGCAGATGTTTTAAGGCTGTAAGTGTCTACCAAGATTGTACAAATTATTTAGATTCGTGGTATTTCAAAGAGCTGCACTAACACAGGAATTACACAATCTAATACAGTGGAACCTCTGAAAACCGAACGCTTCCGGACCGAGCCATAAGTTCGGTTTAGAGAGGTTTCCAGATTAGGGAGGTTTTTGTCAAAACCAGGCAGAGATGCATGTGCATGTATGATTATTCTATCTATTATCTCTCTCTCTCTCTTCTGTATATATTTTTTCTCTCTTCTATCTGTTTTCTCTCTTCTGTTTCTTCTTTCTTTTTCTCTCTCTCTTTTTTTCTCTCTCTCTCTCAATAAAGTTTAGCTCTGTTCAAATTAAACTATAATTCATATTACAGGGAAGGTGTATGTTTATGTATTTTTATGTCATCCTATTAAAAAAGCAATAAACACAAATAATTAACAAGAAACTTTAATTGAAATTTTTCAACATTCAACAACAATGAATTTTAATGCATATGTTAAAAAGTAGGAAACAAAACATTACATATACAGTAAAACACTGAATAGGTGAGTAACTTTTCATTGTGGAATTTTTTATCATGCTGCTAAGTGTGAAAGCTTAAATGATAATTATATTATGACTCATAATAAATGCAAACTGACTGCAGTGTCAGGGAAATTCATCCATGCAAGTTATTGCAGTTTGACTGAATAGACAATAGAATGTAAAACAACACTCTTACCCCTCTTCCGGACCCAACTCTTTCCCTAAACACCCCTGAAAAGGTGTGACATACTGTCACTCGCGTCAAACCTCTCAAATTAATACACCTGTGTAATTGCTGACACGCGCACCTGTCAGAGTTATCTTCCGGTAATTACATTTTCAAAACTTAGTGAATCTCACGCAACGCAACCTTTCGGTTTACAATCGATAGCCTGAGGCTTGTCCGATTTTTGGAGGTAGATTTTAATTGAATTGTATTGAATCGTCCCCAAAAATGTGTCCGGTTTCCGGAATTTGGAGGTTCCGATTTCCAGAGGTAGTTTTTATATAAAATAAAGAACAGATGAATTTGGGACCGAACATTTCATTCGGTTTCGGGAGAATTCCGATTTTCAGAGGTTCGGTTTTCGGAGGTTCCACTGTACATGTTAAACCATTCAGACACTAATCATCAAGCAGGTTACCACGGCCAAGTATCTTTTTTAAAGATATTCTTGTTTTATATTAAAAGGGGCATAACTCTTGACCTCATAGGCCGACCTCAGCCTTAATCAAACTTGATCAAGATATTTTGGTCTTAAACATTATCATTAAGTTTGAAGACAATTGCTTCAGAAATGAAGATGCTAGATTGTAAACACTAAAATTGTTCATGATGAAAACTCTATAAATCACAAAAGCTCACCTTGAGCTTTGCTCAGTTGAGCTAAAAATACACATAAATCCTTTAAATTTGGGACTCTTGAAGTTAATATACATCAGTCAGTGATAAGGGAAAGAATCAATAGGCTTTCTATGGTCACTGCTCTCTCTTCTGGGCTTCTCAATATTTTCATATCATCTCAAAACCTGCTGATTTAATTACTTTACAGAATATCCTGCAAATATTTAACACACAAAAAAACTAATTTTAGCACTCTGTAAGTAATGTACATCATTTAGCTATTAGGAACATAATCGGTGGTCTCCGGTCTCACTCCAAGGTTTCTCAGTCTTCGTAATATATTGATCAAAAATTGTCACAGGAGAAGGGATATCACAGCAGGTACAGTAATAAGATAGAAAACACTCAAGAATCTGAGTAAGTTACAAAGTGCTCTGAGATATTTCAAAGTAGGTATTATAACATATGGTGAAAAAGCAAGTCTTAAATGATTCAGTTACTGTTAAATTCTTGTCATTTCTGAATCCAAATATTGTCAAGGCTCTTTATTTGATTGAGTTAATTTGTGCTATACTGGAGTTTCTGAAATTTCATGTTTATTTCAAGCTGAGTTGCTCAAATTTAAAAATACACAAAATTACATTTAAAGAAGCAACCATCTCTTGAGTTTCTGAAATAATTAACCAAACATATGCTCTCCATAACCATCCAACTTGAAGAAGATAATGTTTAGCACTGTTTCTTTTAAAGATAAGGCCAGAGTTTTTTTATTTACTTGTTTTACAGGAGTGCTGTACCAAAATATTGCAAAACCCATATAAAATTCAAATTTGTGTTTTTATTTTTATTTTGTCTGCCGCCAGTTTGTGTTATTTCTTGAAGAAAAAAAATATTTCACTTACAAATTCTGTAAACCTCCATGTTTAGTGCGCACCACAAGTTTGAGGTCCAATATTTTGGAGGGAAAAGGGTATATCAAAGTTTAATTGTGCATCTCTGCCTGGTCGATCACAGTTGCCGCCATTTTGGCTTTTTTAAAATTTTTATGCTTGTTGAATAGTTGATATTATTTTGAAATAAATACAATAAATTTTCATCAGTAATAACTGAGATCTCTCACATTAAATTCAGGCTTGTATGTCGTGTTTAGTCTCTAATTTTACCAGGTAAAAATAAAATAAAAAATTGGGGAAAAATCTGTTTTATTTTTATCTTATTTTCCTACGTTACTTTTTAAGGCTTTTATTTTTATTCCCTCCTCCTAACCTATTTTTTTTTAAAAATCCTGTAAAACAAGTAATTAAAATATTCTGGCCTAATTAAAATGGTGCCTTTAACATATTAGTACAGAATTAACCGATCTAATTGCACATTTACTAGTTTATCTACCCTGCTCTAAATTACTGGATAACTTTCATTCTGGAAATGAAAATTGAGCAGTCTGGATGAATACATTGCCCAGATCAGCCAGTAAATAATTGACAACACATTTAAGAATCTCTAATGGCAAATGACTTTCAGGCTGATCTGCTATTTACACCTTAATAATTATGTCTTTTCCCTCAAATGTATGTCCTCATGTTATACATCCAAATACATTAATTCCCCTTAAATAGATACAAATACAGTATTTTCCTCAAATACATAACATTCATTCCCTGCTTGTTCACTGGTTAACAGAAGTTCACTCTGTTGGCATTTCTTTGCCCCAATTTTCTGATACTGATTGTAACAATTTCCTTAGAGGCAGCCAAACCAATAAACATTATTTTCATCAGTAATAATGGAGAAACTCTCAAGATGACACATCCTGGAGTCTCCAGTGGCAGAAGTAGAAGAGTCTGCCAGTAAATACTCAAGCAGCACCTGCCCTCCTGTCAAAATTCTCGACACACTGTCTCCTAATATGCCTCTTGTAACATGAAGAAGTAAAGTGGTTGACACAACAGGCTTTCTACAATGAGCACTCTACTTTCACCAATTCATTGGCTTAAGATAATTTGAAAAATTTGTAGATTATTTTTATTTTGAATTTAATGAGTAATAATAATCTCAGCAGTGTACAATGAATGATGGGAATTGCACAAGGAGAGAGATAGTTTTATATTGGAAGAGAGCTAGGTTGGCGTGCACAGTGTACAAGGTTTTATCAGCAACTGATAAAAGGTACAGTAAAATCTCATGCATAATTACTATCACTTTTGAAATCTTACTGAATTTGATATTAAAATGCAGTTTCTGTTTTAGAGTTATTTTCTGTTTCCATGACAGCCATAATGATATCCAGAAAAATGCAGGAGGACACAAAGGCACCTTGGTAGACCGTCGACCTTCCATAAGTTTCAGCACTGACTGGGACTCAAACCCCTAGTATTAAGGGCCAAGAAAGTGAGTCAACTCAGCCGTTTAGGTAATAACATAAGAAGAGCCTCTGCATAAAACTATTATCAATAGCCCAGTGAGTTTAAGCTTGAATCATAACCTTATAATAAAAACTATTAACCCCACCACCACCCTCACCCACACACACTCCCTCCTCCATAATACCTTGACATTTAAACATTCTGTATCCTTGAATTTAATTTTGTAATCTTAGATATCACACCATTACCATTAAACCTGGGGCAAGTTGCATACAGAAGTAGTTTTTGTAAGTTTAATGATTTGTTTGCAACCGGATGTAGCTAAAATAAGTTTCGTGACAGAGGAAGGTACTCTTCAAAGATGCCTCATGAAGTAACATGGTAAACAGATATGGTCGACAAGGTTTTGGATTTTCATATTTGGAATGCCGATATTACTGAAATGCTCATTAAATGTGGACATATAAAATGTTAAATATTTGTCGTTTCTGCTAGAATTTATAAAATTAGTGTTCATATGCCAGTTAAATGCATTGATTATTTGCTAAATCTTGCAAATTGATATTAGTTTCAAATTGAAGATAAATATTTCCTACATTAGACGCCATCTTGAAAATACTTTTAAAATAGTAAAATCGTTACAAAGAGCACAAAGAAAATGGGAATATGTGACATTGCAACACTTTGTCTGAGCAACTCTGCCGAGATTTATGGCTGACCGTGATTCTATTCTTTTTTCATATAGGAACAGAAAAAGATGGAATAGTTTAGTGGTCAGCCCTCATGTTGGGGCCACCTAATAAATGATCCACTATATCCACTAATTTATAATGATCCAATTTTCAAAAGAGTTACACCCATAAAACATTGAATTATGATTTTTTATGTGCAGAAGTGATGTAACACACAAAGAAAATTATAAAAGCTAATTAACTTAATTTTTTTATCCATTCATCAATTTCAATTTGGACTATGATGGCATAATGTGACATTAATTTGCCAAGAGTGATTTTCCTTGCAATTAATTAATTAGATAATCAATCAATTATCAGAAGCCATGACACTGATCTATCAATTTCCTTTAACAATCAGTCCTTGTTTAAACCCCCAATAATGAGGTGTTCTGATTTTAGCCCAGTAGACAGTGGGGAAAGATTCTGGAACAGTTGACTGTATAGAACTAGAAAGTGAGGTGGTCCTTATACTGATGATGTCTTTATATGTGGTATTAGTACTGAAGTGAGGTAGTCCTTATACTGATGATGTCTTTATATGAGGTATTAGTACTTGAAAGTGAGGTAGTCCTTATACTGATGATGTCTTTATATGAGGTATTAGTACTCGAAGTGAGGTAGTCCTTATACTGATGATGTCTTTATATGAGGTATTAGTACTCGAAGTGAGGTAGTCCTTATACTGATGATGTCTTTATATGAGGTATTAGTACTTGAAAGTGAGGTAGTCCTTATACTGATGATGTCTTTATATGAGGTATTAGTACTTGAAAGTGAGGTAGTCCTTATACTGATGATGTCTTTATATGAGGTATTAGTACTTGAAAGTGAGGTAGTCCTTATACTGATGATGTCTTTATATTGAGTATTAGTACTTGAAAGTGAGGTAGTCCTTATACTGATGATGTCTTTATATGAGGTATTAGTACTTGAAAGTGAGGTAGTCCTTATACTGATGATGTCTTTATATGTGGTATTAGTACTTGAAAGTGAGGTAGTCCTTATACTGATGATGTTTTTATATGTGGTATTAGTACTGAAATTGAGGTAGTCCTTATACTGATGTCTTTATATGAGGTATTACTGTATAGTACTTGAAAGTGAGGTAGTCCTTATACTGATGATGTCTTTATATGTGGTATCACTGTAAATTACTCGAAAGTGAGGTAGTCCTTATACTGATGATGTCTTTATATGAAGTGTTACTGTACAGGACTTGATAGAGGATAGTCCTAATACTGATGATGTCTTTATATGAAGTGTTACTGTACAGGACTCAACAGAGGAAAGTCCTAATACTGAGGTGGTCTTTATATAAGGTGTTACTTTACAGGACTTGATAGAGGATAGTCCTAATACTGAGGTGGTCTTTATGTAAGCTGTTACTTTACAGGACTTGATAGAGGATAGTCCTAATACTGAGGTGGTCTTTATATAAGGTGTTACTTTACAGGACTTGATAGAGGATAGTCCTAATACTGAGGTGGTCTTTATATAAGGTGTTACTTTACAGGACTTGATAGATGATAGTCCTAATACTGAGGTGGTCTTTATATGAGGTGTTTCTGTACATGACTTGATAGAGAGATAGCATTTATATTGGGGTGGTCTTTATATGAGGTGTTACTGTACAGACTTGATAGAGAGATAGCATTTATATTGGGGTGGTCTTTATATGAGGTGTTTCTGTACATGACTTGATAGAGAGATAGCATTTATATTGGGGTGGTCTTTATATGAGGTGTTACTCTACAGACTTGATAGAGAGATAGCATTTATATTGGGGTGGTCTTTATATGAGGTGTTACTGTACATACTTGATAGAGAGATAGCATTTATATTGGGGTGGTCTTTATATGAGGTGTTACTCTACAGACTTGATAGAGAGATAGCATTTATATTGGGGTGGTCTTTATATGAGGTGTTTCTGTATATGACTTGATAGAGAGATAGCATTTATACTGAGGTGGTCTTTATATGAGGTGTTACTGTACAGACTTGATAGAGAGATAGCATTTATATTGGGGTGGTCTTTATATGAGGTGTTACTGTACAGACTTGATAGAGAGATAGCATTTATATTGGGGTGGTCTTTATATGAGGTGTTACTGTATATGACTTGATAGAGAGATAGTCTTATACTGAGGTGGTCTTTATATGAAGTTTTATTCTGCTTTGAACATCTCAAAGGAATAAATGTAATGTGTGCTCCGACTGTTAAACTACAGAATTAATGAGTTAGTGCACTTTATTAGCATTTCTAAGGCCAATGAAATCCACAAATTAAGCTGTCAACAAACTTCACTCAGTCCATGATACTGATGTGAACACATTTCATATTGTCAGCAACTCCTGTCATCCATATTAATAAAATTGTTTGATGGATTTTGGATGCCACTTGTATGACAGTTTGTAAGGGTTCATGGGTGTTGATCATTGATGAAATGTTTGTTTGTTATTGGGTATAACGTCTCACTGACAGTATTTCAGACATTAGGAGACAATGTCTAATTGAGACAGATATAGTGCTGCCACACTGCAGTATCACGCTGTAGAATCTGGCATGATACCACACCCACATTATCCTGACACGGGCCAACCAGACCTTGAACTACCCTTATATGCTGAGTGCCAAGCAATTACAGTACAATGCCGCTATATCGCAGACTGCTATTTTGTGTTGACCAATTTATCGCAGTTGATCTATGGACCCCAAAATATATTGCGTCATTTGCATAGGCTTACCACAAAACTAATCTATCTTCTTCTATATCTATATGCATTTAAAAGTGTTTTGTGGTCGGTATTTAACATGCTAGTGCAATGACAAACGGAAGTGATAACAATTAAACACCCCAGGTGGTAAGCTATTGTGTTTGGGGGCAGTTGATGATTACGCAATCGAGTGTTAATGATCAGCAACAATGCAGGTTTGTCGGTATAATAATCCAACCCCAGTAATCAGCATTTAATTGGTATGGACATTCAATACCAAGCAGATACTCGATAAAATACACAAACATTGTCTAAAATCCACTGCATAAACCTAAATAATGGTATTTTTGTTTATTATGCTAGCGTGCATAATTTTACCATGGATTAAAAAGTCCAGGAAAATAGCCAATATTTTTCACCGTAAGTAAACAATAAATGATAATTAGATCAGTGTTATCTGGTAATTTGTTTCATTTAAACATTAACAAGGCTCCTCATATCATCGGCAATTACATTAAAAAAAACAACAAAAAAACAGAAGAAAACCCAGAATCAATGATTATGGAATTATTTAAAATAACTAAATAACTATAAATAAAATGTTTATTGCTTTATATTAGGGTTTTTCAAGAATTTACGACTATCACAAAGACACATATAGCATTCTCAAACCTACTATGCGGACCAATAGAACGTGGTATTAGGGCTTGGACCCCAAGAACCGCGATATTGCAGCGTTGTACTGTAGCTATATCAGTACCCTTTTTTATTACTTTGGTGTATCACGACTGGGGATCAAACATACAACCTCCTAAATCTGTGGCAGACCATTGATGAAATAAATGATGTTAGGAAAAGCAGTTTACAATTGTCAATTTGTGGACAGACTAGTTAGTGTCATATCATAGTCAGAATCAGGTGTTGGTAAAACAAACACTGTGGCAGATAACTCAAAAAGTAGGGCTGAGACCCCCATTTTTTATTCCATAAATCTGTTTCTAGTGTGATTCTCTATAATCATGCCAAGTTTAAAAAAAAATTCTGTTTGCTTGTTTTGATTTTCCTTCTTTGTAAAATGGCGCATTTGTGAAATAAGCCTTTAATATCATTTTTATATGGGGTTTTTAATGAAAAATTTCATTCTTTAAATTGATGATACTTGTCCGTTCTTCATCTTTTGACTGTACCATTTGTTGTTTATGGGGGTACTTGCTGAAAATTCATTGACTTAATAGTGAACAGTGCAGACCATGATCGGACTGCACAGATGTGCAGAATGAGGCTGATCTTGGTCTTCAATGATCACAAAGGCAGTCACGAGTGACCAGAGTACTGTAAGGATAAACACTTCATTTCAACATGAGTCCAATATAACGCTGCTCAACATTGGAACTCAAGTCTGCATATTATAATTTGTTTGACTTCAGGTACAATGCAGTCCAATATAATTGGATATCTACACTTGGAATAGAGAATATAGTGCTATAAATAATAATAATGCACTATAATAGAGAATACAGCTTTATGATAGAGAATATAGTGCTAACTGACGATAATATAGCATTATAATAGAGAATATAGTGCTATAAAAAGATAATTATAGTGCTATAAAAATTTAATATAGCATTATAATAAAGAATATAGCACTATAATAGAGAATATAGTGCTATATATAATATCTACACGAGCACCATATCTAACAATGTGAAGCAAGGATTTAGCAACATTAACCCTTCACCTCACGAATATTCATGTACAAATGTATGACTCCATATCATGTTGATTTGGCAAACGAAAATGTTGTGAAGAGAGTGTAGAATCTGAGCTACAATATGTATCTGCAAAGCAAGGAGACCATAACAGGAGAGCTGTTTGATCTGAGTCTGCTGTAAATGCCAATGTAATAATTCAAAGCAAGTCTACATGAAGATAAGGGTTCATTATTCAAATCAAACATCTTTTGATTTCAATTATTGCCAATGAGAACATTTAAGATCCTACAACTTCAATGACATTGAATTTCTCATACCACTTTGCTGGTACGTCATTATACGTGTGGATTATGTTCTAGAAAACATGAGGTCTACTAAATGAATAAGTTTTCCAGGGGGAAAAAATTCATGGATAAAGCAATTCATGACAATTAGTCTCCCATAAAAATTAATAACTATATAGTGTGTTCTATATCAACACAAATACTAAAATAACAATGATTAAACCATCTACCCTCAGCTATGCAGGTGTTAAATTTAGACATGGAATTACAATGTGATCAAGTAAAACACACTACAAATAAGTCTAGACACCCAGTCATACACCTTCTCTATGATGTATGGTTATATTCATTTAAAATACATTCATAAAAAGTTTTCAAATGAAATATTTCTTACCTGTAAGAACATCCATTGTCAAAACTATCATGATCGAATTTATCAAATCTCTAATAAAACTGGGATCAAGTCATTCCAAAATCTGCACACTGCATCGCAAGCAAACAGCTTGTTAACAAAACTGAAACTCAGCTTTATCGCTGATGATGAGGCTGACTTCTACAGGCTTGGGCTGTTGGAACTTTCCATTGATTTGTTGGTGATTTAAAGGTTGCAAATGAATATCATTCATGTCATAAGTGACACAGTGCTCCAAATATCCACATGTTTTGGCACTCAAATATGTTTATCATAAATTTCCATGTGGAAACAAAACAATCTTGTTTGCTTGTGTTAAGTGCATAAAATTCCAAGAAAACAAAAGTTATATTGGGCTTTTTCAACTGATGTCTACTCCTGATATTATATATGCTCCATCAAGAAATAAACACATCCAAGTCGTATCCTATGTATATGGCTGGGCCCTTGAATTAATTTTCAATGACCAAATTGTGCTCTGACTGGTGGATTATATATAACAAAGATACAGTCCAGACAGGAATGCTTAAACAAATTTTAAATACAACTAACTTCTGTGACCTTGATTTTGAAGCTAGCAATTTGGTTCTTGTTTGCATTACATCATAACCTAGGGATCATTTGTGCTAAGTTATTTCAAAACACAACCGTTCACAATAAAGTTATAGATGAGACATGATTTTAAGGTCAACCGAGTGCTGTGACCTTGACCTTCAAGCTAGCTAGTGACACAATGATTTGTCGCCATTTCATGGTGGGGACATAATCTCAAATTCTAAAATCTTGATTTTGAGATTAAGAAAATACATTTTTCATTAAAAAAAAAAACAAAAACATTATACATATGATTTTCAAAGCATATGCATTCATTAGTTGAAGTTTCAATATTGTCTTGTTAAATATATGGTTGCATATCCAATTTAAAATGTTAAATGTGAAAATGACAATTTGTGTTTTTTGATTTTGACCTGAAATCTTACAAATTGAATCAACAAATGAAACTTGAGCTATCACTAAAGGTGATTAATACCCCTGCAAAATGCTTTGATACAGGAGAAGCCAGAGTCTAGCAGGACCATAGATAAGAACTTGTATACATAGTATATTGGTTATGATAGTAAGTATTTAGTAAGTAAGGTTTTTATTTAAAGTGGATAGAGAGTCAGTTATGGTTGTTTGCCACAGTAGTTTAAAAATATAGTTACAGTTCTTGGACACTGCACTTCTCCTAGTTGCCATCTGTTTAAATTTTAAGTTTCAAGTCAATACCTTGTATAATCTTCTAGTTATGTTCCGGACAAGAAAGGGAGATAATTCAAAAATGGAACCAGGGTAAAAACTCTTCCACCCTTGAGACAACTCAAGTGTCATGCACCTCTCCAGCTGATTATGAATGCACACACAAAATTTGAACCGAATCAGCTAAGAAACGTAGAAGTTTGAATTTATGTCACCACTCTCCAGCTAATTATCAATGCACACACACAATTTGAACTGAATCTGTTAAGAAATGTAGAAGAAGTTTGCATAAAGATATTAAGAGTAATCAGGGGCAATTACTCTGTAATCCTTGTGCGAACAAACGTGAAATTTGTCTTGACACTACTGCTCCTGATAAATATATATGCCAAGTATCAGATGAATCAGACTGCAAGTGAAGGAGGAGTTCACCGGACAATATTTTGCAGACAGTAAACCATCTTCACACTTCCTTTGCGTGGGTATAATAAATCACATAAATGTTTTGCAGATTCAAAATACAAGTAGTCATTTTAAATAGTTCAAAAATAATACTTTTCAAATAATGGAAAGTTCCTGTTTTGGAGGAGTATATAAAATGATATCCTTTAACCCAGAAAAGAAAAACCCAGTGAAAAAGACCATTTCAGATGCGCTGGTAAAATAAGTGAGGAAATACAATGAAATAATCACCTCTGAGGAAGCAGAAACAAAGTTGACCTTTATGTAATGCCCAATTAAGGTAGTACAAGACACACTAATTTGCAGAGTTCACTTCTAAACCAACCTGATCTATACTTTCTAGCAATTATCAAAAACCAAGTCTGCTACAAACACTTGCTGTGGGCATGCGACCAGTGCAAACCAAGACCACATCTGTGCAGTCTGATCATGGTCTGCCCTATTTGCTATTCAGTTAATAGGTTTGATTTTGACCCTATACCGAAATATTGGGTGTCAATAATGTCCATCGGGGGGCAAAGTGCTAGCCAAGTCAACTTATGAACATCACTGACCCCCTGTATTTCCATGCAGGGTCAATACCTAGCAAAATTTGTTTTATCAACCATTCTTCCTTGTCATATATTTGTTGACAAACAGATACAGACTACTTTTAACATCTAACAAGCAAGCAATGTCAAAATCACTGCACTTACTGTACAAATCCCAATGAAATATTCAGGTATCAATTAATTTGACACTAAAGAACACATGCCATTCAATTAAAATAATAAAAGAAATTCTAATGAGAATATGACCTTATATGAATTTCAACTGACCCTACTTAGAAATAATAGGGGTCA
The DNA here is from genome assembly GCA_021229015.1 of Solen grandis. Taxonomy (NCBI): domain Eukaryota; kingdom Metazoa; phylum Mollusca; class Bivalvia; order Adapedonta; family Solenidae; genus Solen; species Solen grandis. The sequence continues at coordinate 25,856,426 of CM037795.1, read as the reverse complement.
CCAAGTGACTGCATTTGACCAATGAAAACACAAGGAACTTAAGGGAGGTTAGACAAATATATACTGTAAACCTTCATAAGTTTGCCATCACTTTTGCAGCTATTTAACTTAGCGCCTTCAATATCCCGCCAATTCTGTAAAAGATAAATCGTAGTGCCATGCATATATTACTGCCCATCTGCCTAAAATACATCGTCAAAAGTGTTTTCCTTTGTTAACAATAATCCTTCTAACTTTGTCCTGAGATGTTCTTATGAGGTCTAATGATAAAACTAAAATGCTGTATAAATGTTCTTACGGCAGTTTTTTTTACTGCAACTAAGGCTAGATCACAACAAGCATCATCTCCTGGTGATGTTTTTAACAGTGTTATTCTTTTTTTATCTGTAAATGCTAATTTGCAATAATTACTGTATTTTCCCATAGTTTACCAAGTAATTGGGGCTTGGGGCACAAAACCTTGCTAATAGCACTTTCCTCTATTATATCTAACCTTTCCTTTTTATTCAAGAATACATGTACAGTTAAGGTTTGCAGTTTCATACTTGCCACAAAAGCCATTACTCACAACCTAGCATACGCTACTCAAACGCTGATATAAATGCTACACTGATGGTGACTTCAGCTGACATACACTTACATACGCTTGCATATGTTTCTCAGGTGCTGCCTTTCCACTAGCTATATGACACAAATACACTTTTCAAACCCTACTCATATGTTCACCAAAGACAATCAGTGAATATTCAAAAGTTGTATGTTTCAGCAATTGCTCAAATTTTTTCATTCACAACTCATATGTTACTCTCAATAAAATAACTAGGATCAAACTGAAATCCTGTCATTAAGCCAGGAGCTGTATTATAAAACTTCTTAACTTGAATTGTCACTTACAAGAAATATCTGTATGAATTTTTTTCATATTGTATGCATTGTAATTCTTCAACTTGATTAATGGGCTGATAATGGCGGATATTTGTTCCCTACAGCTGTTTAGTTTCAAGTTTTAACAAGGCAGTCCAAAGGACAGCTATATCCCCCGCCGCTGGCCAAATATTAGAATTTGTTTGGTCATAGGATTATGTTCACCTTAACCTGGCATGGTTGTAGCAGACATAGAAGATCAGTTTAAGACAATTTAACTTTCCGGAGTTATGTATGAATTTCAGAATTCGGAGGCACATATATTAAAAGTTTACTGACAAGTTTTACATGGGAAACAGTACAAAAAGTGAACATCAATGAAGTATAGGATGTGATAGGTAACCATAAAGTACATGTGTAACTCAATTAAAAACTTTATATATCATGAAATAATTTGTATGATTGTGAACATGACATACTATTATTTACAGAGTACAATAAAGCACTGTGGAAGTGCAATCCAGGTCAAGAAGTGGTCTGTGTAAGGCAAGGGGAACACTCCTGAATGAGATATGGAGCGGACACGAAAATAACATTTGACCTGCAAGTATGACCTTGACCTTGAGCCAGCATGACCGACTCATGCCTTCTGCACATCAGCTCAATGAGGTTAACATTTTAGCCCAGTTTGAAGAAAATGTGTCCAAGCATTCATGAGATATGGTGCGGACAAGAAAATAACATTTGACCTTCAAGTATGACCTTGACCTTGAGCCAGCGTGACCACCTCATGCCTTCTGCACATCAGCTCAATGAGGTTAACATTTTAGCCGAGTTTGAAGAAAATGTGTCCAAGCGTTCATGAGATATGGAGCGGACACGAAAATAACATTTGACCTTCAAGTATGACCTTGACCTTGAGCCAGCGTGACCGCCTCATGCCTTCTGCACATCAGCTCAATGAGGTTAACACTTTAGCCGAGTTTGAAGAAAATGTGTCCAAGCGTTCATGAGATATGGAGCGGACACGAAAGTGTTTCGGACACACTGACGGACTGACGGCCTGACGGACTGACGGACGGACTGACGGACGGACGGACGGACGAAGGGCATTCCTATAACCCCCCTCCCGCTTCGCGGCGGGGGATTAAAAAATATCTGCTTTGTGAATTTTTAATATAATTAAGAATGTCTAAAAATGTTTCATGAATATTCTGCATCACTCTGGTCCTTTCCATCAATTCAAAATATACATACACTTGCTATGAAGTCAGAAATGTATAATGATTAATACATTCCTGGCAACAGATGGCTTCTATAAACAGCCATTTTTCATATTGATTTGCCCGCAACACATAATGGGAAAACTGCAAAAATGATCTGGCTATGTTGATTCACAATGTTCTTGGTCCACTTTTGCTGATCTGTTTAGCCTGTTGGTTTGAACTTTATAAATTGACACTGCAGAACTCTTTATTTCTTTTTTATGTTTTATCTCCTATATAATAATCTCATTTTTAGAAACAATCATATATTAGGAAAAACTAGAACTATTACTAATATTAATAATCAATACCCAAACATACCACTAACGACACAGAAAATTCATTTTAATAACAGGACCATTATGGCCCTGGGATCGCTTACCTGAGAACCAGGTATTAATTGGAGGAAAAGAAGTAGTAAATATCTTATGATATTATGGAAAATGGGCTCTGCCCCATGCCAGCCATAAATCCAATGCATAATTTTGGATGAGAAGAATTTTCAAATTTTTACTAGGAACATATAAGGAAAATGGGCTTTGCCAAATGGAGGCCATGTGCTTTTACCAATCCAAATAATTTGAACAATCTTGGTAGAGAGTGACCTAAGGAACATCTCTGTTAAATAACTTTGAAATCCACCCAGTGTTTTTGAATAAGAGGATTTTTCAAATATGTACTATATACATGTGAGGAAAACGGGCTTTGCCCAATGGAGGCCATGTTTTTCAATGGATCAAAATAATTTGAATAATCTTGGTAGAGAGTGACCTAAGGAACAACTGTGCCAAATAACTATGAAATCCAGCCAGCACTTTTGCACAATTACATTTTTCAGATTTGTATTATATGCATATAAGGAAAATTGGCTCCGCCCCCTGGCAGCATATTTTTTTAATGGATAACGGGCTGCAA
>CM037795.1:25830790-25853282 GCA_021229015.1 Solen grandis | reverse complement strand
AAAACACACTACAAATAAGTCTAGACACCCAGTCATACACCTTCTCTATGATGTATGGTTATATTCATTTAAAATACATTCATAAAAAGTTTTCAAATGAAATATTTCTTACCTGTAAGAACATCCATTGTCAAAACTATCATGATCGAATTTATCAAATCTCTAATAAAACTGGGATCAAGTCATTCCAAAATCTGCACACTGCTTCGCAAGCAAACAGCTTGTTAACAAAACTGAAACTCAGCTTTATCGCTGATGATGAGGCTGACTTCTACAGAGGCTTGGGCTGTTGGAACTTTCCATTGATTTGTTGGTGATTTAAAGGTTGCAAATGAATATCATTCATGTCATAAGTGACACAGTGCTCCAAATATCCACATGTTTTGGCACTCAAATATGTTTATCATAAATTTCCATGTGGAAACAAAACAATCTTGTTTGCTTGTGTTAAGTGCATAAAATTCCAAGAAAACAAAAGTTATATTGGGCTTTTTCAACTGATGTCTACTCCTGATATTATATATGCTCCATCAAGAAATAAACACATCCAAGTCGTATCCTATGTATATGGCTGGGCCCTTGAATTAATTTTCAATGACCAAATTGTGCTCTGACTGGTGGATTATATATAACAAAGATACAGTCCAGACAGGAATGCTTAAACAAATTTTAAATACAACTAACTTCTGTGACCTTGATTTTGAAGCTAGCAATTTGGTTCTTGTTTGCATTACATCATAACCTAGGGATCATTTGTGCTAAGTTATTTCAAAACACAACCGTTCACAATAAAGTTATAGATGAGACATGATTTTAAGGTCAACCGAGTGCTGTGACCTTGACCTTCAAGCTAGCTAGTGACACAATGATTTGTCGCCATTTCATGGTGGGGACATAATCTCAAATTCTAAAATCTTGATTTTGAGATTAAGAAAATACATTTTTCATTAAAAAAACAACAAAAAAACATTATACATATGATTTTCAAAGCATATGCATTCATTAGTTGAAGTTTCAATATTGTCTTGTTAAATATATGGTTGCATATCCAATTTAAAATGTTAAATGTAAAAATGACAATTCGTGTTTTTTTGATTTTGACCTGAAATCTTACAAATTGAATCAACAAATGAAACTTGAGCTATCACTAAAGGTGATTAATACCCCTGCAAAATGCTTTGATACAGGTGACGCCAGAGTCCAGTAGGACCATAGATAAGAACCTGTATACATAGTATATTGGTTATGATAGTAAGTATTTAGTAAGTAAGGTTTTTATTTAAAGTGGATAGAGAGTCAGTTATGGTTGTTTGCCACAGTAGTTTAAAAATATAGTTACAGTTCTTGGACACTGCACTTCTCCTAGTTGCCATCTGTTTAAATTTTAAGTTTCAAGTAAATACCATGCATGATATTCGAGTTATGTTTGGGACAAGAAAAATAGCAGCAATTTAACAAAGGCAGATAATAAAGAATGAGACCAGGTAGAGTAACAGTTCTTGGACACTGCACTTTTCCTAGTCACCATCTGTTTACATTTTAAGTTTCAAGTCAATACCTTGTATAATCTTCTAGTTATGTTCCAGACAAGAAAGGGAGATAATTCAAAAATGGGACCAGGGTAAAAACTCTTCCACCCTTGAGACAACTCAAGAGTCACGCACCTCTCCAGCTGATTATGAATGCACACACAAAATTTGAACCAAATCAGCTAAGAAACATAGAAGTTTGCGTCACAAGATATTTAGAGTCAAATCAGGGGCAATAACATCTGTAATCCTTTATATAACTCAAGTGAAATTTATGTCACACACCTCTCCAGCTAATTATCAATGCACACACAAAATTTGAACTGAATCTGTTAAGAAATGTAGAAGAAGTTTGCAACACAAGATATTTAGAGTTGAATCAGGGGCAATTACTCTGTAATCCTTGTGCGAACAAACGTGAAATTTACGTCTTGCACATCTACTGCTCCTGATGAATATTTATGCCAAGTATCAGGTGAATCGGACAGAAACTGAAGGAGGAGTTTGCCAGTCAAGACTTGTCAAGTTGATTCAGGAGCAATAACTCTGTAATCCTTGCACGAACGAACGTGAAATGTGTGTCTTGCACATCTACTGCTTGATAAATTACCTTTTCAGACAGACTGACTGACCAATCCACAGGCTGATTCCAGTAAACCCTTTTCACACTTCCTTTGCGTGGGTATAATAAATCACATAAATGTTTTGCAGATTCAAAATACAAGTAGTCATTTTAAATAGTTAAAAAATAATACTTTTCAATTAATGGAAAGTTCCTGTTTTGGAGGAGTATATAAAATGATATCCTTTAACCCAGAAAAGAAAAAACCCAGTGAAAAAGACCATTTCAGATGCGCTGGTAAAATAAGTGAGGAAATACAATGAAATAATCACCTCTGAGGAAGCAGAAACAAAGTTGACCTTTATGTAATGCCCAATTAAGGTAGTACAAGACACACTAATTTGCAGAGTTCACTTCTAAACCAACCTGATCTATACTTTCTAGCAATTATCAACAAGAGGCCCAAGGGCCATAAACGCTCACTAGTGTACATCAGCATATTCAAGATGATTTTTTCTATAAGGAAATCAAATGACAAACCAGAGATCAACTTCATTTTAGCAATCATGGCAGACATTCATGAAATCAATCCTGACCATTAATTTCATGGAAGTAAAATTCTGAAATTTATTAATTGAAGATAATATAATATATTGTATTATCAGTTGCAGTTACACGATGTGAATGGTGTTCGAAAAATAAACTATCAGAATTTATCATGATAGTTTGAAAGACACAGGGCTTTTTGTATGGGATGAAAATGAAAGCAGTTGGTTAAAATGGTTGATTTAACTTTACATAACATGATTAAACTTTTAAATAACAATCTGTAACAAAATATTTCGAAAATTCTTTAATATCGTTTCAGATTCCTTTTATTTACAAGTTGTCAAAAGAGAAAGTAAATCGCGAAAACTGATGATATTTAGAAATGCAAAGCTTTTTTGGTTATTAATTTTATTTACATGGTCAGAGAAAGTTGTGAATTCTTTTACAAAATACTAAAAGTACTCTCCAAATTACCTACAGTGTGTCTTTTTAACTTTTATCCACAAAACAATGCATCTCTACATTAAAATATTTTCGTAACAAAATCGGCAATTTGCGTACGTGACATCGCCATGAATCTGGCAGAATTTTATGCAAAATAGAAAAAGTGGGGAAAAAATGAAAAAAAAGGGGATTTTCACCTACAGCTGAGGAAAAATATATACTTTTACAGATGGGAATGGGGCAAAATTTCGGCCCCAAATTGGCCTTTGCACAGAAGAAGAATTCTGTTTTATAGAGTATATAAGGGAATTAGCCAACCGCCTAGGGACCTCATTTTTTTAGGAATTAACTTTATTTTAGCCATATTGGTATACATTCATAAAGGTGACCATTTGGGCCAAAGGAAATTAAATTCTCACAGCTGGCTTCATAAAAAAAGTATTTTGATGTTTTCTATATAGAGTATATAAGGAAATTAGCCAACCCCCTAGGGGCCTCATTTTTCAAGGGATCAACTTTATTTTAGCAATTATGGTAGACATTCATGAGGTGACTATTTGTGCAAGAGGAAAATAAATTCTGACCATTTGTTTCAGAGGAGATGATTTTCAAAGTTTTCAATTATTTTTTCTATTTGTTGCCATGGCAACCAGAGTTCTTCATGGATCAACTTTATTTGAGCAATTTTTGTAGAGGCCCACCCAAGGATCATACATGCCAAGTTTTAACAAATTCTGTCCAGCGGTTTCAGAGGAGATGTCTTTTAAAGCAAATTGTTGACGACGGACGACGACGGATGACGGACGAAGGGTGATCCCAATAGCTCACCCTGAGCACTCTGTGCTCTGGTGAGCTAAAAACAAGTCTGCTACAAACACTTGCTGTGGGCATGCGACCAGTGCAAACCAAGACCACATCTGTGCAGTCTGATCATGGTCTGCCCTATTTGCTATTCAGTTAACAGGTTTGACTTTGACCCTATACCGAAATATTGGGTGTCAATAATGTCCATCGGGGGGCAAAGTGCTAGCCAAGTCAACTTATGAACATCACTGACCCCCTGTATTTCCATGCAGGGTCAATACCTAGCAAAATTTGTTTTATCAACCATTCTTCCTTGTCATATATTTGTTGACAAACAGATACAGACTACTTTTAACATCTAACAAGCAAGCAATGTCAAAATCACTGCACTTACTGTACAAATCCCAATGAAATATTCAGGTATCAATTAATTTGACACTAAAGAACACATGCCATTCAATTAAAATAATAAAAGAAATTCTAATGAGAATATGACCTTATATGAATTTCAACTGACCCTACTTAGAAATAAAAGGGGTCACCAAGTGACTGCATTTGACCAATGAAAACACAAGGAACTTAAGGGAGGTTAGACAAATATATATTGTAAACCTTCATAAGTTTGCCATCACTTTTGCAGCTATTTAACTTAGCGCCTTCAATATCCCGCCAATTCTGTAAAAGATAAATCGTAGTGCCATGCATATATTACTGCCCATCTGCCTAAAATACATCGTCAAAAGTGTTTTCCTTTGTTAACAATAATCCTTCTAACTTTGTCCTGAGATGTTCTTATGAGGTCTAATGATAAAACTAAAATGCTGTATAAATGTTCATACGGCAGTTTTTTTTACTGCAACTAAGGCTAGATCACAACAAGCATCATCTCCTGGTGATGTTTTTAACAGTGTTATTCTTTTTTTATCTGTAAATGCTAATTTGCAATAATTACTGTATTTTCCCATAGTTTACCAAGTAATTGGGGCTTGGGGCACAAAACCTTGCTAATAGCACTTTCCTCTATTATATCTAACCTTTCCTTTTTATTCAAGAATACATGTACAGTTAAGGTTTGCAGTTTCATACTTGCCACAAAAGCCATTACTCACAACCTAGCATACGCTACTCAAACGCTGATATAAATGCTACACTGATGGTGACTTCAGCTGACATACACTTACATACGCTTGCATATGTTTCTCAGGTGCTGCCTTTCCACTAGCTATATGACACAAATACACTTTTCACCAAAGACAAAATATTCAAAAGTTGTATGTTTCAGCAATTGCTCAAATTTTTTCATTCACAACTCATATGTTACTCTCAATAAAATAACTAGGATCAAACTGAAATCCTGTCATTAAGCCAGGAGCTGTATTATAAAACTTCTTAACTTGAATTGTCACTTACAAGAAATATCTGTATGAATTTTTTTCATATTGTATGCATTGTAATTCTTCAACTTGATTAATGGGCTGATAATGGCGGATATTTGTTCCCTACAGCTGTTTAGTTTCAAGTTTTAAAAAATATCTGCTTTGTAAATGTTTAATATAATTAAGAAATGTCTAAAAATGTTTCATGAATATTCTGCATCACTCTGGTCCTTTCCATCAATTCAAAATATACATACACTTGCTATGAAGTCAGAAATGTATAATGATTAATACATTCCTGGCAACAGATGGCTTTTATAAACAGCCATTTTTCATATTGATTTGCCCGCAACACATAATGGGAAAACTGCAAAAATGATCTGGCTATGTTGATTCACAATGTTCTTGGTCCCCTTTTGCTGATTTGTTTAGCCTGTTGGTTTGAACTTTATAAATTGACACTGCAGAACTCTTTATTTCTTTTTTATGTTTTATCTCCTATATAATAATCTCATTTTTAGAAACAATCATATATTAGGAAAAACTAGAACTATTACTAATATTAATAATCAATACCCAAACATACCACTAACGACACAGAAAATTCATTTTAATAACAGGACCATTATGGCCCTGGGATCGCTTACCTGAGAACCAGGTATTAATTGGAGGAAAAGAAACAGTAAATATCTTATGATATTATGGAAAATGGGCTCTGCCCCATGCCAGCCATAAATCCAATGCATAATTTTGGATGAGAAGAATTTTCAAATTTTTACTAGGAACATATAAGGAAAACGGGCTTTGCCAAATGGAGGCCATATGCTTTTACCAATCCAAATAATTTGAACAATCTTGGTAGAGAGGGGGGACCCATGGAACATCTGTGCCAAAAAACTTTGAAATCAAGCCAGTACTTTTAAACAAGAAGAATTTTCAAATTTGAACTATGTGCATATAAGGAAAACGGGCTCTGCCCCCTGGTCGGCTATGTTTTCCAACACCAAAATAATTTGAATAATCTTGGTAGAGAGTGACCTAAGGAACATCTCTGTTAAATAACTTTGAAATCCACCCAGTGTTTTTGAATAAGAGGATTTTTCAAATATGTACTATATACATGTGAGGAAAACGGGCTTTGCCCAATGGAGGCCATGTTTTTCAATGGATCAAAATAATTTGAATAATCTTGGTAGAGAGTGACCTAAGGAACAACTGTGCCAAATAACTATGAAATCCAGCCAGCACTTTTGCACAATTACATTTTTCAGATTTGTATTATATGCATATAAGGAAAATTGGCTCCGCCCCCTGGCGGCATATTTTTTTAATGGATCGGTATAATTTGAACAATCTTGATAAAGGGTTACCCAAGGAACATCTGTGTCAAATTATTTTGAAATCTGGTCAAGATATGCAATGGACTGGAACCATTTAACAACTTTGGTAGAGCTTCATGCAAGGAACATCACAGGCAAGTTTCATTAAATTTGGCCCAGTGGCTTCAGAGATGTTGTTTGAAACATTTGTGGACGACGGATGGACAATGGAGAGCTATTGTTCCTAAAAGCTGACATTAGCTCTATGTGCTCAGGGGAGCTAAAAAGCAAAAGCAATGTGTCAAGCTGGTGGGATCCTGCAAGATGTTCCACCTCGATGACAGAGACAGCTAACTCTGGCCCTCCTGAACATAAAACATTCATGTTGACCGGTTCTCTAGACAATGTGCCAGCATAATAAATGACAGAGTGTCAGAGATCTGGGACCAGCCAAACACGAGTATGAGCCATACAGTCTAGAGGTAGTATTTTATTTGACAGAATATATGTTCTCATCATTTATAGATTCTTCTTTTGTGGTGGTGTTATTTGATATTCAATTATCAGTGAAGATGACAAAAATCTATATTAACCCTTTAAGGGGAAAAATGCCATTTTGCATAAATGAATGATATGCATTAATATCCATTAATCATGAATCATATCTATTCATTTTAGGAATATATATTTATTTCTATATTCAATGCCCAATGTATTTCTTTGAATCTAAACCCCTACCCCTAAAACAACAACTTCAGACTTATTATTGCAGGGTCAGCCATAATCAAACTGGCTTAGATATTATTAAGAATGCTTAATAAATGCATATGATATAAAGTGCTAACAAACTGAAACATGTCCTTTTTTAATAAATCAGGGGCCACAAATCCTTACCCACTTGGTGGGATTTCAGCCATTATCAAACACTGCTCCTAAACTCTGTCACCTAGTCTTACAAACTTTGCTCAAGAAATGAACAAGCATTCTGAAAGTATTGCTTAGGCAATACTAAGACCCTACCTGCAAAAGGAAAACTAAGAACCCCCTCCAAAGTCAATATTTTTAATGAAAGTCAAAACAACACTAAATATCAACAAGAGGGTCATAATGGCCCTAGAATACTCACCAGAGTACCATCACTTCATTAGACAATTCAGTTTAACCTTGATTAAATTTCCAGATTAAAAAGTACAATTTCTAAATTTCTATACAGGCTAAATAAGAAATACTAACCAACCATCAGCAGGACATATTTCGTAGAGAAAATGACAGTAGAAAACCATGAATACTTCAATTATTGCACAAATTACTTCAAAACATAATTAAGGCACTTCCAACACTAAACAGAGAAACCTCACATTGTAGAAGTCCATAATATATGTATCTTATTTAGTTGTTTGTATCTTTTGACCTGTATAAAGTTAACAAAACAAACAAACAAGAGGGCCAAGATCGCTTACCTGATTTGGTTTTTAAGCTCACCTGAGCACGTGTGCTCAGGATGAGCTTTTAGGATCGATGAATGTCCGTCGTCCGTCCGTCATCCGTCGTCCACAATTTGTTCGTTTGCACTCTAGCATCTTCATTTTATGAGCAATTATCTTCAAACTTTAAAACAATGTTTATAACCATAAAATCTCGGCCAAGTTCGATTATGGCTGATATCGGACCATTAGGTCAGGAGTTATGCCCCTTTTAAAATTCAAAAAAGCCAGATTTCACATTGTTTGCACTCTAGCATCTTCATTTCAAGAGCAATTATCTTCAAACTTTATATCAATGTTTATAACCATAAAATCACGGCCAAGTTCGATTATGGCTGATATCGTACCATTAGGTCAGGAGTTATGCCCCTTTTAATATTCAAAAAATGCCATATTTCAAGTTGTTTACACTCTAGCATCTTCATCTTTTGAGCAATCCTCTTCAAACTTTATTACATTGTTTATGACCATAAGGTCTCGATTGAGTTCGATTATGGCTGAGATTCATCAATTAGGTCAGGAGTTATGCCCCTTTTAATATTCAAAAAATGCCATATTTCAAGTTGTTTACACTCTAGCATCTTCATCTTTTGAGCAATCATCTTCAAACTTTATGGCAATGCTTATGACCATAAGGTCTCGATTGAGTTTGATTATGACTGAGATCAGTTGATTAGGTCAGGAGTTAAGCCCCTTTTAATATAAAAAAATGCCAGATTTCACGTTGTTTACACTCTAGCATCTTCATCTTTTGAGCAATCATCTTCAAACTTTATTACATTGTTTATGACCATAAGGTCTTGATTGAGTTCGATTAATGCTGAGATCGTAATTGTCAGGAGTTAGCCCCTTTTAATATAAAAAAAGCCATATTTCACGTTGTTTACACTCTAGCATCTTCCTTTTTTTAGCAATCATCTTCAAACTTTATGACATTGTTAATTACCATAATGTCTTGATCGAGTTCAATTGTGGCTGAGATGGGTCATTTAGGTTAGGAGTTATGCCCCTTTTAATACAAAAAATGCAAGACTTCACTTTGTTTATTCTCTACCAACTTTATTTTTTTAACAATCATTTTTAAACTTGAAGACAATGTTTATGCCCATAATCTCACAATCAGGTTCAATTATAATTGATATTGACTTGTAAATTTAGGAGTTATGCCCATTTCACCATAAAAAAAAGCCAGATTTCACTTTTACACTCAAGCATCTTTATTTCTTAAGCAATCATCTTTTTCAGGTGAGCGACCAAGGGCCACCTTGGCCCTCTTGTTTGTAGAAAGGCTGGAACCATGAGAGGATACTATATACCAAATATCAAAGCTGTAGGTCTATATGTTTCTAAGAGAAGGCATTTTATATTCATGCATTCTGGTTGCCATGGCAACAAAAGTTCTTCATGATCCAACCAATGGTTTCAGAAGTAAAGATTTTTTTGTTTTCCTTATATAATTCCATACAAAATCTGGGTGTGGTCCCAGGAGTGTCCTCATATAAACCCTGATGCACATATTTGTTAATAGTGTTTAGGCAACAGAAGCTGATGCTATGTACAGAATATCAAATCTGTAGGTCTGTACGTTTCTGAGAAAATGCATTTAGAAGTTATGCTTTCAGGATGCCATGGCAACCAAAGTTCTTCATGAAATTCAATAAAAATTAGGAATAGCCTCAGGCTTACATAAGTTTCATTTCAGTGAAATTTGGTAAAAATGCATGGAGTGGTTTTGGAAAAGAAGATTTTTCAAGAATTCCCTATTTAGTTCTATAAAAAATTTGGGTGAAGTCCAATTTTGCACTGATGTTGAGGCAACATGAGCTGATGCTATGTACCAAATATCAAATCTGTAGGTCAATACATTTCTGAGAACAGGCTTTTTAAAAATTTTATCTTCTGGTTGCCATGGCAACCAGCTTCCGGTTGCCATGGCAACCAGAGTTTTTCATAGAATTGAGAAAATATTAGGAATTTGCAAAATATCTCCCTTCCCAATCTAAAAAGCAATGGTTTGGCTGGGTTTGGGGCCTCATTTTTTAAGGGATCAACTGGATTTTAGTAAATATTGTTGAGAAAAATTACACCCATTTATGCCAAATGAAATTAAATTCTGACCATTGGTTTCAGAGAAGATGATTTTTGAAATTTTCTGTATAAGTGTACATATATATGGGAATTGGCAAACCCTGTGGGGGGCCTCATTTTTCAAGGAATCAACTTAAAATTTAGCAAATATGGTAAAAAAATAAATTAGATGACTATTTATGCTAAGTAAAATTAAATTATGACCAATGGTTTCAGAGAAGATGATTTTTGAAATTTTCTATATAGAGTATATAAGGAAACTTGCCAACCCTGAGAAGGCCTCATTTCTTAAGGGATTAACTTCATTTTAGCAATTATGGTAGATGACTATGAGGTGACCATTTGTGCAACAGGAAATTAAATTCTGACCATCGGTTTCAGAGAAGATGACTTTTAAAGTTTTTAAAATAACATGGTCTTGGTTGCCATGGCAACCAGTTCTGCATGGATCAAGTTTATTTTAGCAATTTTTGGGAAGGTTCACCCAAGGATCATTTATGCCAAGTTTCATTATTTTCTAATTAGCGGTTTCAGAGGAGGTGTCTTTTAAAGCAAATTGTTGACGAAGGCTGACGAACAACAGACAGAGAGGGTAATCCCAATAGCTCACCTTGAGCACGTTGTTATTTCAAATTTAGAAAAAAAAAGTTTGGAAAACTGCTATTTTAAAGAAAATATCTAAGACCAAGGCCTGTTATTTCATCAAAAATCAGTGGACCAGAACAAAATTCAAACTTGATCTGTAACTCATGGTGGTAGACTCACATCAAATATCAGATCAATATCTGCAAGCATTTAGAAAAGAGGTCTGGAAAACATGCATGTGACTGACGGACAGACGGAATGCAATTTTGAAGCATAGAAAACCAATCTTGTCAATCCAATAATATTGATACACCCATGAACAGTTTCTGTTGCTTTATTAGACACTCAGTAGCCTTGGAAGATTACGAGGTTTAAACTATATATCTCTATTTTGTCAAAAATTGTTCAATCTTTTTTTTCCAATTCCATTTAATGCCAGTAATTCCCGCACTGATTGACAGGATTTTCAACATATGAATCTTTAGCTTCTCAGCTGCAACAAGTGAGTGATTACGAAACAAATGTAACGAAAATATACCCATTTAGATGCCATTCCAATGTTCTGAACCATAAAAGTGCCCGGTGACTTTCAATGCAGCTTCAATTTCCATTAAAATTATTGCTTTTAAGCTTAGAATTGGCTCAGAATTTGATATGCAATCTAATTCCTGGGTTTAAACACACACTGCTGCAAATCTCAGATATCTAATATTATTACTTGGAACACATTAAACTTGAACTTATGGAACAGAATTCGGGCAAAAAATACATTTTGCCTTTTGACATGTTTATTGCTTCATTTGTCTAAGTGACTAGCATCATTTTGACTAGTACAATACGGTGTAATCGTCGTCTGCGTTATTTGTTGTTGTTTTTTTACATTAAACATTCATTACTCATTCACATCATAATTAACTACTGAAAATATATCTGCTTTTATTTCCATTTCATCACCGTATAGCACTGTGTATAGCTGGACAGTCCAGTTTCGTATTAAAATGGAATTTATTTCGTCGGTTTAACGAATCGATGAATGACACGTGTAGCTAAGCAAAATAACACATGTACGCAAGCAGAATGACAAATGTCAAAATGTGCACCTAGCATCATGACGTTGGAGGGCGCTCTGCCGGTTTGACTTGGAGCGAGTTCAGTTTAGCTACTAGAGGTAACTAGAGTTACCAGAGTTGCAAATAAAACGTGCGGGGTTTTACCATACGAACTCTGTAGGGTTACGCGAGTTCAACTCAGAGAGGTAGGTGGGTAGACTAGAAAGCAATATGGCGGACGGAAAGCATCTAGGCAAATTTATAGAAATTTATAAATATCTATGATATCCTGTCTTTAAATAAGCATGTAAGCTGGCAGCTACTTTATTAAAGCCCAAGCTCGAAAAAAGTCATAAAAAAATTTTTTAAATCTATTTAATATAAAGTCACAAGGGGTAAGCCTCATACGTTCAGTTGATTGCTAACTATAGTATATTTATTACTCATCAGTAGTGTGTGTTTGTTGGGTTTAACGTCCCACCGACAGTATTTTTAAGTCATTTGGAGACGATGTTTACTTGAAATAGATATAGTGCTGCCACATTGCAGTATCACGCCGTGGACATGTGGCATTATACCACACCCAGTCACATTATCCTGACACCGGGCCAGCCAGTCCTGCATCTACCCTCAAATGGTGAGCGCCAAGCAAGGGAGCTTTAACAGTACCTTTTTCTTTTGCGACTTTGGTATGTTGCGACCAGGGATCGAACCCACGACCTCGCGCACCCGAGGCGGACGCTCTATAACTCGAGTAGAATTGTAGTTGTTCACCTGAACTCGCTGTCGGTAGTTCGGAGTAGTATATACAGAAATTTCGTCCTCCACAGAAAAGGTGGCGTGCCTATAATAAGTCACTTTATACTACTGTTCGGGAAGAATCGGAAAAATGAAGTATGAAACTGTGGCTGTTTCCAAATTCGAAAAAGTTATTTCTTTTAAACAAATTGTTTGAAATAGAAAGTAGATCCACTGCTTAAAGACATAATTGCATTTTACATAATACTTTCCATTGCTTTTCTAATTGCAGGCCAAACATTTCAGATATAAATTATATGAGCTCAGGTTTACAAAGATGAATATTTAAATATTATGAACGTCACGCAAAATTTTATATACGAGCACATCTCGTCGATCTACATACTGTTCGTAGTTTCGTAATTAAGTCCCAGAGTCACCGGGCCGTGGCCGAGCGGTTACAGTCGTGGACTACAAATCTTTCAGCCCCCACCGCTGTGGGTTCGAATCCCGGTAGGAATTCGGATTTTTCATGTGAGGAAGCCTTCCAGCTGGCTTGCAGTAGGTCGGTGGTTCTACCCGGGTACCTCTGTGTACTCGGGGTCTTCCTCCACCTGTAATTAGCTGGACATCGCAATATGATTGAAATACTATCGCAGCGACGGTAAACCCCAATACAACTACAACAACAACGGAATTGTGTCTGCTTTAATCTGAAACAGGCAAACGCCTTTAGTATTGCTGAACATACATTTTATTTTCATTTTTTTTTAATAAATTATTAACAAGTTTTTAATACATATCACAAAAACGTCCCCAAGCTTGATTAGAACTCGCAACCTAGCTTTGCAGCCAGTGCCATAAAGTTCGTATTAATGTCACTATAAATTATGTAGAAAAATATTTTCACGATCTATATATTGAATAAGCGGGTTGTGAGTTCAAGCCCGGCGGCTACCTACCATGGTTTTGTATGCGAGATTTTTACGGAGGATATGAGTCTAGTACTGGTCCTTCCTAAGAGCAATAATAGGTTAACTGCCCGCCTACTGCAACAACCTCCAAGCGTTGTCATTCGCCCCCATTACAATAACAAGAGGGTCGTGGGACAGGAATCTTGTCAAAACTGAAAAAAATCTACCAAATATCCCTCAGATGCCCCTCAGAATGCATCTCCGTCCTCCTAGAAAAAATATTTCCCAAGGGGCTATGCCCTCCCCCGCCCCCCTACACACACACACACCTAAAAACCAAGGGGCTATGCCCCCCACCCCCTCCTAAAAATTACTCTAAGTGAAAATAAAACTATTTAAAAAGTCAAACTGTTATACATTTATTATATTTCAACTCCTGTTATGATCATATTACTTTCCCAGAGTTCTGAGTATTCAGTTTCCTCCCCTGAGTAAAAACGAAACGCAGGATCTTGATTCTACGAATTAACTTCTCTTTGATTATTCTGCCCCAAATGAGGCAGTTTAGACAGTTTAACGTAAAACAAATGTCACATTGATAGTTGCTCAACAAAACATTAAAATATAACAGCATCAAATTTTGACACATGAAAGCCAAATCATTAACTAATGCAAGATACACAAGAGCATTAGTCAGTAGACAGCATTGATAAACGCACTTAACATAATACAGCATATCACTTGTCAGTATGGCAAAGGCAGAATGTCACGTGTAAACATGGACTTGTAAGACGGTGAGATGCAATTTTTGCCCTAATTCTGTTCCATATGAACTACCTTGCCTATATTAGCACAATTTCAAGGCTGACTATTTGTCTGCACTCTCCCTATAGATAAGAACTAGAAATGTGTCCATAGGACACAGATGCCCCTGCATTTTGTTTATTAGATGATATTTTTGTCAGTGAATATGATGAAAAACTGGAAATATTAAAGATGGTTTTAATATCAAATGAGCGCTGTGACACAGGACCAAGTGATGTGACCTTGAAGCTATCAACTTGGTTCTTGTTTGCTTCATATCCTAGGGATCTTTTTTTGCCAAGTTATTTCAAAACACCACCATTCACAACAAAATTACAGCCAGGACAAGATTTTTGCCAGCAACCTTGTTTATGTTTGCAACACATTGTTTTGTCCTAAGGATCACTTGTGCCAAGTTATTCCAAAACACAACCATTCCTTATAAAGTTAAAGCCAGGACAAGATTTTATGGTGAACCCGGTGCTGTGACCTTGACCTTCAAGCTAGCAACCTGGTTATTGTTTGTGATATATTGTCTTGTCCTCAGGATCCCTTGTGCCACATTTTTTCAAAACACCATCATTCACAACAAAGTTAGAACTGGGACAAGATTTAATGGTAAACTGAGTGCTGTGACCTTGACCTTCAAGCTAACAACCTTTTTTTGTAAGGGCCACATTGTCTTGTCCTAAGGATCACTTGGGCCAAGTTTTTTCAAAACACCACCATACATAACAAAGTATAAGCTGGGACCAGATTTAAAGGTCAAATGAGTGCTGTGAACTTGATCTTAAAGCTAGTGACCTGGTTCTTGTGCATGACACATTATCTTGTCCTAAGGATCATTTGTGCCAAATTATTTTTAAAAAAAATACAAATCAAGACCAAAGTTACAGCTGGGACAAGATTTAAGGTCATCTGAGTGCTGTGACCTTGACCTTTAAGCTCGCAACCTGGTTATTGTTTGCAACACATTGTCTTGTTCTAAAGATCATTTGTGCCAAGTTATTTTAAACAAGGTTTTAAGGTCAACTGAGTGCTGTGACCCTGACCTACAAGTTTGTGACCTGGTCATTGTTCGCATTGTCTTGTCCTAAGGACCATTTGTGCCAAGTTATTTAAACAAGAGGGCCATGATGGCCCTTGATCACTCACCTGAGTATAGGGTTACCCAAGGAACATCAGTCTGTATTAAAACATTTTGAAATCTGGCCAGAAGTTTTGAAGGAAATGATCCCTGCAAAGTTTTAACATTCTGTCCAGCAGTTTCAGAGGAGAGGTCATTTTAAGTTTTCAATATATACATTTAAGGCAATTTAGTCCTGCATCTTGCAGCCAAGTTTATTATGGAACAAAACAATTTTAGCAACTTTTGTGAAGCTTCATCAAAGAATCATCCCTTCCAAATTAAATCAAATTCTGTCCAGCAGTTTCAGAGGAGATGTCATTTTAAGATTTCACTAAATACATATAAGGCAAATTAGCCCCGCCCCTGGCAGCCATGTTTTTATACGGATCAAATAATTTTAGCAACTTTTGTGAAACTTCACCAAAGGATCATCCCTGCCAAATTTAATTCAATTCTGTCCAGCGGTTTCAGAAAAAATTTGTTTAAAGATTTCATTATATACATTTGAGGCAAATTAGCCCCGCCCCTGGTGGCCATGATTTTTTTTACAGATTGAAATAATTTTAGCAAATTTTGTGGAGCTTTACCCAAGGATCATCCTTGCCAAAATTAATCTAATTCTGTCCAGCGGTCTTAGAGGAGATGTCATTTAAAGATTTCACTTCATACATATAAGGCAAACTAGCCCCGTCCCTGGTGGCCATGTTTTTTTATTGGATCTGAATAATTTTAACAATCTTGATAGAGGGTTTACCCAAGGAACATCTGTACCAAAACATTTTGAAATCTGGCCAGTTGTTTTGAAGGAGATGATTTTTAAAGTTTTCTTTTTTTTTTCCATTGCCATGGTAACCAGAGTTCTGTATGGATCAAGTTTATTTTAGCAACTTTTGCAGGGTGATCCTAATAGCTCACCATGAGCACTTTGTGCTCAGGTGAGCTAGAAAGCAACCATACATAAACTAGAGCTATCACTAAAGGTGATGAATACCCCCCACACAGCCTTTGTTTACAATCAAGTGCCCAGCTATAGGAGGTAAGTCACAATGAATTGATGTTTTCAATTGACATATTACACAAAACTATTTCACAATAATAATCTTTTTATACCAAATCAAAATTGTTCTTATTTTAATGAAGCCCAAATCATACCATAATATGCACATCTATGCTCACCAGTGAAGCTTCCTATGAAGTTTGATTGAAATCCATCCAGTAGTTAATGAGAAATAGCATGGACAAAGAAAACTCCAGAAAATCAGCAAAGGGCCATAACTCAAAACAAAATCAGTTAACCGTAACCACTTCATAATATGCACATCTGTGCTTGATATTGAAGCTTTCTATGACGTTTGTTTGAAATCTATCCAGTAGTTATTGAGAAATAGAATGGACAAAGAAAACTCCAGAAAATCAGCAAAGGGCCATAACTCAAAAGAAAGTCAATCAATCGTAACAATTTCATAATATGTACATCTATGCTCACCAGTGAAGCTTCCTATGAAGTTTGATTGAAATCCATCCAGTAGTTATTGAGAAATAGGTGGACAAAAAAACTACAGACGGACGGACCGACCGACATGGTGACTCCTATATACCCCCACAAAGTAACAGCTGGTACACAAGTCATTGCACACACAAACAAACACACACACATGGACAGGTGTAACACTATATGCCCGTCGCCATTTCAAGGCGGGGGCATAAAAAGAAGGACTTTGATATTTGGGTTTAAGCCTGAGATCTCAAATCCATGATCCAACAAAATTACCTTGTACTTTTTAAGTGCTAAAAATTCCCTGATTGAACCTTGCAATGTTTCTCTCTTATGACATTGACTTGGTCCTGATATTACCAGGTCTGTACAGACATTCAAACTGCATTAAATTAACTTCTAGCGCTATCAAAGAAATCAACCATCTATGTTTCATTTCCTCTGAAACTTCCTAAATATTCATGAATGTTAATTAATTCTTGAGAAATTGCCTCTTCAGAGGGTAAAGTAAATTTGACACATATTAAATGACAGGAAGGAAATCTAACCAAAAAAACAGCTGACTCCGTGACATGCATTGAAATATGGCACGCCCTTTATTGCTTAAGTTTATAAAGCCATGTCAGTCTTTCCAAGTCAATTTCAGACCTAATCAATCATCAAAATAAATGCAGTTCAATTTAAATATTGTATCCTTACATTTCCCTCTAGGTTTGGAAGACATTACAGTCAAGATTTACAATCACATACAGTCCACAAAACAGAGAGAAGTAATTCTGTGTTATTATAATAGCAGACAGTAATGAAAGACATACATATTATTTTGTGCCAAATGATGAAATACTGTGTTCCATCAGTGAGATAAATCCATATCTCACAGTGTGGGTGACACAGATTTGCCGGGACTACTTTTTACATATAAAGGGTATGTAAATGGGTATATGGCAACGGTTAGCAGAAAATAAAAAGAAACGTTGCTTGTTTTGAGTGAATATGGAATATATCTCATCTCAAAATGATACTATTTTCACATATGAAATTGTATTCACTCAGAACAAACAAATATCCTCTAATTACTAAATATATTTTTCTTGTTTCATTTTGTTAATTTCCAAATTGTTTGATTATAGATATGACAAGTAGGTGGAGTAACTCAGTGACTAGTAGGGTTTGCATGTGGCTCCAATTATGATGGAAACCATTTAACAGAGTATGTCTGATATACATCCATTTGCAATGGAGCCAATCGGGAACAATTTTCAAGAACTCACTGAACTATATTAAAGAGGGCACAAAGGTGTCTTGTGGTTAGAGGCTGCTTTTCTTTGGACTATTTTGATATCATTTTCTTTGTACACCAAAGTTGTAAATTGTGTAAAGTTATGTTTCTGAATATTAAATTGCTAAAATTGGAATAACTTGTTTTCATTAACTTCACATTCAATAAATAAATAAAACTCCAGTGTGGCAGATTCTTGTGGAAAAATTCAAGCTCTCTCAAACATCTATCAATAATGTTCACCACAGATTGACGTGAAGACCTACAGTGAACAAAAAAGAATATACAGTGGTATAACAACAGCACAATTAAGAGCATGGTGTTCCAATGGAAAAGTTCTGGTGCATTCATGGTACCACTGAGAAGGATTAGTTCCCTTTTGAAATTAAAACTGTAAATCATATAGGTCATACAATATTCATACAACCACTTTACAAAACATACTGCAATCCTGAAAGAAGTAATATGTTTTTATTAACAAAGAGTTGAGAACACTTTCTTGCAAATAAGAGTAGCATGATCATGTTAGTTATGTCCTGTTTAAAGTGTTTGTGGCCTGTAGTTATTGATATTTAAATGTAATGACCTTTAATGTTATGTAGTAGAGGTATAAAATGGCACTTGTACTATCTTGCCATAGAGCTAGCTTTTGTGTCCAATTTGCATACTGAAGGTCCCGAATTCCATTGCTGCTCGGGGCAGTAGGATTTTACTTGGTTACATTTACTTTTATGTTTCTAGGTCAAAATGGTTTTATTCCTGCAGTTTGCATTAAAATGTATGGGTTGAACACTGGCAGTTTACATTTAAATGTATGATCTGAACATCTGCAGTTTACATTTAAATGTATGGGCTTAACACTGGCAGTTTACATTTAAATGTATGATCTGAACATCTGCAGTTTACATTTAAATGTATGGGCTTAACACTGGCAGTTTACATTTAAATGTATGGGCTGAACATCTGCAGTTTACAATTCAATGCATGGGCTGAACAACTGCAGTTTGCATATAAATGTATGGCTGAACATCTGCATTTACATTTAAATGTATGGGCTAACACTGGCAGTTTACATTTAAATGTATGCTAACACTGCAGTTTACATTTAAATGTATGCTAACACTGCAGTTTACATTTAAATGTATGTTGAACACTGCAGTTTACATTTAAATGTATGGTTAACACTGGCAGTTTACATTTAAATGTATGTGCTGAACATCTGCAGTTTACAATTCAATGCATGGGCTGAACATTGGCATGCATGGGCTGAACAACTGCAGTTTGCATATAAATGTATGGCTGAACATCTGCATTTGTACATTATTTTGACCAAGCAATACAAAGTGGTAAATGTACCGTGGTATATCATCATTCATAGTACATGGTATTCTAGAGTATTCATATGTTCTATGTGTATCCATATGTATCTGTGACAACTCTAATATACCAGATGTCTATTTCCAGGGGCGTTTGGAATATTTGTGCACTGGAGTTTGAATGGGAGATACCACCAGATAAGACTTGGAAGAAATTTTCAGTGTGGGCAGGTTTTACAATATTTCCTCCTGACCAAGACGGTACTACAGTGGAACCTCCTTAAATCAAAATGCCAGAATACTGGAATACCAGAATACCAAGATTTTTATCTTCTTAATTTCTAGTCTTTACAGTCCCAGAATACAGAACAATGTGGAATGAACTGAATTATATATGTTCTGTTGAAAAAACACAACACAAAAACAACAAAAGATAAATTGGTCATGTGCAGCGTGAGTTCTCTTTACATGAAAGAGAAATAAAACATGTAAGCAATGTTGAAAAGAAAAATGAAAAAAAAAATTCTTTCTTCTTACTTATGATCCTTTGCATGGCCATCATATGTTCTGTTGTAAGTAAAATAAAGAAAAATAAATTGGCTTGGTGCAATGGGAAATGACTGAGGCTCTAACTGAATACAAGTTCTAAAATCCATACAATATCTCAGAACCTACTGCAAGTAGCAAGTCTGTGATGGACAAATGTTACTGCCATGCCGAATGTCCCCTGCCACAGACAGGTTATGACAAGTGAATAGTGTGATGTGTGAGATCTCATAACTACGCATCCAATAATTTAGACCCAGTCTGGCACATTTGTCTGGTGCTGACATCAATTCTGCTATTGAAGCAACATTGCAATTAACTTGAGAGACCTCCATATCTTCTGATAATGAAAGGTTTTTGCCAATATAATCACAGTGAAGGAGCCTTACTTTCACCCGTGTTTTGCTTTTCTAAAATGGAAATGTTTATGAGTTTTATACTATTCTTTGTAATTAAAGGCATGTACATCCATTTTTTATATTTATTATTACTTTTTTAAGAAGATTACTCTTTACTTTTCTTGTACAACTAAGACAAGTGTATAAAAAGTTTGATAAAAATCAAAGCACTGATGATTGGATTCTGAAATAGGGGATCTGTGACAGCAGCTGGTTATATTTACTGAAACATCTCAGATACTTTCAGTGTTATAATATTCAATACACCACTGGTGATAGAAGCACAGAAGTCAAAACAGTCTATCATCTGAGCTGAGAAATACTGCTGTCTGATATATATACTCAAAGGAAAATGAAATGCAGGGTAACTAGAATCTGTAGTCTCTAGGAGACTCAAGTTTTACCTCCTAACCTTGCAATAAAACTCATATGATAGACCCCATCTCATTCTAAAGCATTTATTTTGTTTGTAAAAAAAAATCTTAATCAAAATAATTTTAACTGTAATACCGTCATATACTTCCTATTTAAAACTGACACAATAGTTTAACCTGCATTTCTTTTTCCTTTGAATATACTTAATCACTTGGTACTGAAATGTGCAGAACTTATCCATCTATTTATACATATGTATTTTGTTGGCTAGCTGTGACACTTAGTTCAGTCTTCTTCTATTTCTAATATATGCACTTTGAACAATTTTTTAGTCAGCCCTTGATTGACTAGTTTATCCACTCTTTTTTTAAAAAATATTTAAACTTTGTTTATTTCACATGGATGGTGAAACAAGTTTTCCTATAATTAAATCACTTTTTGTAAAACTGGTCGGTATCTTTAACATATCAGTGAAGTAGTCCAAGTAACTTGATCATTTCTGGCAATGAGCATGACATAAAATCTTCAAACGTAATTAACCCTTTTAGCAAAACTTCTAAATACCAGAAAAATCAAATAGAAGCTTACATCCATTATATCTGTAATCATACAAAACATGAATGGCCAAAAACAGTCCTACAATTGATTCCATGCCTCACAAAGATTGTAGACATTTCTTTTGGACAATTTTTAGTTGTGTGTGACGTAGTTACTCACAACTTTAGTACCGACATTCTGTGGGTCCGTTTTCTACATTTAAAACCGAATAACCTCTTATTTTTGTATGAATTATCAAACAATTGAACAGAATTCTACAACACAGGTATGTTGAGATTCAACCAAAGTGTTGAAAACTCTATTTTGAATAAAACATAAATATTTACTGTGTTGCTTAACTTTCACTTCACCATGCAGAGGAGTATAGTATCAATGCAAAGGTGGCTCATGCCTTAATTTGGATGGGGGATATGTAGGTATCAGTTATTTAGTGGTGCTACAATAGCCCATATAGAAAGCTTGAATTCCGATATAAATCCGTGTAACTTACTAATAATCGCATTAAGCTATCTCAGATACATCGAGATACCTCCAGTAGAATGTATGATACCTGTATCTGCTCACCGAAGTTACTAAGGACACAGTAAGGAGCCACTGATTTGCATCTGTAAATAGAAACTGTGCTGTCGCTCGGAAGTACAAATCAAAGCACTGATAGTGCTAAGAGAACAGTATTGTAGCATTTCTTTTTCTTATCACAGTAACCTTTAATAATCAGGGGTCAAAGTTTCGCGCAATTTATGCCAATAACCCCGCTTTAACATTGCGTTAACATGGTCATTACAAGAAATTAAAGATACAATGCACCGTTTGTTTCAACAAATTGTTAACAATTAGCACTTCAATTGCCACCCTTACTCTCCCTATTTCTATAGCCTACAATGAACAATCATTTATTATTTTAATATATGTTTGATATTTGGCAAAAACAAAGTTATCCTGCATATCTGCAGCTCGTCAAACCATCTTCCACTTGAGGCACACACACAACTTCAGTGCCTTCAGCGCTTTGATTATACAAAGCCTGCCCTCATGATCTCCCAACATATTGTTAAGATCAATGGTCTCTGCCTGAAGATGATTGACACAGGCAATATAAACATCTGGTGGGGAAATGGGGATCTCTGATATCAATATCATAATATTTATGG
>CM037795.1:25811737-25830690 GCA_021229015.1 Solen grandis | reverse complement strand
AAAATGGTTTTGTATGTGATACTTTTTGTGAGCAGCTGTCCTTGTCATCACTGCGAACAGCGAGACTTGAATTTTCACTGTTAAAAACTGAGAAGGTGCAGTGATGTTTGATGAACAGCCAAGCTCCAGAGTTGTATTTTCTTAATTAGTATCAAGTCCTGAGGAAGGTTAGCTTGCATTTTGGGGATAAGATCTAGAATTACACGTTTTTATACCAAAGAAGTTTTTCATCGCTTTTTCGTTTATAACAACCAGCTTTCCCATATTCACTATAGACTGAACTTTAAATAGTATTATGAAATCATGAATTTTTCTTTGCCACACATATCTTGCTCTGTTTGTCAATGCATTAAAATAAATCTATATGAAGTAAAGGGTTAAGTGCTGATACCAAAAATATGGTTATGACTGTATGTTTTGACCAAAATTGGGTATGTTTTGGTAATGGAATTTAGGTTCGTTTTAAATAACTCCCATGTTACTTTCATTGAATACTGTCTTGTTTTTGAATATACAATAACTTATTTGGCAAGACACATTTACAAAGTAACATAAAATGGATAAGCACTACATTTCAGGCCAGGCAATATTATGCATTTAAAAGTCAAAGCAATTCGACAATGTTTGACACTGGTAGATCTAAAAGTATTATCACATAAAATGTAGACTGTGCGCTGTATCTTCATTATATTGCATTGTTTTGTGACAAATGCACATGCAAACTGAAAACGACCTTCTATGTCATCTTCGTCCAACAGTTCTTCCTGAACATCATCTTCTTCATCACTGTCTAGTGAATGCTTTTCTTTGAAACGTCTAGAACTTTCACTATGAACTTTCACATCTTCATTAAATCCAACCTTTCTTTTCGACATTGCGCAGATTTATCAAAAGTCGCGGTAGATAAATTTTTAAAGACGTTCGTCCCCGCAACTTCCGTTTTGTGTCTCCGTAAGAAATACTATGTCGTGATAAAATCTCTTTCGGACCGTACTAATTCGTAATATCTGTATTAAATTGGTCAAGTCGCAACCAGTGTGCCAAAGAACTTACATGTATGAAAAAAAGTTTCTCTTTCTCAAATATACCACGATTACATAAGGACTTGAAAGAAGTAGAAATGTACATTGTATACCTAGACACAAAGTACATTCATATGTAACCTCCTACAACTGAAAGATGGAGGAACACGAATAAAGCATTGATCACAAGCAAAGCAATATATGCGTGTGATTGTAGAGTTCAAGCGCCGACTTATTCTTAGTTTATATAATTACTGTAATAGATTACAAACCCTTTACCAACCCATCCAATAAGTCGGCAATTATAGGTTTATTGGTATAATGTTATCTCATATAGGAGATATTCTATTCTGAATATAAAAGTCCTGCCTCACACAAGTATACTGAATTGCTTTCAACCAATTAATTGTGTTTGACGGGGGGTTAGTAGACGGAGGAGAAGGGAGGTTTTGGCCAAAGGTTTGTTAATTTAGTCGGTTACTGGCTTCGGTGCCCGAACTAAACACTGTCCATTGGATCCGCCACAGAGCACTTCTAAAATTAGTCCTATTAATATTCCGTCGCTTTGTGATGTTTTTTTAGTTGGGTCAACTAAAAGCAAAGCGACGGAATATTAATATGACTATTCTAAAATCAACTAACGACTGCTTTCTTGACCAATATGACATGGACATGATCATATTCCGTTCTGTTAAACCAAGTATTGGGACCTTACAATGACGATATTGCCTCCATCTGATCCTGTCTAATAATAAAACAGTCTTCAGTGGGTCAGTACGTTTCAGTTACGTAAGTTTGGTCTGTTACGAACTACTGAGGTTTCGAATTGATCAATAGCTCCACTAGCTTGTACCGATAGCGTACAAAAAACCGGAAACAGTATCTGTTGAGCATATCTCGTATTGTGACTTTTCTTATTTATTTTTTAAATAAAAAGGGGACTCTATAAACATGTATATACAGTCCCTGAATAGAACAAATGTAACATTTATTGAGGAATAAAAAAGGATCAATATTTCTCTGTATTGTCCTTTTTAATTATCTCAACAACATATGATATTATCAGAACAACTGTAGATATTCACAGACATAAAAAAGATGCATGTGTAATCACAGATGTGGAAAATGTATGGATAAAATCTGTGTTCTTCTTTTGCTTTAGTTATAAAAGTATTAAAACCAATGAGAATGTTAACAAAAATATTATTGGTTTTCTTTATTTCAACCACGAAGCTACATTAAGGTATTCACATCTCTGATTTCAACCCTACATCATCATTTATATATTTGACTGTAACATCCTGTTAATCTGAAATGTATTTTAAGATGAAATTATAGCTAAAATAAACAAGAAGAGTTTAAATGTCGCTACCTAGCAAAAACCAGCATTGCTAAATGATGCATTTAGAATACAACCGGTCTTACACAGTGAGGTGTCTCGCATAAATTATTTTGAACCAATCGTAAGCAGTTGACTATGCGCGCATGCGTATTTCCATTGATTAAATTCCTTCGGAGGCCATATCGGTGAACGATTCAAGAAGGAAAAGAATCTACAAGTTGCGTCGAAAATATCAGTTGGAAATTATAGCTTGTAAGTTCACGGTGTTCGAAAGTTCAGATTATATGTTGATATGATGGGATTTGATGTTTTTATTTATGGATGCATCTTACAGAATGTATGCTGGGTGAAAATAACTGATGCAACTTATTTGGATATTCAAAATGGCGCCTCTACGACTGCGCGGTAGATAGTCGCCCAGCCATAATCACAAAGTTGCTGTGGATCTGATTGTCAGTCGCTAATCGTATCACGGACGCGTTTATGGAACAATATTTACTCCTTCAATGAGTGCATATAACTTTTCGCAAATTCTGTATCCCTTTGTCTTCTCTTGACCCACGCGCTTCAAATTGTGCGCACAGGCGCGGAATGCCCCTGCACACTGCAAGGGGCGAGGAAATCGGTTCATATCACAGATAATGTGAATCGGAAAATGTACATAAGCAGATCTATGTAAGCTCATTGGCCGTTGAAAGCTTACTGTATTGGTATTTAAGCTGCGATCTAGGCAGCTGAAAGAACGAATGCATTATAAATTTACCGGTTCGATGTACTGTTTCGTACATTTCTCTAGTTTTATTTAACCAGAACACATTGTTAGGTTCAATGGAAAATTATCTGTATTATATTGAAACAAAACAAAAAAATACATACTCTTCAAGAATGCTTGGTGTTACCATTGAGAATAATGAATTTTAACTGAAATCTGTTCCATTTTTTTTTGGAGGATTGGTATTTGTCTAAATATTAACTAGATTTACACCTGTGAGTGGTAATATATGTCACAGTACCGATAACTCACAATAGGGGAGAATCATTTGTTAGCGGCCGGGTAGCTCAGTCGGTAGAGCATTCGCCCTGTAAGCGAAAGGCCCCGGGTTTGAGTCCCGGTCAGGCTGCATATTTTTCTCACCCTGTGACATTTATTTTACTATTACTCCTATTCTAGATAGGTATCAATATAATGCTGAATTGGAATCAAAATCAAATAAAACAGAAGCCTTCATAACCTTACTTCTTCATCTAAGGAGTCCAAATCAAGTTTTTGGCATTTTTCATGTTTGTGCAGCTCTATATTGCATTAACATGTTTCTTTAGATCTATATTATAAATCGACATGATCGCTAAAATTGTTTTCTAAAATCATCCAACTTGGGATGTTCATTTGAATATTACCAAGATTTATTTTATCTTTGTGTATTTCATGTCGATTGAGGAATAATTTCTACTTATTCCCCTTGAAAGTTCCTGGTTTGGACCAGTACTTTGAGCCTGGGAAAGATGTTTGGATTTGAATATCCAACTTTAGGATCGGCAGTCATGTATAATCACACAGAAACAATATTAGTTAAGAAACCTTTATGAAAATAATCGACTATTACATTTTGATGTTCTGATGCAAAAAAAAAATCAGCTGTGTGATGGCAATGTCATAATGTGACGCAGACAAGCGCAGCATACTGGTCTAATAAGTAGATTAAAGACATTTCTGTAAAGGGCGTTGCCTTGTTATCTACTAGAAGATGAGATTCTGTCATTCCTGTATTATCTTTCAACAGATGCTATTGTCATGCCCAGCATTTCAATGGTGGATAGAAAACTGGTTGGTCGGTGCTCTGTGTAATAACGCAGCACCTGTCCTGGCGCATACCATTGTGGTAAGTTGATTATACTAAAAATGCATTTTCTTGTCATTGGTGAAAATGAATTTTTATTGCATGTTTTATGGAATCAGAAGTAGATGAGCTTTCAATATAAAAAGATAAAAAAATATATTATTTCATGAACCATATTTTTCAATCAATTTTGAATTGTCATCTTCATTAGGAAATTAAATGTTAAGATTTTACTTAGTTACTTTTGGACACTTATTTGCTATAGAAAATGCCATGCTATGATCTGAAATAATTTTTCAGTTCTCATAATGGCCACACCCAACAAAGGAGGAGGCAGCGGTGTGGGGCCAGCCGGTCAGCCACTGACCGCCAGGACAGGTGTCGGGTCAGGAGGCACTGTCCACCACCTGGCACAGTCCGGTGCCACTGTTCGGACAACCGCCACACCCTTTGCCAACCTCCAGCAGGGGATACTTGCAATGACAATGCAGACTGCCCAGAAACAGACCACATCTCAGACCAGTATCAAACCAGGTGCACCCATGCTTGCAAAGCTAGGTGGAAGCCCTGGCCCTTCGCCAAGAAAAAAGATAAAGATAGAGGAGGTGCCCCCAGCATCTGAAGACATAGCTGTATCTAGGAAACTTATTTTGGTTAGTACTAAATTTTTATTTTATTTTTTGCTGGACAATTAAATTTGGCTTTTGAAGCATGTTTTTATAGTGAAATGCTTGTTTGAAAGGGGAAAAAACAACGGCTGTAAATTTGTTATATCAAACTGATAATTGAAGACGGATTTGGATTGGCAGAAAATATGTTAAATCAAAGTAAATAAAATATAGTGTTCTGATTGAAGAAATGGTCTCCTGATCAATATTTAGATTTGATGTTCATTGCTGCAGGATGAGAGACTGTCGCAGATGCATGAAATCAAGCAGAACTACATTGACCATCTGACCGAGTGTTTCTTCCTCCAACAAGGCGGGCAGTTGATGGACTTCTATCAGTGGAGGAAGCGACCTACACCTCAACTGATGCAGTTTCTAAAGTCAGGCATGCTGGACTCTGATGACGAAGAGGAATCTCTATTGATGTATCTACCAGACAAGCGGACACAGGAACAGGAGGTTTGTATATTGTAATTGAAAATCATTAAAGAGCTTGGATATGTTGGTCAGGGCAACAGATAAGGTTTTAGGTCAATTGGGTATTTACTCATCAACCTTGCAAGGAATTGGGTTTTCACAATTTTAATTGAGTAATGAAAATATGGTTACTCCATCAAAATTAAGTTAATTGCTTTTTTTTTTTTTAAAGCAAATGAAAAGAAAAGCGTCAGATGAACGAATAAGACCAACTGGATTTATATTCTACTTGAATGGAACCCAAAGTAGAAAATTACCGGAAATCGTTTGCAGTCTATTTTGCGGATTTGCAAGTAACCAGTCAAACATATACGAGTATTTGTAAACATCACTCGGTTTCATAATCTTGCGTATCAATACGCTAATGTTTTGGATATTTGAGTAACCTAATTTTTAATTGCTTTTTGATACGCTAGAATTTTAAAAATTGGGTATTTATTTATTTTATTTGCGTAATTGGTATTAAGTTGTCTGAGCTCTCTTTAGGAATTCACTGAAAAGGTAAAAATCTGAACCTATGCTGAGAATTTCAAAGCCCCAGCATTGTTGAGTATCTTTTCTTGACAATCTGGTAACAATATTCTGTTATCATTGGAGGGGTTGATTATATTTGTTGAAATATGGGTTTGAGTAGTCTTATTGAATTAAAAGGGGATCAGTCCTTGGTAATGACAATACTAAATGATATTTATATTATTGAATGTGGAAAGAGAAAATTGTCAGGTCTTCTATTGAGTGAAGATGTATTTCAAGTAAATCTTAGCCAAATGCAGGCATTCAAATTTTCTCTATTTAGAATATAAAACATTGAAGGAAAAAAATTCCGTCAATCAAGCACCATGCCACTAAACTCATTCTGGTAATGATCTGGTGGTCATTTTCAATTACTTGGTGGCTATAGAAAAACACTCCTGCTTCCATGATCAGCTTGTGTTGTTGCATGGCAATGAAGACTGTAACAAAAGAACAATTTTTAAGTTGTTAGCATCTGTTTTCTAAATGGTTATGATTTTGTATGCAAATTTGCCCAGTTTGAATTAAATAAGACAGCCTTTAGAACAAAAAATCTATGCTGAGATTTTTAAGAGCTATATTCTTGTATATGTTGGGAAATTTTGGTGGATTGGGAAAAATCTATATGGAATAAAATAAGCACATAGTGCTGGCAATGAAAACCCAAGTCAAATAGGAATAGACACAAAGTGAAGGAATTTGGATTAAATTGTACTTTCTCAATAACTTGTACTGAAAATCATGAGAGTCTAAACAAAATATTTGCAGGCCAAATCCCTTTCTGGCAGTGGACCAACATCTACTCCGGTTGCTACCTCAACCACATTACCTGCATCTGTAGCTGCTCTCACTCAGCAAGGTAGGTGTCTGAGCATAATATGGGAATGGGGTTAGGGTAGGGAACAGGATCCACTAACAGCTCCCTTCAAGCATGCCATGCTTGCTGTCACGTCATACCCTGTTTGTTTGCTTTGGGCAAAGGGGACCTCTTAAAGATTTAAATCTTGCTTAAGTCGATTTAATGGATTTGAAGGGAAAGATTGTAGATATGCCTGCTGTATATTTCCTATTTTTGTAATTTCTGAGTTTTTGTTCTTGCGAAATGGTATATCGCATATCATGCCTACCCGCAATGGTCTATCACATTTCAATGGTCATTTACAAGTACTACACAGTGAATTCAACAAAATGATGTAAGAGGGAAAAAGGATGACAAGAAACAAAATTCTGTTCGCGAGGAAATTCAATATTTTTTTTGTTATCAGATAATCTAAAAAGCTGGTAAGGAAATCTGAACTTTTTATGTTAATGGAATGTTTTATTTCATTTAAAAAAAATCCTTTAAAATTGCTCTGTTTTTAATTGGTATGTAGACAAAGAAACTCTTAACATTTTAATACTTGAACCTTTTTGAAAACCATCTGTAAGGGGGTTTGGGGTTGGATCTTGTTCAATGTTTACCATACAAAAGTGATACGAGGATTTCTGTCTGCAGGGCCTGACTTGAGTCGGGTGCCTGGAGGGAGACATGGGATGGTGTACGGACACGTGCACCCCCCTCAGCAGCCCATCACTATTCCCCTCATGTCTGCACATACTGCAACATCAGGTAGTGCCATTGGGGAGCTGCCATCAGTAGCCCTCATGGATTGGCTGTTGTTTTGATGTTGTGCTTGCCGTCTTGTCATCTTCGCACATGATTTAGGTTTAACCTACAGCAGACTTAGCGAAAGTCTCAAAAATCTGTCAGACATTTGGTCTGACAATCATGGAAATTCAGTTGGACTGGAAAAAATCTATAAAAAATTATACAGTTATTGTCTTTTTAGCCAATTAATTGAAGTAGAATTTTAAAACGCAGTGTTTCGTGCATATTTATTCCACTTGAAGTAACTTCATTAAGTTTAGAAGAAATTCAGTCACAACGAGGAATACCGAAAGAGCATATCACCATGTTTCCCTAAAGAGCCAACACAAGTTAAAGTCTATTAAGAATGTCATAAGCTAATCATATCAGGATTCAATATTTCTCTTTGAAAATCAAATCGCACTTTGTCAGCATACTATGCCGTGCGATTGACTGACTTTTCGAATAAATTTACATCAATAAAACTGCGGTCGCTCTCACTCTTACAGTAAAAAAAAAAAAGACATTGTGTAGGCCAGTCAGAATGTAGCTACACCCCTTTGCTTCACCTGGTTAATGATTTTTGCTCAGTTCTCAGTTAACTTTTGTGATGGAAGTGTCGGCCGCGATTGACTTAAAACTTCGTTATCCCTATAAAGGGTGTCAGCGGTGCGTGCTGATTGATTGTACGTATTGGAAAGTCTATGAAATGAAATTCGGGGATTTTACACAATTGCTGCATGAAGAAGTGCCTCAATTAAAACGTGGTTAAAAGCTACATGTTCCTAGACCATGATCACATGGACGACCCACGCTCCCTGTTTGACAGTAACTACGCCACACTGTTTTTGCTGTTTTATTCACTCCAGGACACAAACTTGCTCTTGCTAAAACACCCGAGGTAAAGGTGCCATCTATTTTGTTACCACCTAGTTGTTAAAACTTAATCATTATTATCTTGCAAAGACCATCACTTCCTTCCTTTCCCAACGGCACGGTGAAACATCAATTAGCGTGATGAAACAGATTACATGATGTGACATGTACCATAGTTCCGATAGTTATAAAAATAAAACTTAAATCAATTGAAACAGTGTTATATTTGACGGGCGATGAGGTAAATGGAATGTCGATTTTTGGTTGAAGTGAAAAGTGGAGAAAAGTCGGTCAACTGCACAGCATAGTAAGAATCAGCCCTTGTCACACAGTTTAGTTAGTTAATTGATTCAATTCAACTTACCCATCATAAAAAGACTAGGTATGCCTCTTCATCATTTCGTGTTCATTATATTAATTTTTACATTATATTTTGCATTTTATATTTCTTAATATACGCCTCGTCGTAGTTCAGATTTGACAAAATCGAAAGCTTTAAGCTTCAAATCAAACGATTACGTCTTTTATTTTTCAACTGTAGACAGAAGCTAGGGGAAAGATGAATTGACAAAAAACATGATACAAGTTTATCATATTCTTGTGACATATGGCATACCGGAATTGTATGTTGATTTTCGCTGTGTTCAGCAAATTTTGCAGTGTCATGTGCAGTCAGAATCTTGCACATACCATGTTAAGTTCTGTTGTAAAACCTGTTGGTGTCATTTCTATATAGCACTCATTGGCCTTTTGTTTTGTGTCTGTAGCCATATTTCTAAGTTTATGCATTTAGTTTGACAGATTTTTTCGGTCATTTCTCAACTTTGTGAGACAACAATTCATTCAAGGGTCTTCTACACATCCCTTAATTTCAGACAGTATGTCAATGGACTTAAAATTGATATTTTCACTGTTTGAGTTTGCTGAACAATTGTTGGTCACCTGGACCGGCAAGATATAATTTTTTATCGGACCAAGCCAAAATCTGTCAGACATGTCTGCCGGTGCTTTTCGCAGAGTCTCCTACAATGGTTTCAAGAACATTAATTTATGAATGACTTGTCAGTTGCTATTGATTTATGGCTGTCTCCAGGAAAATGTTTTTGCTAAAATTACATGATTTGAAATACTGTCTTAAGTGTTGTTTTTTTCTGCTTTCAAATATAATGGTTTTAAATTGACACACGACTTTGTGAGGTGTTTTTTTGTTTTTTTTTTGTTTTTTTGGTGATTTTTGTCATTTTGGAACTTTGTTTTTCATGAGAGAAGCAAAACTCCCAAAATGAAAAGGTTGTCATGCATGTATGCAGATGAGTGGATTTAAAGTGAGCTGTTTGCAATGTTGTCAAGTGTTATTGTTAGTAGACTGGTATTGGCTGTCATCATTTCATTTTACTCTTTATTCTCCACAAGCATGCTTTTATTCCTTATTTCACTCATTATTTATCCTTTCTTTCATAGTTAAGTTTCATTGATTAACTGAAAGGCATGTTTCATACACATGAAAATGACATGTATAAAGCTTTTGTAATAGTTTACTAAAATCAATAAATTCTCAAGTTAAAAAAAAGCATTTTATATCCTTGTTCCTAAACAATTATGCGCAAGATAAACTTAAACAAATACAAGAATGATTTATGTGGACAGCAGCAAACATAAACATCTCCCACTCTCCCAGATCCTGTCATCAAGATAAACATTTTCTCTCTGTCCAGAGGATTTAACCTAATGAAGTTTGTGGCAGGTGTTTAGATCTAATGATTGTATGCTTATTTTTTGACTAATGTTTTGTATTATTAAATTCATTGACAGGTGTGACATCAGGAAGAACTGGCAGTGTGCCCTCCCACTCTAGCGGGCCTGGAATCCACAGGTCTGTGTCTGACTCCAGACTTCAGACTCTTACAGCACAGTCCACTAAACCTGTCATGTCTACCTCGGTGTAAGTATACACTTTTGTTTTATTCTTTTATATTTTTTTTATAAAATGAAAATGGTCAATTATTTTTCTGACAGAATAAAAACTGATTTTTTTTTTCCTGCCCTTTCCAGGTCCGGAGTTAACTTGAAGAAATCCCCACCAAGCTCACCAGGTCGCCACAAACAATCCTCTTATGATGGGACAAACATAACGGGCATCTCTACCCAAGAGGCCATTGTAGAGAGAGCAAAGCAGGTTTGTATATTAGTGATTTTTAATCTATGCCAGAGTAGTGGCAATTTGAATTATTTGTTAATCATGTGTGCTTATACATAGTATTTTGTGCATAATAATTATTGTTACGTGATGATGGATTTTAACCCGTTTTGCGTTAAAAAAAATAATCTGATTCTTATGCCACTTAACTCATTCTGGAAATGATGTTATGGTCATTTTCAATTACTTGGTGGCTATAGAAAAACACTCCTGCTTCCATGATCAGCTTGTGTTGATGCATGGCAATGAAGACTGTTACAATTAAATCAAAATGCTATAGGGCACATAGATTCATTTCAATATTTTAATAAAACAAGAAAAAAGAGGGTATATTTTAGAATAGGATATTTCTCCCATTTTACTATGGCTGCAACAGCATTTTGTAGGATATCATTTGTACTCCTTAAAAATACCAGTTAGTTTACAGAAAAGCCTTTCCAAAACGAAAAACAATGCAAAGATTCTCCCTGTTTCTATTTCCATGGGTCTGAGCTACTTTACTCATTAATGTTGAAAGTTTAGACTAACAGGTTTCGAGATCAGCAGGATTCCTTATTCACTACCAGTTGAAGTGAAAGCCTCACTGGCATATAGGCAATTGATTAGCCTAATATGCATGTACTACAACCCATTTGATTTCCCAAGTTGGCATTCACCATCTTATGAACATGGTGATTGCAGACAATTAAAGCTGGTAGCATGGAACACATGTTGAAACAGATAAATTCTCTTGAGAAAATTAATTCCTTTAAATCTTGGTTTCCTTTCTGCAGGAGGCCCAGGTCATGAGTCGCGTGGCAGAGTTACGGAAAGAAGGACTGTGGTCATCTCGCAGGCTGCCGAAAGTTCAGGAGCCACCTCGTACCAAGGCCCACTGGGACTACCTGCTGGAGGAGATGCAGTGGTTAGCTGCCGACTTTCAGCAGGAGCGCAAGTGGAAGAAAACCTGTGCCAGAAAG
This sequence comes from Solen grandis, assembly GCA_021229015.1. Classification (NCBI taxonomy): domain Eukaryota; kingdom Metazoa; phylum Mollusca; class Bivalvia; order Adapedonta; family Solenidae; genus Solen; species Solen grandis. The sequence continues at coordinate 25,819,171 of CM037795.1, read as the reverse complement.
GTAAGATGCACAGGCTTTGAGTTGTTGATGTTTAAATCTCTTTGAAGCATTCAGTTGGCACTGTGACTTGGAAAGAGGGGGTCCTGTGCCAGTCATATGTATTAAACAGAAATTGTAATATTGGAATTTTCAAAGATGTTTCTTGATAAAAATAATTGCCACATAGATTTTTGTGAAAAATACAACAGCCATGCTAAATATGACATTGAAAAAATGTCCGCTGTCACTTTCAAAAATTGAAATTTCTATTTTGTGAAGTGACTTTTTATGAAGAAACAATGAAGTTAAGATGAATTGAATATTTTAGAGCTGTATAGATAAATAATTAGTAAGGATATATTTGAACATCTTGAAATAGAAGTCCCATGCGTTGATTTTATGTTGTATCATGACCATGATGACAAGATGACGAGACTGAAGTGTTTGGAAGGACTCCTACGACAGCAGTTTTTGTTGTCAAGGCTGAATTCCTTGCATATATTGATGTCTACTGAGGCATTTGTCTGAGTTATTAGTTAAGAAACATAAAAGTAAGAAAAGGTCATTCTCCTTGTAAGTTTGGTAATCAAGAATTTTTTCACCTTGTATTGGCGGTCACTATACTACAGAAATGTAATATCTAATTACTATTAATGTTCCACTGTATAACTTTTGTTTACAGATCGCAAAAATGGTTCAGAAACATTTTCAAGATCTAGAGCAGAAGGAAATTCGGGCTGAAAAGGAAGAGAGCATGAAGTTGAAGCGAATAGCAGGGCAGATGGCAAAGATGGTTAAAGAATTCTGGTCAAATATAGAAAAAGTAAGCACTAGTAAAATAATTTTAAAACATTCCCTATGCTCACAGCCTCTTGTGACTTTTATGTTACAAAAGGACACCAAGCCGGGATACATAAACGTCCTACTTAAAACTCTTGTTGGGTGTATCCACTTCAAGAATCCTGTCATAGGAAACACATTAAATAGAAAGAAATTGAATTTTTGAGTTGTTCCAATTATTGTTGGATAAAAAAGATGAAAAATGTGAGATTTCGCATGGGGCTAAAGGGGAAATTAGACTTTCAAAATTTTGAAAAGAAAGAAAAAAAAACTGATTTTAACTGATGACTGATCAGCAATCATTTATGAAAACCCTGAGACCTCAGCATACATGTTTGAATTTTTTTTTTGAATTTGTAAGTAATGAAAATTGATCTTCTAGATTAAGTGAACTCATTGCAATTGTTTTAAAATGCCTTAGATGCAAGAAGTTAAAACCTATGTATTTGGTTTAGACATATTCACAATCAAGTACATAGCAAGTTTCCAATTTGACAATGCAGTTTTGGATGGGGTTAGAAGCGGAAACTTATTTAAACCTTCACCTGTGTTATAGAGGTTACTATGCATTATTTACACATAACTGTAACCTATGTGTCTGGTTGATTGAATCAGAACATCCATGTCTGAGGCAGCTGTTTATTTTATTCTGCCTATTAACTAGTGCCACAGGTACATCTGATCTTGTCACAAAAAGTACATTGTGGGTCCAAAACTACAGGCGCTTTCGTGGAAAAGGAGTTGCTATATACAAGTTTCTCGTAGAAACATTCCCAATGCTTTAAGTTTAGTGACTTAAAGGTTACAAAGGGACATAGACATGTTAAAAAAAACATAGACCAGACACTTCACATAGAAAGAACAAATCCCTGATATGCTAGTTTCTTGCAATCAAGATCATGAGCAATCATTGACAACATTCCCTATGCTCACAGCCTCTTGTGACTTTTATGTTACAAAAGGACACCAAGCCGGGATACATAAACGTCCTACTTAAAACTCTTGTTGCTGGGTGTATCCACTTCAAGAATCCTGTCATAGGAAACACATTGACTAGCTTTTATTGTCTGAACAACAGAAGATAACTGTCAAAAGATATTTACTGGATTTAAATTGCTAAATTGTTCACACTATTTTATTGCAGGTTGTGCAATACAAACAAAACAGTCGCCTAGATGAGAAGCGCAAGAAGGCCATGGACCTTCACCTGAACTTTATTGTGGATCAGACCGAGAAGTTTTCATCTTGGCTGTCTGAGGGTCTGGCGCAGAGTTCCAAAGGATCCTCCGTTGGATCGGTCAATACGACACCGGACAACTCTGTAGCCGGAGACGGTAATTTCATAATATTCTCTTCTCCTCTGGAAGGTGCTGGTGATCCAGTGCTGGAAATAAGATCATTTTGAATTTTCACTCTGAAATATATATACAAATCATTGAGTACTGTCCTAACACCTAATCTACATGCTGGTGTAAAATTTACAGTGATCAGTGGAAAATAAACATGTATACACTTGAGATTTTCCCCCGTCACTGTTGATCATTTTAAATTTGCTGATCCTAAGGTAAAATGGTCCATTATATATAAATATATTTCACAAAGCAAGCAAATTTTTATGCAATGAAAATGTTTGAAATATTTATATCCTTTTTTCATTTTATCATGTATTTTACAAAGTCCCTTTCCTTCCTTCCTTTTTAAGACTCATGATTTGCATAATAGTTTATTTCTGGTTAGAATATTTGTTTTTAAGAGGATGTTCTAAGGAGTTGTCTCGCCAAAAGAAATGTGATAAAATGGGATTAATTGCATGCATTGACAGAAAGGGGAGTGGATATTGAGAACTGAAAACAATGGGTGTTTGATTAGTGATGTTCATTGTGCTTTTTCTCATACATAAAAGTCTGGTCCCTCTTTCTGGCTCAGTCCACTGTGCTGGATCATAGACCGAGAGACATTCAGAAGTATTTCTTACTGTCAAAATTTTCCATTTTGGTTTCCTAGTACTGTGAAATCATTCATTTTTGTGGGACACCAATTTTTGTCGATTTCATGGAGGGTTTTATCCACAAATATTAATCACCCGAAAATGTGCGTCTTATATAGACCTCGCGTTTTCTAGATCCACGAATAAATGTACCCATGAAATTCCCTTAGATACATAATCTACGAAATTGAATCCCAAAGAAAATGATTTTGCAGTATTTGAAATAAGGTAGATATTTGCTCATTTCTGTGTATCAGATATTTGGATATGGAGGTTATATTGCATACTTGAATCATTAAATAGGACTGAACTTTAACATAATGCTTAAAATAATGTGTGCGAAAATATTTTGAAGAATAATTCTCTCTTACAAACCCTTAAAAGTAATCTATGATTTAAATCTTCATGGTATAATGAAAAGTCTTATTTTCTCATAAAAAATTTTTTTCTCATTCCCAGACGAGTTCAAACCAGAGGAAAGCGAGTCTGATGATGAGGAAACAATAGACAAGGATGAAGAAGGCATAGATGAGGTAATTAAAGATTGGTTTGAAGAAACAGAAACTGTTGCCAGTGTCGACGTGTAAACACAGTTATAAGATGAGAATTTTTACAGTTGTAAAATGAAGTGCAACGTTTTTTTCTACAAAATGATATCCAATGTTTCCTCAAGTTGAAACAAAATGTATTCATGTTAGTGAATAGGAACAGCTTGAATTATTTACATGAGTGTCAACTTTTTAACTTGACAAGATTGTTCAGTGAAAAATGTTTACGCTCATAGAGAAGTGCAACTGTTTGCCCATAGTTTGTTTTTTTCTTACAAAATGAATCTTCTGTTCTTATGTTGGAACATACGAAAAATATTCATGTAAGTGATGAGGAACAGCTTAAGATCGTTAATTCGAGTTTCGACTTTCAACTTGTCATCCTGTTGGCAAGTTGAAATTAAATAAATACTCGTAAAGAAAACGCCAGCTGTTTGCCCTGGAGCTTCTCTGTGGGGGCTTCAGTTTCCTTATGCTGGGACAAGAAAAACCATCAACAAAAAAATCTTTTAGATGAACCTGTATTTGACATATGAATGATCAGTCAGAAGCGTAAAATTCCCCAAATTATTGCCTTGCCTAGCCCGTACAAAATTTTAGGTAGTAAAATAAAAATAAAAAATACAAGAAATGCTCAGGTTCTTCATTCCTCCAGCACTAATATGAACTGGCCATTGCAGATGGATTATGACACTCCTTATTAAACAACTAACCCTAATTGTTTAAGCTTGACTTTACAAAGTACGTCCATCTATTTTACTCACTCTGGCATACTCATTGCAGCTTGGTCAGGGTTTTGCATGCAATTTTCTGTCGTGTATTTAAAGGTCTTCTTTGGCATTAAACAAGTTAAATATCTCTTGATCAAATTTAATACAAATTATGGCTTTATTTGGATATAGAAATTTTGGTTTAAAATTCAGATGCAAAATACTTTGATGCTAATGTATCTCAGCAATCAGTTATGGGATTGGTTTGAAAAGGAATAGCTTAGATTGGTAACACGAGTTTCGACTTTCAACTTGTCATCCTGTTGGCAAGTTGAAATTAAATAAATACTCGTAAAGAAAACGCCAGCTGTTTGCCCTGGAGCTTCTCTGTGGGGGCTTCAGTTTCCTTATGCTGGAACAAGAAAAACCATCAACAAAAAAATCTTTTAGATGAATCTGTATTTGATATTTGAATGATCAGTCAGGAGCGTAAAATTCCCAAAATTATTGCCTTGCCTAGCCCGTACAAAATTTTAGGTAGTAAAATAAAAAAAATCAAGAAATGCTCAGTCAGGAGCGTAAAATTCCCAAAATTATTGCCTTGCCTAGCCTGTACAAAATTTTAGGTAGTAAAATAAAAAAAAATACAAGAAATGCTCAGGTTCTTCATTCCTCCAGCACTAATATGAACTGGCCATTGCAGATGGATTATGACACTCCTTATTAAACAACTAACCCTAATTGTTTAAGCTTGACTTAACAAAGTACGTCCATCTATTTTACTCACTCTGGCATACTCATTGCAGCTTGGTCAGGGTTTTGCATGCAATTTTCTGTCATGCATTTAAAGGTCTTCTTTGGCATTAAGATAAATATCTCTTGATCAAATTTAATACAAATTATGGCTTTATTTGAATATAGAAATTTTTTGTTTAAAATTCAGATGCAAAATACTTTGATGCTAATGTATCTCAGCAATCAGTTATGGGATTGGTTTGAAAAGGAATAGCTTAGATTGGTAACACGAGTTTCGACTTTCAACATGTCATCCTGTTGGCAAGTTGAAATTAAATAAATACTCGTAAAGAAAACGCCAGCTGTTTGCCCTGGAGCTTCTCTGTGGGGGCTTCAGTTTCCTTATGCTGGAACAAGTAAAACCATCAACTAAAAAATCTTTTAGATGAATCTGTATTTGAAGGTTGATTGATCATTACAGGGTTGTAAAATTCCCAAAATTAGTACTAGCTATGATGGGGCTCCATACTTGCTACAGTGACCATTTGATTATGGCTCATTGTTATTGCAAGATTTTGTAAACCTGCATTAAACCTATTAGGATTGACCTTTATATTGAGGACCTTTTTCTGAATGTTTTGTATATGGTGAGTTTTATCTGCAGGCCGAGACACAGGATGAAGTTGCCGCTCTGCAGAAAGAGAGTGAGCTGCCCCTGGATCAACTGATCGAGAGCCTTCCCCAGGAAATACTGGAGAATCCTGCCGAGATCAACTCCGAGTCAGAAGAGGAATCTGTGAAGGTATGGGGAACACAGAGGAGGCTCCTTTTGATTTCTTTTTGTTGTTCATTTCCAAAATTATTCACATTCAAGACTTACAAGTTTTCTGGATAAGAGTTAACATGTGGATAAAAATGAAGTATGAGACTGTTGAGTTTCCATTTCTTATTTGAAATGAGGTATGCAGAACTTTCATCTAGCTGACATTTGGCCATTTACCAACACCACTTGAATTAACGTGTGATGTAGGTGGTTGCTTTGGCCAGACAGTAAACAGGAACTTCTTTACCAACACCAAATTAGCAGTCTACCTTATTTGGTGGTCGCTGAAGTTGTACATATTTATCTCATCTTTACAAACTGAAGTGGGGCAATTTAGGAATAACGTATATTGTACTGTCCTGCTTTACAAAAGTCCATTTATGTTCTCTTTCAGGGTTTTCTCTTGATATTTTTTTTAATTGGGGGGTGGGGGGACAAATGACCCCTTCATATATTGATAAAGAGGCAAATTTTGAAATGTTTTGTAGTCATTTATACAAATTAAGGGTTAAAAAAGGAAATTTGTGTGCCAGGGAAAACCCTGCTCGTTGTTTCAGACATCGAAGAAGAGGATATTTGTTCTTAACTGGGGTTTCCAACTTTAAAATCTTGGTTATTTGATTGGTGAGTTTAGTGGTATCCCAACTAATTCAAACTTAATTCTGCAGGCACATGACCTAGGTCTGTAGCTCACAGTCGATTTGCACCTAGAAATTTAAGGGCACAGCTGTATGGAAAAGTCAGTTTGTGTAGAATTTCTGCATCTCTAGTTAGGTTTTAACTACATGTACAATTGGCCATTTACCAACACCACTTGAATTAACGTGTGATGTAGGTGGTTGCTTTGGCCAGATAGTAAACAGGAACTTCTTTACCAACACCAGATAAGCAGTCCATCTGATCTGGTGGTCGCTGAAGTTTTTTTCAACACCACTTGAATTAAACTGTTAAAATTTGCTAAGGATCACTAGCTATTTTCCAGAAGAGTTATAAGTCTTGCGACTTTGAGGGCATGGAATGTTAAAGTAAATTTTAAAACTTTTTTTTCTGCGCAGATGTGTTGTTACTATACCAAAGCCATTATCTTTAACTAAAAGTATGTATTCCAGATCCTTAAAATTGAGAAATTTATTAAATTTAATAAGTGCAAATTTTGAGAATTCACATTAAAATTTGACTAGGTGGATAACAGACATTCTTGTTTTCTTACAGTATCATTTCAAGCATCCTTAACAAGTATTCCTTGTAGAAAACAAAAATATCTGGATATTCAAAATTCTGTTATACACCGTCTGCAACTGAATCACATAATCATTGAGTTCACTAACAGTATTTTCAACGCTTTGATCGTGATCAGCTTTAATAGTGGTTGCGAAATTTGAACGCATATTTAAGACTTGTAAGCTGTTCATGTAGACATCAGTGTCTTGATGACGAATTAATAAGGAGTTTTGAAAGTTTATGCAACCCTCTGTAAAGGGATTTGATGAGCTTTTCGCCGAAATGCAGGTATTACAATACGTACATGCCTTCGTCACGGAACTGTAGCCATTTAAATTTTTCAAGCCATATACTGAAATTTCTGCTCACGTTTTGATTTTGAGGAAGATTGTAACTGTAATCAGGGTGACCAGTTGACAATAAATTTTCATGTTTCTCGTCATCGCGATCTTTTCTTTTGCCCCATAAACTTCTTAAGTCAGTTTGTGTTTGCCATGCTTAACTTTGATAAGACATGTGAGCGGAAGCGTTCAATGATTGGACGCTAATTTTAAAAGGCACAGTGATTGGCTTGTAAATTTAACTAGTTAA
>CM037795.1:25761637-25811637 GCA_021229015.1 Solen grandis | reverse complement strand
GAAAAAATTTGATTGTCTATTCTACATCACATTAAGAAATAGCAGAAAGGATTGGAATGTAAGTGAAATGATCAAAAAGCAGTTTTTTGAGAATCGAAATCTCTTAGATATGTTTATAAAAAATGAGTGTGACAAAAGCTCCTGTCTTGTGATATTGGACGGTTTGGATGAGTGGGATATACCCGACGACTATGATACTCCCATGCACACCACATACGGACTGCCGGACTTGCGTCATTTTAAGAAATACACAGTCTTTACCACCACCCGCCAGTGGAAGCTGGAGATTGTGAGACCCAAACAGCACGAGATGGACAGACATGTTCGGCTCACAGGGATTGGTAGGAGGGCCTCCAATGAATATATCAATCAGATGATTGGTCTGTTAAATCAGAAGGAAAAAGTCGGGAAGCTGAGTTTTTACTTCCGGTTACAGCTAGAATTCAAACAACTGACACACTTACGAAACATTCCCATCCTACTGAAACAATTGATAAGACTGTGGCACCATGATGAAAAAGAAATGACTGGAAACTCACAAGTTCGTCTATACAGTGCTATGATAAACCACCTTCTGAAGGATGCATGGGAGAGAAATAAGAAGAAGCCATTATCAGGAGGAAACATCCATGGATTAGAACTACCCCTATGTCTCAAAGAAAAACAATACTGCAAGGTTCACAAGGATTTACTTTCTTCTCTGGCACATCTTGCCTTTACTTCAGCATTTGAGGGGCATCTTATTTTTGACCATGTGGAAGCAGAACTTCAAAATTTGACTGAAGAAAACATACAATCTTGCTTAACAGCAGGATTGTTGTGCCAAGAAATATATGCAAGTCCTCAAGATGATGAAAAGAAGAAACTATCATTCTTACATAAATCCTTTCAGGACTTCCTGGCAGCCGTTTTCCTGGTCATGAATCCTGAGTCCTCACTGCCCAAAATATGCAACACCTTGCAGAAAATTCTGGACATGCGTTCTGTATTTATTTTTGTAAGTGGCATGGACTCCCAAGTTATTTCTAGATTGTCACAACAAATACAGAACATCCTGAAAAAAGATGAAAAAGTGGAGCAATATTACAGTGAGCAAAATTTTGAACAACTGAAGCCTATTCAAGACCTGATGTACGAGTGTGTGAAAGAGAGTAAGAACAGTGGACAGCCACTGCCACTCTGTCGTCTAGTGAGTGTTGTTCTTAATCAGTACATGGTTATTAGGAAAAATGGGTACTTGGAGACTTTGCAACATATAATCAGCACTAATGTGTCCTGTATACAATATGTATATATAGATGCTGCCAGTAGAAATCCACCTATTGAACTCCTTAACTTCCTGAGTCTTTTGAAAGGATGCAGGTCAGTACGTGTGAAGCTTAAGTTATGTACCGGTATGCATCAGGAAATAAAGACCTTCCTAGAAAAGGCACTGTGTGAAAACTGGTCACTTTCATCAGTGGTATTTAGAGATCCAGATCATCGGCCATACTGTGTAGAACTGGAAAGTGACAATACAACACTAGTTAAGCTAGACATCACTGATGTGATTATCACAAGTCATATAGAGTTTCATCAGTTGCTTGAGGATGTGAGGAGGGCAACACAGCTTAAAACACTAGTATTGAACAATATAAGATATGGACAGAAATGTTCCCTTCATCTGGACCTGTCTAAGTTTTCGCAACTACAGAAATTAATTCTAAAGAACTGCTGTGGTATTACAAAGGTTACAATCAACACAACATCACTCAAATATTGTGAGGTAAATGGTACAAATGCATACTTTGTTCCACATCCACATGTTGGGACCACCATACAGACATTGATTTTAAAGGAAACAGAACCAAACTCTCTTAGTGAGATTGCCACCATCCTGCCTCACCAAACTCAGTTAACGTGTCTGGAGCTTCAATACATTGCTGGTGGAGAGAAGAAGTATTCCCATCATCTGGACCTATCTAACTGTCCACAGCTACAGAATATAACTCTAGAGAACTGTAATGTTACAAAGGTTACAATCAACACAACATCACTCACAAATTGTGTGGTAAATGGTACAAATGCATACTTTGTTCCACATCCATATGTTGGGACCATCTTACAGTCACTGATTCTAAAGAAAACAGATCCATATTCTTTTGGTAAGATTGCCACCATCCTGCCTCACCAGACTCAGTTATCGTGCCTGGAGCTTCAGTACATTGCTGGTGGAGAGAAGTATTCCTATCACCTGGACCTATCTAACTGTTCACAGCTACAGGAAATAACTCTAGAGAACTGTAATGTTTCTAAGGCTACCATCAATACAACATCACTCAGATATTGTAATGTCAGTGGTACATCTGTTTACTTTGTTCCTCAGCCTTGTGTCAGGACCTTCATACAGATACTGAAGTTAGAGGCAATAACAGATCCCCATTCTCTAGATGAAATTGTGACAATCCTGCCTCATCTGACTAATTTATCCTGCCTGAAACTGCTGGAGTTAGACTTTGGTGATAGAGATTGCCGTCTATTTCCCGAAACATGTTTAAAAATGGTTGTATTAGATAATGTCATAATGGAAAGCAAAGCTATAAATAGATTTCTCGCATCCATTCCTATCTATTGTACAGAAATATGATTGACGTTTATGGGTGGTAAACATAGAAGTATAAAATTATCTCTTGATAAGATTGCAGACATTCTGCCCCACCTGATTTATGTTTCACACTTGACACTGTCGGAGTTAAATTTGATGATAGAGATGTCTTTCTGTGTCCCGGGGCAATCTGTCTTAAACGGGTAGAGTTAAAAAGTGTTATAATGACAGATAGGGCAATGATTCAATTTGTTGACTCTTTTCTCACCACCAACAATAATGTTAAATGTGTGATAAGTGGTAGGGTTAGTGAAGCTGTTGAGGAACACGTAACAACAAGATATGTGGTGCTAGCGAGTTACAGAATCAGGAATGGTACGTGCCTATATATTAGTAAAAAAAACCTCTTAGCGTCCACACACAGCTGCTAGACCTCATGTCAACCAGGAATATACTAAAACCACTTAGCTGTTTCTCTGATGGAGTGTTGTAGGCGTGACATATTTTTACGCCCATGTAAATAACCTTTTAGCTCACCTGAGTACATGTGCTCAGGATGAGCTTTTAGGATCATTGAATGTCCGTCGTTCACAATTAGTTTGTTTACAATTTAGCGGGGTTTTTTTTTATTTCTAAAGCAATCATCTTCAAAGTTTATGACAATGTTTATGACCATAATCTCTCGATTAAAAATTATATCGGACAATTAAGTCAGGAGCTTTTTTAATGTAAAAGAAATGTAAAATTTCACTTTGTTTACACCCTTTCATCTTTATCTCTTATGCAATCATCTTCAAACTTTGTGACATGTTAATAGCCATAAAGTATCGGCTAAGTTCGATTATGGCTGACAACAGCCTTTTTTTGTCAGAAGTTACACCCTTTTAATATAAAAAAAATGCCAGATTTCACTTTGTCGACACTCTTGCATCTTCATTTCTTAAGCAATCATTTTCAAACTTCATGAAAATGTTTATGGCCATAATGTCTCAGCCAATAGTCCTATAATCCTATTTGGGCAGGAGTTACGGGCTTTGAATTATATTTTAAAAAAAAACAGACTTTGTCTACACTCTAACATCTGTAATGATTAAGCAATCATCATTTTACTGATACACAATGATAATGGCAACAATATCTCAGTTGAGTTCGATTATGGCTGATATTTGACTGATAGATCTACATTTTAGGCCCTTGAGATATCAAAACATCACACAAATTTGCTATTTTACACTCTTAACATCTTCATTTCTTAAGAGTGCAGGCAATGAAAGCAATGTTTCTCAGGTGAGCGACTTCAGTGCCATCTGTTTTTATTTTCTATCTACCGATCATCACTGAACAAGCTGCTTTAAATGGTAAACTGGTGTTTCTTAAGTATTATACTATGTTATATTTTATACTAGCGTTCAGTACATAGGAAACAACGAACCTTATATGGTTCAATAGATTTGTTGCCGATTCTGTCTGAGCCTTGTTCAGTGTGTATCCAGGTAATGTTTGCTTTTGTTATAATAATATACTGAATACTCGTTCGTTGTTTTTAAATGGACTGAAACAAATAATTGTGAAAAGAGGCAAAATATACGATAGCTACCGCGTCGCAAGCAGAAGGTATAGATATCGCGGGCGCACGCGATAGATACTGCGTGTGAATGCGGTGATTATCACGTGCAAGCGTATTAGTTATCGCGTAAGTACGCTGTAGTTATTGATTCGCAAGTAATAGTTATAGCTTACAAAATATTTTCATGTCCCTTTTAGTGTGCCACATGCTATAAGCAGAGGTGACAAATAGGGATTACTTTTCCGTCGTCTGTCTGTCCGTTTGTCCGTCTGTCTTTCCCTGACATTGTCATGCATAAGGTCCATAACTCTGGTATCTTTTTTTTTTTTTTTTTTTTTAGCTATTTCCCTTTTCATTCACACTTATTTTTTTAAAAACGTCAAACCTCTTTTCCTCAATTACTTTTTTCTTTATAGACAAAGCTTGAAGGGTAATTTTATGTACAAAACATAAAATTTAACTATATGTGTGTATTAGGTCTATTAAATGTCACAAAGGCTGCACGTGATCATGAGTATAGTGCTTGGATAACAATATTTCAACATTTGCTTTTACTTTATCTTGCATATTCAGGATAAGCACCTACTGTGAAATCCCTATTTTTCGTGGGACACTAATTTTCGTCGATTTCTTGGTGGGTTTTATCCACGATTATTAATCCCCATAAAATATTGTCTCTTCACGTTTTCTAGAACATAGATTTTCCATATGAGATTGTATGCTAGGGAATGAATGGGTTGATTGCCCGAGCAGTTTGTGCAGTACGGTATGAATAATAAAAAAAATCTAATTTGACAAAATCTAGTTAATGATACATGAATTATCATAAATCAGAATAATATGGGTATAGGACAGAAATACTGTCGGTTGGACGCTAAACTAAAAAAAAAATCAAACAATTTTGGTAAGGTCTGTTAATAAAACATGATTTTCTTTCTGTTCTGAAATATCAGTGCTTCACTCTGAGGTAAAGAATGTTGGGCATATATGTCAACAAATTATTTTATTTCTAGATTTCACTCGAGTGAGGAGTTATCCAGATTGTTTGCGAAAAAAGGGGCAGATTTTATTTCTAGATTTCTAGAAGATTTTTGTTCCATGTTTGAGTAATTGACGATTTATCCTTGATGCTTCGTTTGGTATATTGTTTCTTACAGATGGTTCCGAACTAGTTGGTGTTTTGTTGATCTTCTCTATTGCTTGTGAGACTGATGTTAAGGCATGAGCGATATTTACCTGTGTTTCGGAGGAAGTTACGTCTGTTTGTACATGTGTTGTCCCGTCTCGCGTCAATCCTTGTTGGTCCGTATTTCTTTCAAGAGTTGCTTTTATTTCCGATAGTTCATTGAAAAAACGCTGCATCATGTTGCATTCAGAAGTTTCCGTGTCCGAGTTTGTTGGTGTAATGGTTGTTTCCTCGATTTCGTCCACATTTCTGTCTGGTCGACTGGTTGCTCGGCCTCTGTTTCCGCGGCTTGCCATTTGTTGTTGTTGTATTGGGGTTTACCGTCGCTGCGATAGTATTTCAATCATATAGCGACGTCCAGCTAATTACAGGTGGAGGAAGACCCCGAGTACACAGAGGTACCCGGGAAGAACCACCGACCTACCGCAAGCCAGCTGGAAGGCTTCCTCACATGAAAAATCCGAAGTCCCTGCCGGGATTCGAACCCACAGCGGGGCTTGCCATTTTGTCCCGTAGTGTGTGTTAATAGAATATTGCGAAAAGATTGTCCACACTACGGGAATGGAATAGGCAAATATAAGTGACGACAAGCCTCGTTTACAAGTTTATTTTTCCTCAATGCTGTTCCTTTAATTTGGCGGTAAAAGATATCGTTAAAATCGAATATGTTATTTCTGAGAATAAAAGTAAGTGCGTCTAAAATATATTCCTTAGTAAATCGACTTGGTATTTCATCTCCATATTTGTCAAGCCAAAAGGTAATTGCTTCAATTCCGAGTTCTTGAGTAATGTTTGAATATAGGGATTCCACGTCGAATGAGACTAAAAAGGACTGAAGTTTTTAATTGCTTAAAAAAATCTGTAGTATCTCTTAGAAAGCTCGGTACATGTTTAACTAACGGTTTCAGGAGGATATCAATCAAGTTGCTGAGTCTATTGGTAAGGCAAGTTGGTCCGGCGACGATAGGTCTGAGTTTTAGATCTACTTCTCCGATGTTCACTGTCGAAGTTTTTGCATTTTCACAAGGTTGTTTTATAGTGTTACTTTTATGGACTTTTGGTAAACCATAAAACTGACTGTTTTTTGTTTCGAAATTTTCTAAATATTTGTATTCTTTATCCCGCAAACAGTGTCGATGTTTATTTAAAAGCCTATGGTAATGTATTTTGTCCAATTGAAGTGGGTCTCTGGGTAGTTTTTCATACTATTCCTCATCTTCTAGTCTGTCGTAAGCCATTTGTTTGTAGTGTTGGGAATTCATTATAATTACTGCTCCGCCCTTGTTTTCTTCTTTAATAATGATATTTTGATCTGATGATAGAGATTTTATTACATTTCTTTTGTTTATGTTGGTTTTCGTATGTGATTGGTTAGAAGTACCATTTAAAGGGATGTTTTTCACATTTTTGGTAAAAGAATTTAGTGCTTGATTTCTATCCATTGGAGGTAAAAACATACTTTTATTTTTTACAAGTGAATCGTCAAAGTCCTCTTTGTCATGAAAAAATTCTGCAAGTCTGATTTTTCGACTAAATTCCGCAATGTCCTCTCTAATTTCATTTGTATTAGGGTTTGTTGGTGTTGGCGTAAATTTTAGTCGTTTTTGCAAGATGCTTATTTCTTCTTCAGAAAGTGTTTTATTCGAAAGATTTATTATTTTGATATCGATATTATCTTTATATTCAATGCTTGTGTTGGTATTTACGTATCTCTTCTCTCCTCCAGTCCTCTGTCTAAAAAAATGGTTGTTATCATGATTTTGCCAAGTGTTTCTTTCATTCTGTCCACGGTTTTCTCGCCAAGGATGATGTATATTGCGACCAATATAAGTAATGCGATCATTGGTGTTATTTGATGGAGGCATTGTTCTGTTGGAATGGAATTCATTTGATACGTCTGTATCTTCTTGCCGATAATCCCAGTTTTCCCTATATCTTTGTGGTTGTCTTGAATTATTTGATGCTGTTGGTATGTGATTTTGGCCTTGGGCTGTATAAAGGTTAGAAGGGCGGAGTTCATACTGTCTCAAAAATGGATTTGAATGTTGGTATTTTTCAGTAAATTCCTTTTCGTACGTTTCCAGGAAGGGTTTGTTTTTTCTTTCGAGAATGCGATTTGAAATATTTTCATTTTGCTTGATGTCCGATTCCCACATGTTGATGAGACGATCCTTGGTATCCCCACTACACTTTCTTTCAAAAAGAGAAGTCATATTTTCGTCACATGATCTGAACTTTTGTTGATGGCTTTCAGAAAGTAGTTTTAATTTTACAATTTCAAATTTGTAGTGGTTTAGAACTTGTGTTTCTCTGAATCTAGTTTGTTCTTGCGTTTCTGTTGGTATTATGACGGCTTGGAGCTTCTTAGGAATAATGATGGGTGTTGAATTCATCCAGGATTGGTATTTGTCTGCTAGAAGTTTATTACGAATATACTGCCAATAATGGTTTTTGCGAAATTCAAGATTTTTGTTCCATGTTTGAGTAATTGATGATTTTATCCTTGACGCTTGTCGCCGGACCAACTTGCCTTACCAATAGACTAAGCAACTTGATTGATATCCACTTGAAACCGTTAGTTAAACATGTACCGAGCTTCTAAGAGATACAACAGATTTTTTAAAGCAATTAAAAACTTCAGTCCCTCTAAGTACCTTTCTAGTCTCATTCGACGTGGAATCCCTATATTCAAACCTATTCAAACTCATGAACTCGGAATTGAAGCAATTACTTTTTGGCTTGACAAATATGGAGATGAAATACCAAGTTGATTTACTAAGGAATTTATTTTAGACGCACTTACTTTTATTCTCAAAAATAACACATTCGAATTTAACGATATCTTTTACCGCCAAATTAAAGGAACGGCAATGAGGAAAAATAAACATGTTAGCGAGGCTTGTTATCACTTATATTTGCCTATATATATATTGGGGTCCATCTGTCTATATTGTCTATCTGTCTGTCCGCCCATCTGTTCGTCTGTAATAGTACACAGCACTAGCACAAGTTAATTACAAATTACAGCTCTACTTCTTCCTCTTTCATTTATTGTAATGGCTAGCACTCGTTTTCTGAGTATTAGGACCATATTTTAGACCTTACGGTCAACGATTTGTATCTGTTTTCTGCTTAAATAAAAAGCAGTCGAGCGATGGCATCCGTATGCGGTCCTATTGATGTATACATCAACACTAATTGTGGTTTAAAGTAATCCATCCATCATTTATTTTTAACCATTGTCATTCAAATGCCTAAAGGGTCTCCAGTGCATATGTAATCACCCATTAACTTGAAGTGACTGGCTCCTTTGCTCAAAGTCTATAAAGGCTTGCATTTACTTTACAATTCCCATTATCACTTGATGGACCATGATCAAATTTAAATGATGGATGGATTACCTTAATAATATAATAAAATAACTTTTCAGCAACAGATTAAGAAACATATTTCTATTCATTTTCGCAAAAGGGCCACATTCATAAAATGTTTGTCGTCAGGATTGTAATGAACCTTGTTGTATTCACTCAACACCTGTAAGGGTTGCATCATTTATTTAACATTAAGTTATACGTATACGCAAATAGGTAAAGAGTACATTAAAATCTTGTAAAACAAATACATATGGCGTTAGTGTTTTGTATTCAAAGGAGACTGGCACGCAAGTTTTCTCATTATATCACTATATATAATACAAGGGATACTACCCCAGTTGACCAAGATTTATGTCCTCCTTAAAAGAAATGCCAATATCTCAGTTATTTATGATGATATATTTTTTTTAATATTTTGCACCTTTCGAAAGCGTATACATTTATGTAACAGGAAAGTATAACTTTTTCACTAATGCAAACACAAGTATCATGCAACGAAACCTGCATTGCGAAACAAACCCCAATTTTTAGAAAATTGAAAGGGGTTCGTACACCCGCCCCGCGTTAAGTTACCCTTTGAAGTCCATAACGTTAGCGTTTGTATCCCTGTTGTATCAAAGCGTATAGAGTGTAAGCTGGGGACCAAATCCGTAACAGTTGCGAGCGTTATGGTTAACTGAATGCGGGGCCGGTCTCCCAGTGTAAACAGTTGTTTCTGCGAAAGGACGAGGTAAACCGACGCAACAATTAATTAAACAAATGAATTGCTCACATCGGCATGCATTATCTTTTCTCGGCCGCAAGGTATACAGTAGATATCACCAATTTCAACCGTTTGCCTACTTTCATGGGGTGACTTTCAGAAGAAAGAGATGTATTGATTGGCTGTTTCTACCTCTATAACCAGTCGCATTCATAGTTACCTTAATGTCACGTGATTCGCAAAATGGCCTCTTATCAGAAGTGAAAGAACGCTAACGGATGCAGTTGGCTATATCTACTGGATTCCTTGCAGCCGAGGAGAGATTATGCATTCCAATGTGAGTAATTAATTTGTTTAGTGGTATTATTGCATCAGTCAACATCGTCCTCTGGCAGAAATGACTATTTACACAGGGAGACCTGGTGTACGAACCTGTGTCAATTGAAAATAAGGGTTAGTTTCACAATGCAGGTTTCGTTGCAGGATACTTTTGTTTGCATGGGTGAAAAAATTGTGCTTTTCTGTTACATAAATGTACATGTATATACGTTTCCAATAAGTGCAAAGTATTCAAAGATACTATCATAGATGACTCATATATTACTTCTTGTTGTTGTTGCTGTTTTCAAGGAGGGTATAAATCTTTGTCAATCAGGAGTAGTGTCCCCTGTATTATATATAGTGATATAATGACCCAAACTAATGTGCCAGACCCCTTTGTTTGTAACCAGGGTAAAGTAATAAAACATATAGATATGATAACAGTGATATTTTATGGAATACATATAAATATAACCTAATTTTGTTTGTTGCGCATGCGCAGACAGCATCAGCGTCTCAGTTGTAGTTTCCAGCACGTGGACTCCATTACTCTCTTCAGGCATTTCCTAACACGTCTGTTCTGAACAAGATACCATAGGGGGTATAATGGAGCCGTGAAATAAAAACACAATTTGGTCACTAACAGAATCAGTACCCTGTGATTCTCCTTTGTACTGGCCAGAACTGGCGGGAACAGACAGACGAACATTGGTGTGGAGCAAACGAAAAGTGACACCAACATGACTAAGCTGTTTTTGGTGGCACTGTTGAACCCCGCTCTGTCTCGTCTTAATAAATGGTTCCTGAGAGCAGACGAGTTTTTCATGATTTGATACCTCTGCAAATCACCCCCACTTGATATATCAGTAAAATCAGCATTTTTTGATTTCACAGAAGAATTACTGATGTTGCTGTGTCGGATCTGTAAAGGCAGTTTGCGTTCGTTTTGCTTCCGTAAACTTGCGGCAAGAATGGGATTTTCAAGGGCGATAATGTCCTCAAATGTAAGAATACTTATTCCTTCGTTCTTTTGATAATGTACCATAATGTCAGTTTGGAGCACGTGCTCAGGTTGTGACACAAAATACGGTCCACTTCCGCAAAATTCCGGTGTGTTCGGATGGGAGGGTTGATTGTTCACCGGTTCGCTGATTTCCGACGGCAGACTAAACGATCTAGGTAAAGGGCAAAATCTTATTTCTTCCAAACGCATTTCCTGTATTTAAAGCTTTTAACACTTTATAATACGTTGTTACAATTATAATGACGATTACAAAGAAAACAAGCATGTTTAATATTGTAATTCCAATTCTCTGCGACGACATTGGCTTGTATTCTCCATTGCAAAGTATAAGCTGTTTCTGAAAGGGATTTAACGTCATACAAGCGTAAACGTCATCTTCCACGTGTGACAAGCAGACGATAAGACTTACAAGAAGGGAGACCACCCAGGATGTCGTCAGGCACCTTGTGATGATTTGGCGGCGACGTTTGATTGACATCGAAGGAATCTGAATAATTTTAGATCTGTAATACCCGATTGAGGCAAATGTGCCCCAATATTGTAGCAAACAGTTCGATATCAGAAATATATGAAACCCTGTTATGATGCTTACCCTGTTTTTATGGTTAACCGGAAGTAAGATCGAAACTAGCGACAACAGCATACATAAACACAAAACAATGTTATTTGTACATATATTGATGAGGTGGCTATTGGCAGGGGTTTTCAGAGTAGGTGAATTGTTAATGATCAAAATCAATAAGCTGTTTGCTGAAACCCCCACGACGAAATTAGCCACGTTATAAACGATTGTTATCACTGTCACCACAAAGGGCATTTCCCATACGACAGTTTCCATGGTGAAATTCAGATTGTTTGTAACATTTTCAGATGTGTTGACAGACATCTCCTTCCGGTCACGTGGCTCAAGTATGTCGACAAAGGCTGCAATCAGCTATTCACATGTTTCATGAGATTTCCATGTAAGATTCTGGATCTGGAAAATATAAACAGAATATTATTATTATTAGTTGTAATAGTAGTAGTAGTAGTACTGTTATTATTATTACTATCATTATTATTATTGTTGTTGTTCCACTGGATCTCGCTGTCCATTTCTAATTATACAATATATATTTTATGGATATATTGTTATCATGTTTCAGTTTGACATATTGTCAAATAATTTATAAAAAGGGATTTTATTTATGTGTAGAGATTTCATAAATGACTGATGCAATAAAGAGCTTTTATCTTGACTTATATTGACTTATCTTTATTTGACTTTCTAGGATAAAATGCTTCACAGAAAATGATTCGTACATCATTTGTCAGTTCCGGTATTCCCCATTCTTTATTTCTTTGCCTTTTTTATTTTAATTCTATTTCATCACATATATTTTTCTTGTCAAGGACAGTTACACTCACTAATAAGGAAAAGGAAGAACCCTTACGTTATGAGGATAATTGAAGTATTGAAAAATTGTGCCATCCATAGATTAATAAAACACACAGAAGGATGCTCTAAACATTTGTAGTTAAAAGACACCTCTCCACCCTCCATCCTCTCTCTCTCTCTCTCTTTCTCTCTCTCTCTCTCTCTCTCTCTCTCTCTCTCTGGTGCCTTTGCCATTAAATAATATTTGCGACTTTTAAAAATTCAAAAATACAAAACGATTACTCGGAAAAAAAATAAGCGACTGTTATTTTCGAAAACATATGCGGGGAGGGGGGCAAATCTACGTTGAGGAGTATGAGGAGTACACAGACGCTGACAGCAGTGGTCCAGTGGTAGGACACGCGCATCGGGATCAAGAGGTCCCGGGTTCGAGTCCTGTTAATGACACTGCTAATTTTCTTGAGCAAGAAAATTACCGCGCATTGCTTCACCTTACCCAGGTGTAAATGGGCCGTGTATTTCCATGGCACCATACTGTGGGCCGCCATAAACGGAGTAAAAGACTGATAGATGTAAACTAGCAAACTCCACACAGTGATCTCCCTTGCAAGCCGTCACAAATGTCATGTGATGATGGTAAACTAACAAAATGGCGTCTCCGTCTGCTGTCACAACAAAAATATTTTTAAAATGATTTTTTTTACCACGAGGCGATATTTGATGTTTATTAAAGAAAAGATACTAAGAGAAATGACACTCGCAGTAAAATATTTTTTTGGAAAAAAGAAAAAATAACTAAAATTCTGTAAAGTTTTACATTATCTACAACTGTAAGGGGAGGTAACTACTGCGTGGAGTTTGGTAAACTAGTAGCCCGAAGCTGTAATACAATCTGTTAACATGACCACGGCAGACTATATTTAATTATTTTACCTTACTTTTACTGACGTCAATGGCGATTCTCTTCGTAGATCATTACTACGTGGAAGACTTTGAATGATGATATTTTCGAGGTCTGGTCACAGACATTTTTTTCTTATTGTCAGATTTATCATTTCCTCATTAATGATGTTATTTTCCTTTACAATGTAATCCTTAATTTCCCTAATAAGGATACCATTTTTGTTTGACATCGATGATCTGTGACGTAATTGGAAATCAGCTGGTTTCATAAGCAGGAAAAATCGTTGAAATCGGAGAATTTAATGCATATTACTAGAGGGTAAAAAAGAGTTCTTATATGGTAAATTAGATATTGTTTACAATCTTTATTCCTTAATAACAGTAAAAATGTCATATGGATTTGGATTTATAATACATGCATAGCAGTAATGATATAAATGCCTTTTAGCGGAAAGCCTATTTGTGTTTCAATATGCAATGTGTAAACGAAGCGTTCACTGCAATTCACTGTAGTTCAGAAATATGTAAACATAGCGTTCCCTGGAGTTCAGCAATATGTTAACATAGCTTTCCTGTAGCCTGTATTTCATCAATAGGTAAACATGGTGTTCCCCAAAGGTCAGCAATATGTACTCATAGCGTTCCCTGCAGTTCAGCAATATGTAAACACAGCGTTCCCTGCAGTTAAGCAATATGTAAACACAGCGTTCCCTGTAGTTAAGCAATAAGCAAACACAGCGTTCCCTGCAGTTAAGCAATATGTAAACAAAGCAATATGTAAACACAGCGTTCCCTGTAGTTAAGCAATATGTAAACACAGTGTTCCCTGCAGTTAAGCAATATGTAAACACAGTGTTCCCTGTAGTTAAGCAATAAATGAACACAGCGTTCCATGCAGTTAAGCAATATGTAAATCTAGCGTTCCCTGCAACAAGTAATCATAGTGTCAAATGCAGTTCAGTAACATATAAACATAGCGTTCCCTGTAATTCAGCAACAGTTATCCTGCAAAGAGTACTCATGCTTAATGGTTCGGTAGAATTCAATTTTACCTTTTTACAGGACTTTTCCAACAGTTGTAAAAACTTATCAAAAGATTAAAAATACGATTTTATCATTTATGTGCGAAAAGGGGAAAACAAGTTTACATTTTAGGTTTAATGACAGGAATAAATTATAGACTACTGTCAGAAAATAGTCCCCCGTCCCTTTTAAGCAGGTTTCATGTTACACAGTCAAACCTGTCTTAAGCGGCCAGTCAAGGGAACAAGATAAAGTGGTCGCTTAATAGAGGTGGTCGCTGAATGAATCTTTAATATATAACAAAATGCTTCAGTATGGTAATTTTGAAATTGACCGCTAAATGCAGGTTGACCGCTTACTACAGGTGGCTGCTTATACAGGTTCAACTGTTTACATGTACTGCTGCTGTCCCTGTGATTTGGACCTAGACCTATCTGATATTTCCATTGTTTCTTCGCATACCAGATAAATAGGAAACTCTTATGTTAAAGGCATATAGAACAGCACAAACTTTTATTACGAATGACGCATAATAGCTCATCGTCCTACCTATATAATAAACATAAACAGAACCTCTAGTAGCAACACCTGCGGGATTTATAGAAAAGGTGTTGTTGCTGAGAGGTGATGCTATACAGAGGTATCAACTAGTGCTTTAGTTGAAATAACTGGGGGTGGGCGGGATGGATAAAACTGTTGCTGATAATAGGTAGTCTTTGCTCAGAGGTGCCGTTTTGGGAGGTTAGACTGTACATATTATATGCTGGCATGAATATATTATACATATTACATTTAACAACAGGTCCCGGTGGCCAAGTGGTTAGAGCGTCCGCCCTGGAATCGGGAGGTCGTGGGTTCGATACCCGGCCGCGATATACCAACGTCGTAAAAATGGTACTGGCATAGCTCCATTACTTGGCGTTCCAGGACTGGTTGACCCGGTGTCAGGATAAAGTGACTGGGTATGGTATCATGCCACATGTCTACGGCGTGATACTGCAATGTGGCAGCACCATATCTATCTGAATTAGACATCGTCTCCAAATGGTATTTTAAATACATTTTTTTCAGGTTTAGCAGTTCAATATATTGATACACACTGGAATTTTGTATATTAAACTTTGGAACATACAAAACAATAATAATAACGTATGATAGAGTAACAGCAGTGTGCGATGTATAAAAAATGAAGATGGAAAAACTTTGAAAACAATGTTCTGCCAGTAGACTTATAAAGACGAACATCTTTTTTTTTCTTTGAGTGTAATCTGTTTTTCAGACATTAGGCAAAGATATATTCCTAAATACTTTCGTCAGCTTCTAAACATGTTTGAAACTACATGTTAATGAGCTTCTTTAGCGCAAAAGTGTTAAAAAATAACTGTTTTTATCTATAAAGAATTTGAAAACAGAAGGAAAAAAAAACTTTATTGCGAAACTTTAATATTAAATTACAGAAATCAACTTGAAGTACATTAGCATATGGGTATAATTCTTTATTCAACCCGTTGAAAGATGTGTCATTTTCCTGTATAAAATGCAAAATAGCGCATTGTTAATGTAGTCTCTCCTAAAAAATCATCTTAAAATTTTAAGAAGATAATTATAAAATAATAAATAATCATAACATCGAAATAGTAAAATGAATTGTATCTGTCATAAGTCAGTTTTATTATACCATAGTTAAAATATTTTTGTGTTATAAGAACATAACATGAAGATTAACTTTGTCCGCCAGTTCAAATGTTTATTTTGATTATAATGATCATGGGTCATTTTGGTCTATCTGTTTGTATTACCATATGTATTCTGGGTAAAAATAAACTGTTCTTCTTCTCCTCTGCACTCATGTCCATACATCGACTTGACTTAACTATTTGGGTTTAGATAGATAGATAGATATTTTATTGTCATTTGTAACTTACACAGACAGTATTTCGTTACATACACAATACAATAATTACCCATACAATATATGCATCACATGACAGCTTATAGAATGACAGAACCTAGAGAAAATTAGACATTTCAAATAATTTAAAGACATACTCAAACTACATATACTTATTTGGAGAATGAACATGTTAAATATTGTTATTAGGTTGAACATTTAATAAGATTTCGTTACGTCTTACATTTGCTTCTGTAATAAAGCGAGCTAGATTACGAAGAATGATTTTATTACTTGTTTTCAATAATTCAATAAATTTATACATATTAGGTCTCAATCTATAAAATTTTTAATATATTTCTGTCTAATATCATCAAATTTATTACATTTAATAATAAAGTGAAACTCGTCCTCTATGTCCCGACTCTCACATAACTGACACACTCTCTCACTCCTCTCTATTCTCCCCCTCCCATATCTACCAGTCTGAATTCTTAAACTATGAGAAGAGATTCAATTTTTTGTAATACATTGCCTCCATTTTTTACATAAAATAATATTCAAATAGTTTTCTTCATCAAAATTGTCTTTTAAATGCACATATAAAGTATTCAGGACATTATTTGACCGTACATCTGAGTACCATTTTTGATGAAAGCAATCGATTAGTCTTTGTTTAAAACAATTTATAAAAGCATCTTCTGATATATCATGCGGATTTCTCCAAACATATGAAAAACCTTAACTATCCAATAATACCTTAACTTTTCTTACCCAATTATCACATCCCTTTTCACTTCCCTCATATAAAAGTTGATATACATGCTTAAGTATTATATTTTTAGTATTAATTAACTTTAAACAATATTTAATGATGTGTACACATATCTATTTATATACAACGGCTAGCGGCAAAGTTCGCCATATACCGCATCATTAGATGAATTTTGTCTAACGCCCAGTATCATTTTACAATATTTCAGGTGCACCCGTTCTAGTTCTTTTGACTTTGTAAATCCCCAAATGGGTCAAGCATAATTCATAATGGATGCAACGAATGCATCAAATAATTGCATAGCTAAATTTGGCCTTATTTTATATTTATTAATATTATGAAACAATAAATTCAATGCTTTTAGAGCTTTACCGACTAAGCACTGGTTGTTTAATACAAATGAACCAGTATAATTAAATGTAACTCCTAAATAATTAAAGTTATGAACGACTTCCAGAATATCATTATTATAAATCCATTTTTCATCTATAAACGTATGACCTCTTTTCCGAAAAACGACAATCTTTGTTTTTGTAGTATTAACCTCAAGTCCCCATTCATTGCAGTACTGATATAATCTATCCAAACTTTTTTGTAAATCTTCTATTGAATTCCCTATAATAACCATGCCGTCTGCAAAACAAAGCAACATAATACAAATATCATCAATTGAAAGACCACAATTTACTCTCTCTTGTAGGAACAACTCGAGATCTTCCAGAAATAGGGCGAACAATGCCGGCGAATTATTCTGACCTTGTCTTAAGCCAACAGAAATATTAAACACTTCAGAAAATGAATTACAGTGTTTCACACAAGACTTTACAACTGCATACATAGATTTAAACAACACGTATTTTGCCATCTAACCCCATCTTAAATAATTTGTACAGTCATATAGTATGTATTTCATTCATATAGCAACGTCCAGCTAATTGCAGGTGGAGGAAGACCCCGATTGCACGGAGGCATCCAGGTAGAACCACCGACCTACCGCAAGCAAGCTGGAAGGCTTCCTCACATGAAAATCCGAATGACCCTGCAAGGATTCAAACCCACGCGATGAGGAGCTGAGTGAGTGTTAAAGTCAGCGACTTTACTCTCTCGGCCACGGAGGCCCCCAACACATTGAAAAAAAATCAACCTGAACAAAATATGGTGAGCAAACATAAAATAAATGAACAAAATACAGTTGAATCTATATTCGCAGCCACCTGTATTAAACGGTCAACCTGCATTTAGCGTCAATTTCAATATATCCGAACTGAAGCATTTATATATATTAAAGCTTCATTCAGCGATCGCTGTTAAACGACAAATTTCTCTTGTTCCCTTGACTGGTCGCTTAAGACAGGTTTGATTGTACATTTATTCTGACCAGACGATAAGTAATGGAAGCATTATATTGCTTTGCTGGAAGCATCATGTCATTATTTTTAGTTGACAGTGAATTACATTGAATCTGTGATAACGTCAATTTAATGAGAGAGAATACATATCGAAATGACACGTAAATCGTTTTTCCTTTTGTAATTGTGTGTTATCAATTTTAGAGTCATCCAAAATAACTTTCTCGAGTTAGATACGGATATCCTACTGCAAACACAATACATATGTATTTAGAAAAGTTATAACAGTCACTGCGATATTATTTCAGTTACACAAAGACCTAATATCCAAGCAAAAATCCGCAACTCTGATATAGGTAAAGAGCAAGTCAAGAGAAGTTCACTTTAAGTAACGTGTACGATCATGTGACCACGAGATAACGTGAGATGTGTAAAATTGCTCATATCAATTATATATAAACTGAGTTTACGTTTCAATTTACTGCTGATTTAACCAAATATGCATGTCTCTCGTCTCTCATTTGATCGCAGATCTCTTTTAAGAGTGATACTGAAAATCGTCTGTCTGTTAAGAGTCTGATGTTAAGCGTCGAAACTCGAACCCCCAACAGTGACGGGCTGAATGACTTCAAGTTAGCGGCTTTACGAAGCCACGTCAAATGAGTCATACGAGTCCATTTTTTTTTAAGTTATGGCCTTTCTCGGCAAAAATTAAAGGAAAAAATATAAGTTGTATAACAGAACAATTCAGTTAAACAGATTATCTATTGAATGTGTGTTTTTCTACGTCCATGAGTTTGTGCTTGCGCAGACATGCACGTGTATAACGCGCAACACATTCATTAGTACTATACACACATGCGTGTATCTGATTACAATAAAGACTCTAAATTTAGAAGCTAAGTAGCAGATTTTGTAATCAATATCTTTTATAATATACATGTTACCAGATTCAGGCTCTAATTACTTGTTACCAACGACTTGTTTCACATCTTTGTTAAATTATCATCTATGGTACCCTAAGAGCTTTCTATTGCAGGAACTATTTGACATTTACAGAGAAAAGGACAATACATTTACATTTTCTAATGAGGTGTCCATTAGCCAGTGCAGCAGGTGCTTAGATGAGACATTGAATATATTTTATATCGCGTGCGCATTCGATAACCACCGCGTTCGCACGAAATAGCTGTGCGTATAGCTGCCGCATTTTCGCTCGTGGTGGTTAACGCGTTCGCGCACAGTAGCTACGTGTATAGTTATCGCATGTGTACGCGATACAAAAATATCTTTCATGTCCCTTTAAGACACCGTGCGATATCTTTATTCAAAACATAAAGTCTTGGACAAAACATAATTATACTGTTAGTTTCAGGCGTTCAAACATACAGCAGCAGACACACAACAATAAACAATAAAAAAATACAGACACTAGTTGGGGTACTGAAGTTAGCGACGTACAACTAATTACGGAGGCCCCCAGCATAGTTTGGGAGAATCACAAGAGTAAAGTACGTTATTACAAAACTTTGGACAATGTGTATCATATAGCACTTCAATATTGTGCCATAATAAATGTCAGTAATCCTTTATGAAAGACTGAAATTCATACCATATACGGATATCATATAACGGTATATCATATAACGGTATATCATATAACGGCATATCATATAACGGTATATCATATAACGGTATATCATATAACGGTATATCATATACCGGCATATCATATAACGGTATATCATATAACGGTATACCATATAACGGTATATCATATAACGGTATATCATATAACGGTATACCATATACCGGCATATCATATAACGGTATATCATATAACGGTATACCATATAACGGTATATCATATACCGGCATATCATATAACGGTATATAATATAACGGTATATCATATAACGGTATATCATATACCGGTATATCATATAACGGTATATCATATAACGGTATATCATATAACGGTATATCATATAACGGTATATCATATAACGGTATACCATATAACGGCATATCATATAACGGTATATCATATAACGGTATACCATATACCGGCATATCATATAACGGTATATCATATAACGGTATATCATATAACGGTATATCATATAACGGTATATCATATAACGGTATATCATATAACGGTATATCATATAACGGTATACCATATACCGGCATATCATATAACGGCATATCATATAACGGTATATCATATAACGGAATATCATATACACGGTATATCATATAAACGGTATACCATATACCGGTATATCATATAACGGTATACCATATACCGGCATATCATATAACGGTATACCATATACCGGCATATCATATAACGGTATACCATATAACGGTATACCATATACCGGCATATCATATAACGGTATATCATATAACGGTATATCATATAACGGTATATCATATAACGGTATATCATATAACGGTATATCATATAACGGTATATCATATAACGGTATACCATATACCGGCATATCATATAACGGTATACCATATAACGGTATATCATATAACGGTATATCATATAACGGTATACCATATAACGGCATATCATATAACGGTATATCATATAACGGTATATCATATAACGGCATATCATATAACGGTATACCATATACCGGCATATCATATAACGGTATATCATATAACGGTATATCATATAACGGTATATCATATAACGGTATATCATATAACGGTATACCATATACCGGTATATCATATAACGGTATACCATATACCGGCATATCATATAACGGTATACCATATACCGGCATATCATATAACGGTATACCATATAACGGTATACCATATACCGGCATATCATATAACGGTATATCATATAACGGTATATCATATAACGGCATATCATATAACGGTATATCATATAACGGTATATCATATAACGGTATATCATATAACGGTATACCATATACCGGCATATCATATAACGGTATACCATATAACGGTATATCATATAACGGTATATCATATAACGGTATACCATATAACGGTATATCATATAACGGTATATCATATAACGGTATATCATATAACGGTATATCATATAACGGTATACCATATACCGGCATATCATATAACGGTATATCATATAACGGTATATCATATAACGGTATACCATATACCGGTATATCATATAACGGTATACCATATACCGGCATATCATATAACGGTATATCATATACCGGCATATCATATAACGGTATACCATATACCGGCATATCATATAATGGTATACCATATACCGGCATATCATATAATGGTATACCATATACCGGCATATCATATAACGGTATATCCATATACGGTCATATCATATAACGGTATACCATATACCGAGAGGTCATGATTTTCTTTCATTATAACTCTGTCTTGCGGGGTTTTTTTTCACGGGAATCAGGAATATCGACTTTGTTTTGCCTAGTTAGATGATTCTACATGTATACGTATTACTCGAGTAACTTTGTAAAGTAACGCCCTCATCTTGTATGTCTTTTGTCAAATACAAATTAATCCTATCCAAATATTAACACAGACGTGAATGTGTAAATTAATTTGAATTCTCCACATTTTACCACAGACCAAATGAACGAATTCACAAACAGTGAAAGGTTTTTTGAAAATAATTACAAAATCAAAACAACGTTTAAATTAGTACAATGCCATTCCATATGGAATTAAAAGAGATTAATATTTACATATTAAAATAACACTTTATAATAACTGAGCACAACGCTCTAAATACTGTGTAGACCTCTTAAACAGTATGTCCACAAACTGGGGGATTTCTTATCACATTCTACATTATAATACATAATATACATATGTTTATATATTGATATATGTATTAATATTTTTACATTATGTCTTTTTCCGTAGTAGAAAAAAACAATATGTCCACTATATTGAGCTGATTCATAAATGAGGAAAATTCAAAATTTCAATGAACGTCTTAAAAAATTGCACCATATTTACACCTTTTTTTCTCAAAATAAACCAGTCTTGATATTTGCGTTCGTTTCCCTTTTCTAGGAAATCAGGTATATCGACATGTGTGCTGTCTAGAAAGATGATACCATTACTCGAATAACACAAAGTCAAGTGACACGTCCATCTCCTAATGTGAGATACCCATACACACATTATATGATATATCTATTCAAATATTAACACGGCCATGAACATGAAAATTATTTTAGATTCATCAAGTTTTCAGAATTATTTTAGATTCATCAAGTTTTCAGATTTTATTATGGACCTAATGCACAACGAATAGATTTATAAACAATTTTCGAAGTGCTTCTTAAACCAGTATGTCAAAGATTTCAGTCGAATTGAGGAAAAGTCAAAACTTAAGTTGCCCAAGTTGCCATGAGTGAGAAACGTATCTAGTATTGCACCGATTTCTGATGTTATTTTTGTTGTTGTTGTTGAGTTTGTTTTGTTGTTTTTTTTGTTTTTTTAATGCTTACAATAAAAAAAAGTGTCGTTATTTTTGTATTTTTTTATCTTAATATGCAATTACATCTAATCATCATCATCATCAACAGCATCATCACCAACGTAGTAAAAGAGAAAATAAAAAGCAGTTGTAATAATGGAAGAAGCAGCGACAGCAGTAGCAGCAGAAGCAACATCAGCAGCAGCAGTAGTTGTAGCAGATGTTGGTGATATATGAATTTGGTCTTAATAGTGTTGCTGTTGGTGTTTCTTGGTGGGGGCGGATAAGGGGATGTTGATAAACGTAGAAATTAAGGGATAATATCTGAAGGTAAAAGTCTAAAATAATTTGAATTTGAGTCTATGTATGCAGTTCTTAACACTACTGTTTTTCAATTCTCAAACCTTACCATTACACTCACAATACCTTAAAATAGGTGGATATCTTGTGAGAGACATTCGTACCACCATTTTGACTCGACTTGACTTGACTATTTGAGTTTACCGCCACTTTGACAGTATTTCAGTCATATAGCGACGTCCAACTTATTACAGGTGTAGGAAGACCCCGAATGCACGGGGGCATCTGGGTAGAACCACCGACCTACCGCAAGCCAGCTGGAAGGCTTCCTCACATGAAAATCCGAATTACCTTGCCGGGATTCGAACACACGCGGTGGGGGACCACCATTTTGAAAAGTTTATAGATGAACACATATGGTCTTTAGTTCCATGAATGTTTATTTTTGCTATATTAGCGTTACTTATTTGTGCTTTGTTTTGTAAATCCGCAAACTTTTGAAAATCCATCTGACTGTCATGTTATTCATTATAAGTTTTGAGCTTAATTATGTGATTTTAGAATTTAAAATTTTGTTTCGCTAAATAAACGCGAAGAAACACCAGTACAAAAAAGGCAATCAAAACATTGATCTGGTAGATAAACACCGATGTTTCGGCTTGTTTGTGTTTGAAAGGATAAATTCAATGTCTCAGTAGTTGTTACTTTATGTCTCAAAGAGGTAATAATATGTTTTATCGTCAACTGATCGCTGATCAGTTGAGACATACTTGTCGGAAGTACAAAGGGAACTTGTTGATTAGACGAGACAAGCTACAATTATTCTTTCGCACGTTTTCATAATTTAGATTAAGACTTCCTGCATCCCAGAAGTCGTTTTTCACAGCCACGCCCTTCAAAATAAGCCGTAATTAAGTATTTCATTGGTCAAAGTTAAAAACGTGAAGTCTGGTGTAAGATCCTTGTCCAGGCGGTAAGACACAATTATCGTGCAGACTAAAATTTTATTTTTGGAAAGGATCATGGACTTCTTATTATCTATTTTAGGTAAGTCAGTAACGTTATATTTTATTATAACACTAGTTCTATTTTTATTACTTAAGTCAAAATTATGCAGTTGCTGTACACATTCGGTAATTTTGTTACATCTCATATTGCTCTTTTTTTTTCTTGATCTCAAAGAGACGTAGAAAAAAGAATTATCTATTCAAAAAGTTCGGAAATCAGGAAATATTTTGTTATTATAGTATAGTAGGCAGATGATTGCCTACTATATAGAACGATAAAATCAGAACAAGATCACCTCCATTTACAACAGGACCTAAGTAGCCTAGAAACATGGCAACAAACTGGGGCATGAAATTCAACGCGATCAACAAAAAAAAAAACAATAGATTTTATCAATTAAATAACCACATAATGCAGGAAGTACAAAATAATCCCTATCTTGGACTACAAATCTCAAATGACTTAAAATGAAATAACCATATCAACAAGGTATCCAAAGAAGCAAATTCAACTTTCGGCTTATTAAGAAGAAATCTCAGAAATGTACCACAGACCTGTAGAAAAAGGTATCCGGACAAAATCCCCCCCCCTCCCGGGAAAAAATACCCCCCCCCCCCCCCGCTCATTTTTACATAGGTGGACAAAATGCCCCCCGTGGAACTTCCGACTAGGACAAAATCCCCCCAGTTAATGTTCAAGCCAGGACAAAATCCCCCGCCCCCCATGATCAAATATATATGTGGATATATATATATATATATATATATATATATATATATATCAACAGTTTGTTGATGATTTTTAATTAAATTCAAATCAAATATTTTAAAATTTTTAAACAAACAAAAAGTACATACAATATATTGATTTTTAATGTTCTTTAAAATACATTAAAAAATAGCACAATTTATATTATAAGCACATTTTGGTATAATTCATCTGCTAATTATACAGTTCACATATCTTACAGTTCAAATTGCTCAGTTGAGCCTTATGCATGGTCCCATTGCATAAAGGAATTATGCAAGGGTCATACTTCATACTTCACATACTGCTGGCACAGGGCCTATTATTTTAACACTTATTAGCTGATTAACTAATTTTAAGGTATGTGTTGCAATTAAAGCCTGGCTTTAATTATAAAATTCCTAATTATTAAACTGCTAACAACAGTTTGTTTCAAATTACACAATAATATATTTGATTATTGACTAATTGATAAATGGATAATTGGGTGTCCATGTTTCAACAATTTTCTTGTGAAATACAAAATGTTTTCATACAAAAATATCAATTACCTTGAAAGCATAGGTTTCTTTACATGAATTTAAATAAAAATTAACTTATTTACATGATATTTCTTAGATGTGTGTCTCATGAAAGATTTCTTGAAATACATAGTGGGGGTGGGATTTTGTCCCGTTTGAAAATCAACTGGGGGGGATTTTGTGTTAGTTGGAAAATCCAGGGGGGGGGGGGATTTTGTCCACCTATGTAAAAATGAGCGGGTGGGGGGGTTGTCCTACACTCGTAGAAAAACAGTCTACATTACACAAGTAAGATCAATAATGGAATATGGGGCTACCATCTGGAACCCCTATCAGAAAGACAATATAGACAAACTAGAAAGAATCCAAAACAGGGCAGTAAGATTCATAAAAAGAGATTATACAAGCAGAACACCAGGGCCAACATCAAAAATGAAACAAGAACTTGAACTAGAAACTTTACAAGACAGACGCCTAAGCCTCAGATTAATTTTAATGTACAAGGTGGTTGAGGGGTTAGTTCCAGCACTGCCAACATCAGATTTTGTGAAATTCACCAGACCTAAAAGGACAATAAAAACAAAAAAAAATAATGGCTGCGAAACATCAAATATATTAGAAAAACGCATTTGCAAAAATTCAAAGGGTCTGGAAATACAATCATCAAACTCTAAACAATATGAAAATTCATTCTTTGTGGACACTGTGATTCACTGGAATCATCTCCCTGATATTATAGTGCATGCTGGCTCTGTTGTGGCATTCAAAAATGCCTTAAAGAGCCACCGCCAATAGTGCGGAGCTCTCTTTCCGTTGTGTAAAACCCAGTATTGGGATCTACAACGTTTTTGATAAATTCAGATTATATAAATCTTTAGTCATGATCGTTATTATTCATATTTTAATGATTATGATTTGAGACATAATTATTTTAAACATTTACATAATTACAAAACGTTGTAATTAATAAATGTAATGCATTATTAGAAAATTCAGCATATTACATATATATATTAGGGTCATGTTTATTTTTATACTTGGTATTTTGACTATGATCGCGCGGACTAAAATAAAAGTTATTACTGGAAAGGATCAAAGACTTCTTATTATCTATTTTAGATACACAATTCCCCATCACACAAAAGTGACCAGCAAATTGCGGCACAACACATGTATGATATGTCTTATCTTACCTGTATAAATTCTACCTTATTAGGTAGCAATGAGGTACAATTAGAGATAGTTTCAATGCTAATTAGAGTCTAAAAAAATGATATCAAATTATTCTCACCTTAAATAAATCGATCACCAACTCGTCACTATACTTGATTCATTGAATACGTCACTTCACCGTGTCGTTGAGTCCAAAATTTCGCCAACGTTTCTATCTACACAATTTATATATGTTTCCTGAAGATAGAGTCTTTGAGCATAAAGAGATTATATTCTCTTGTACGGAGTTAATGTGTCTTCCCAGTTTTTCACATTAGCTGTTATTTTCCAAAGATAAGGCATATATGAACAGTCTATTCTCCATCAATACATGTTGCCTAGCAACGCTTTTACCTGAACGCAAGTGTATGCCGATACATTAAACAGGTAGCGATAATTTCGCTGTGCAGAGAAAAACCGATTGGAATCCGCTGTTGACGAAGACATTTTGAGGCACTGGGAGTAATTTGAGGTCATTACCATGGCTATAGCAATTATTAGATTCAGAAGAAAAATTGTGTTCATGTGAGAATAGCACTTACATGAAAATTAGATTAGCTGACATAGATGAGTCTGTGTTTATGGTAACGACTGATCAGGTATCTTGTTCATTGACAACATTTCTCAATACATGTATTCAATCTGAACTGTCGTTCATGTCTCAAACACAAACAACAGTTTGTTCAATTGGGTTTATCACCTACGTCGTCTTTTGAACATAAGGCAAACCGTGTTGCCTCACTGCGATATCACACCGTAGACAAATGGCATGATACCACTCGTGACACCGGGCAGTACCCTGGAATGCTGAGAGGCACGCAAGGCGGAGAACCAGTACCAATTCAATCAATCATATTAAAATCAGCTCTTTCGTTTTCGCTCCGATTCTCTTCGCTACGAAGATCTGACAATATCTCGTGACAGGTCATCTTGAGTCGTCCTTTACGTCAGGAATATCAATAAAGTTTCAAAGTTTCAAAAGTTTATTGGCATAAGTCAGCAATACATTCCTTTGGCCAATTACATTCAAATATTACAAACATGGCAATCAATATAAATGCAACTATTCGTTTAATTGCGATAAATAAACAATATTATAAATTACACAAGTAAATATTCTATAAAGTCAAAAAAGTACATGCAACAAATCACATTTACATAATATCATATATTATGAATATAATATCATATATCAAAAAAGAAACAGTTACGTTGTGGTCTTAAGTGCAAGGCTTTCATTTCTTAGTTGAAAAGCATTTTGAATATATTTTGTTAGATTTAAAATTACTCTCTTACTTTTTGTAGACATAATACTTTTAAACTTTTGCAGTGTTGGCCATCTTATATTTCCTAGGAACTGATTTCTTAAATTCCGATATAATGGAAAGCATAAAAGAAAATGAAATTCAGTTTCAGGTACATTCATGTTACAAACTTTACATAGTCTCTCATCTCGATTTATTTGGTTGTACCTCCCTGTCTCAATTTCTAAATCATGAGAACTAAGTCTAAAGCGGGTTAACTGTTTTCTCTGTGTTTCATTTGAAAGGTACTTAAAATAATTTTCAAATTCAAAATCTGATTTAAACTAGAATAATAAAACAATTTTGGACTGTTAATCACTCTTGAGTACCAAGAAATTAATATCGAAATTGTCCAATTAGAATGCACGTTTCAAAATATTTTGAATTTGAAAATCGGAATATCTTGGTGATATCCGCAGAATTAAAATTTTCGTTGGCTGTGGTTAATTTGCAAATATTCTCGAAGCTATACACGAACATTTTGAAGCCAACGATTTGATTGGCAAAATAAATTCCAATTTGAGTCGACCCTTAATGTGATGTCACTAGATTCTACGTAGGAGATAATTTTAATGAGATTGCAATTCAATTATTATAAATTTCACCTATTTCTTTTATAATTTATTGTGAAACAAGTTCTTGCAACTAATACCAATCCCTCTCTTCGCTCCTGGGGTGGAAGTTCTGCGCTAGAAATCTTAAGCTTACCAGTGAACGTCATAAAAGATTCTTATCCAAGAAATGCTCGAGCCCATGCATTCGGATCCCAGACGGGGTTCGTAACCACTACCTTCAGATCCGCAGTTTGGTACATTACCACTGGACAACGACACCCTTTGGCACGTGCATCACTAGTCCTGAAGGCCAAAACCATGTTTAGCTTTGAAAGCCAAGAAAGGATTTGATCTTATAAGTTTAAAATGCAAGAATATAACGTTGTCTCAGGATCAAATATGAAGATTTTCTCACCCACTCCTTTTTAATATATTTGGCCTTAATCTTTCTTTTTTTAATCCATTTACCCAGGCAAACTGAGCAAAACATCTATTTCATTCACCTAGGCAATAGTTTAAACTATCTTATTCAACGTGGGACAAACGATCTTATATAAGTTATACTAATATCTCTCAACGGTTCTTGGGTTGCAATATTATGAAAAATCCTTGCCACTTCGAATTACATAATTCCGCGTCACGCGCGTGTATTCTCGTATATGCATTGTGTGCATACTCCAACAGCTGGATTAATTGTGTTTGATGCAACCTTGATAAAAAAACATTATTCATATGATATTGAAAACGTATGAGAAATATACATGTTTAATCATTATTTTTTTTTTTAAATTTTGGAAAGTAGTAATTCGTCCAGTCTGTTCATTCATGTGTTTGTTTGATTTATTGTTAGTAATAACATTTTCATGTACTCGTCTAGTAAAAGTTGATATGAAATAACAATTCATGCCAGATCCTGCATATATAGTTGAACATGTATAAGCGACCACCCGTACTAACCTGCATTTAGCGGTCAGTTTCAATATTACCAAACTGTAGCATTTTGTTATATATTCAAACTTTATTTAGCGGTCACCTCTGTTAAGAGACCACTTCCTCCCCATGACTGACCGCTTAACCCTTTCCCTCATAGAGGACACCATGAAAAGACCTATGCGAACAGCATAAAACCAGATCAGCCTGCGAGTAACTCGCAGGCTGATCAGGTTTTATGCTGTTCGCTGCTCCTCAGTGGTCTGGAAATGAGGACTTTGTAATTAAATTTAGTAAGGTTTAACTGTGGTTTTCTGCAGATTAGGCTTTATGTGGTACCTACTGAGTGCGTCAAAATGAGTCTATATGAGGGAAAGGGTTAAGACAGGTTTGACTGTATATGTATTTTGTCTATATCATCTTCAGCTGTCCATGTCTACGTCTGAATAAAGTGCATGTTTTGATCTGTATCATTTGTCATGTATAGCGTCTATACACCAATTATAAAACACAAAAAAGTAACATCTTCATTGGCATCATACATGATAAACACTTTATTTTGTGAAGAAAAAAAACCTTGTAGGGAAAATGTTGATACGTATTATCAAACCTTAAGTTTCAAGTTTATTAGCATATTTCAGCCATATACAATGAAAGCTATGAAGCATGACAAAGTCACACACACACACACACACACACACACAAGATACTATCAAATAAAGAGCATTTAGATTCAAGAAACAGTAAACTTATTAACGGTATTTTTGTGGATGCTAAAGGTTTCCTTTATTAATATTGATATATTATGCAACTGTCTTTTAACATAGATGACATCATGACATTAAATGTATTCACTGTACAGTAGCCCATGTTATATATTACTATATATTTTTGTCGAATACATGTACTAGAGTATCTTGAACAACATAAACAGAAATGATATCTAGATTCTATTGCGTTTAAATTACTATGTTTGAATAACATATCTACCTTCCAAATTCAATTTGCAAGTCACGTGAGCACAATCTAATGCGAGTGAAGTGCTTTCGATGAAATTCGTTATTGTGTATATCTTAGTAAATTTCATAAACATATGAGTAACTACCTGTATAATAGATTTGCTATGTGGCGAGTTTCTTTTTTACGTAACTGGCCGAAATGATGATGGAACATATTGAGAGTGGTAGACGCGACAAAAAATTTCTTGCTAAATGTACTGTACGTCCAAGCCCAAAGTAAGAGCCTCAAAGGAGGACAGACCCATATGAGCCCTTAATGAAAGGGACAACCCAAACAAAAGGCCTACCCCCTCCCTTGTCCAACAATAGGGACACCCAAAATACAAGAGCCCCATATGAGCCCTACAATAGGGACACTCACCCAATCTCATCACAAGGATGAGATATACCTTACCACACACGCCAACTAAACACTATTATGAGCTCTAGATCACCTAGAGACAGTCTAGTCTCTCCTCTCATACCTCAAGCTAATAAAATAAAAAACTTTTTCAGTAATCCGTAAATATCATTTATTTAATTAAAACACACCCGGTCTCTCAAACCAATTAGAAAAGGCTTCCGGCAAGATCTACATAAATTTTACTTTTTTCTTTCTTTGGCAAAAACCACTTTTGGCAAATAGACATCATAAATTAAATTATATACTCCTTTCGGCTTTCTCTTATAATCAAAAACACATAATGTCTTTTCTTTTTTTCACATCTTTGGCGCAAATTATTATAGATACAAGATACAAAGCTTTATTTTTCGACGTGTACAATGTACATAGTCAATATAAATAAAGTAACCACATAATCCATTTGGTCACATACAATAAAGACACTTTCTTGTCATAGAGGATGAACCACATAATAGGTAAGCACACACACCCACACACAAACACACGCACACACACAAAATATGCATATATCTTAGTTGTTGTTTTTCTTCCTTTTTTCTTTTTTTCAAAAAATATTTTTATGGCTTTTAATTACAGATTTGTGATATTCTACAAGTACATTCGATCGTAATCACAAAGATTAACTTGTTATTTAAGATATCTGTAGTAATAATGAACTGAACAAAATTGTTCTCTTAAATGCATGTTAGCAAAATTGTATGTACCATGGAGGTTCCCTTGTCAAGAAACAAGGAAATTATACGACAGAATTAAATAAAATGCATATCAACAAATTATTAAAATATATATATATATATATATATATATATATATATATATATATATATATACATACACACCCATATATATATATACACACAGATATAAAAAAAATTTTAAAAAAAAAAAAAAGTAGTAATAATATAGTAAATTTCAAAGGTATATCCGATAAATGCACCCTGGATTACCTCCCTTACCGAAACGAAACGTAAGGGGAAGTTTAAAGGGTTAAGCAAAAAAAAAACCATATACACAATTGTCGTATATTGGTAGCATATCCATTATAAAACAGCATTGGAATGTAATTAATTTAGACCAATACAAACACTATACAATGACATAAGAAATGTTAAGCTAATTTAATATGCTATATATGGCTGTACTAAAATACACCACAAACTTTATATTAAATAAATATAATAATACCTATATATCAGTTAGCCACATTATTTAGTAAACTATTTCTAAGTTCCGTTGCTTTCTGCAAAAGCTAATTTAGTAAGTGTTGTCTTATTCTTTGATTTTAATAATAACATAAATTTATACATACTAGGTTTATTATAGAAATATTTATTTATGAAACCTTTTCTTAAGTTTTCATAACACGAACATTTTAAAATAAAATGGTATTCGTCTTCTATATCTAAAGTATTGCAGCA
The DNA here is from genome assembly GCA_021229015.1 of Solen grandis. NCBI lineage: Eukaryota > Metazoa > Mollusca > Bivalvia > Adapedonta > Solenidae > Solen > Solen grandis. The sequence goes on along the minus strand of CM037795.1, from coordinate 25,779,648 downwards.
TTGACAGTATCTTTCATTTCTAGGAATTCTATTTTGCCCATACCTACCCGTTTGTATTCTTAAACTATGACCTGAAATTCTTAATTTTGTAATACTAAATCTAAGACTTTGTGGTAAAATATTTAAATAATCTTCATATTCAAAGATATTATACAAGGTTGAAAATATCCTTGCTAGCCGAAATTGGCTATTAAAATTGTTGTAGCAGTAAAAAGGTGACAAGGTTATTTGTTTGCGGGCCTTGAAACTCCATCTCCTCTTCAAACATCCCAAGCATACTCATGATACAAAGTCTAATTTGGTCGGCACTGATGAGACGGTTCAACGGTCTCAAGGGGAATTAACGTGGCACCTCAAGTGCGCGGATTCTTCCCGGCGAGACAGAAAAAGAAGGAAGGCACAGTACACCTCCAACCCACATGCCGACCAATTTTACAGACCACATGAGCAACAAGCAAACCCTTCCACATCCCAATTCCAGGGTAATTAACACCTCCAGCTCAAATTAGCTATGTTAATTACCAACCTTTTCGGACAATAAAAACTCGACTTTAGGCAAACAACATAAATCTGTGAATTACAGATTTACTTTTAAATCTGACCCACTTCAGGCCACAAACTTTTATTTTATAGGGGTGATGGGTCACACTCCGGGGTCCGCCCACAAAGCCGAACAGGCAGATGGACCCTAATTAAACAACGTTATCAGTCAGTCAGTCAGTAACACGTACAAGTTCAAGCGTATTCCACTATAAACGTGATGTATTATACACTTCCGGGTCACTTATTCCTCTTACTCGAGGCTATTCTGGACCTTTCTACTTCCGGTATTCCTTTTGTACGAGTATTCCCCCGTCAAGGCCTTGCGCCAACAACATCTTATTGACAGTTATTCCGACTGGCCCTCGAGCGGCAAGATGTACAGTTGGCCACGCTTGGGATCAGATCTCATAGAGTTGCGGTTCTAATCCACTGCGCCAGAGTTTGTTTCCGACCCGTCCTTAGAGCTGTCCGATCAATTCAATAAAAAAACCAACAAACCAACTAAAAGCTCCTGTTGATGACGAAAACAAATTTATCAAATACAAGTATCAAAATAAAAAATAGGATTTCACTACGTGAACTGAAGTATATAGGGAAGGGACATGTTCTGACTTAGAAGTACGGTCTTCAAGTCAGGAAACAAGCAAAACAACCAAAACAATAACAACACACACACACACAAACACTAATAACCTTAAAATTACATATGAGTACAAAAAGGTTACGCAGTGGAAACTAAACAAGAACAACAAACTGTAGAAGGGTAAAATAGTCAAAGTCCTAGTGAGGCGAAAAAAGTTAGTTTCCACTAACATCTCGGAAAAAAAAATAGGTTCGGTAGGTCGGGTATACTTTTTTCCATTTTACCTTTTTTTTTGGAAATGACGAAAAACAATGTTTTGCAACCGAAATAGCTTGAATGCTTCGAAGAAAAATGTTTACGGTCGGTACAAAAAAATATAGGGTCGGTCGGATTAGTGGAAACAAGTAACTTATTTTATTTCGCCTGACCGTGAAGCAATAAACGTGTTTTGTTTTTTTTTCTCATTTGGGAAACAGGTTCAATCAGCTTATATTTATCCGTATCAACAGTTTTAAGGTACTTTGCGCCTGGGTCAAGTAGTCTTGATCCGACGGGGTTACGAATCCACAACCTTTGTTTCAGTCATTTAGTCATGTTTTCTGTTCAGTGATCCACGGAGCACTGAAAAAAATCATTGTTACGGCTGTCATAGCAACATCAAACAGTGACCAATATTTGAATTCTAATGTGAAAATACGACATAAAAAGATATTATGGCCCTAGGCATTTCCTTGTCCAGTTTGACAAGACCAACTCGACCGAGCCGCTGTTATACACGAACATGTCATGCGCATTTCTTTGCTAGCGCTGGTTTCCATAGCAGCTGATGAAATTAATTTACTGTACGTCAAATATATTTTTTTCGATTTCACATAGACAATGAATATTCGATATTTGATAAATATTGGTAAGAAATCAATAAAAAATATGTTTTAAATAAAACTAGATTTTACTTCTTTATTTAAGAAAAAATACCACAATTTGAGGCCACTAACAAGGACTAACATGAGACGAAGTTACAGAAAGGTAAGTGATTGTATTTATTCTAAGCTTTTGGTGAAAAGACTGAGAATTAAGATGTAAGTGATAAATTTTATATTTCAAACTGATACAAAAAAAAAAGATCTTTTTGTTTTGTTTTTATTCACTCTTGGCTCTCTGCTCTTAGTCGAAACAAAGACCTATAATATCAAAGATAAGCTAGTAATCAAAATAAAATCACGCCGCAGATTGTCCAGATCTCGCAATGTCACGTTGGCAAATTTCTGCTTTTCTATTTGAGATATTTGAAAGTAATTCATATCTTGCAATAGAACATTACGTTTAATATGACACCTAATATATTAAAATTAATATAGAAATAAAAAAGATAATGTAAAATACAGAAACCCCTGCATGCTGAATAGGGTCTTTGGTCAAAAATATTATTTCAATGACCACGAGGATAAAGAAATATGATTTCAAGACGAATGTTATGTATCTTGATCATAATAATGTGCACATTAATCATACAAGTATCTAGTTTCATTAATCAGCTTTATTTATTATCCCCATTCCTGCTCTTATTTCTTATGCCATTAATCTGTGAAGGAAAACCAGAGCGGCGACATTTTGATGCGCTCGGTAGAGGCTATACCATTACTTTCTTGTACTGTATCTAGGCACGGTTATTACTTCACTGAGAAATAAGATCAATAAATGAGACAACGTTGTAATGTATACAAAAAAATATAGATAAAATAAAGATAATCAAATGAGCCGTTGGTTACCTAAAGCTTATATGGCTTCTCTTTCCCAGGGCATTTTTGAATAAAGAAAAGAAAACGTTTAGTTTCATATGTTTATTTTGCACAATTTTGTAATAATTATCATTAACTGCGTCTCAGTCAGTTAAATAAAAAAAAACTCTGTATAGATGTCTAGAAAGTGTATTGTTTCATAAAGTACAATGTGTTCATGCGCCTGTTTTCACTTTGGAAAACATAACGCCTGCATCCTTGGTATTGATTTCCAGGGGAAGTTACTCTAATCAACATGTGTAAACCAAGGGGATTTAATTTCCGAAACTTGACGGAATTCGGAAAACCGCATTCCTTGAATTTATTTACACATAGCCAGTGTCAATACCACTGGCATGGATCCATTTTACTTCTGGCAGTTATTTAGAATAATAAACGATAGTTAAAATTAATTCCCACGATTTCTTGTAGTTCAAATGGTATAAAGAAACGGGGAAAATTAAAAAAAAGGGAGTATAAAAAATGGAGGAACTATATTTCTTATCACAAATATTTTATGGATATGTGAAATAATACCTTCTCCAATGATCGTCTTTATTTTTAGAACAATTTTCATTTCGGTTACAAAGAAAGAAAATTACATTTTGTTTGGTGATTGCATTGCCCATTTAATACTTTATGATATGATATGTACATGTATATGTAAAATCGATTTATCATGTACTGACGCGGAATGATTCTGACATCACTTGATTACGAAAGTCATAACTTTTGACATATGTATGTTACATTTATTTAAAATCTATAACACATAGTATAGCGAATCATTGTCAAAAGGTAACCTTAACGAAGTAATAACGCGAATAATCAACTGGTTGTTCATCTTAATAATTCTGATCCACTATCAATGTCCAAAATTACAACCTTCTTAACCAAGTGATGTTAGATTCCGTTCCTTACCATGTTTAATACCCAGTACAGCAAACTCCACACAGTGATCTCCCTTGCAAAACACTGCCGTTACAAATGTCACGTGATGATTGTAAACTAACAAAATGGCGTCTCCGTCTGCTGTCACAACAACAAAACTATTTTTAAATGATTATTTTTTTTTACCACGAGGCGATATTTGATGTTTATTTAAAAAAAAAAAAAACATACTTAGGGAAATGACAAAGGCAAAGATTATTTGGTCAAACTTATAAATTATGAAATAAACATTTATATGTACATCAAAATACTCACTTGATTTGTTTCAGATGCCGTTTCCCCGACCGTGTCAGACATGTTTACCGACATTCGGTATCATCTGTGTTGTTTTTCTTTTTGAATACTCATTGAGAGTACCTATTCAGCTAAATAGTGTCAATGTTGCTTCATTTGAAAATGCTACTGAACTCCCTGATCAGAGCAGGATGTCTGACACACTTAGCAAGCTAGCCAACGACTCATATAATTCTGATAAATATCTGATATACAAGTGTGATGCCAAATGTGACCTTGACGGGGCCTTTGACTATGGAATGACCTCTGCCTTTTTATTATCTCTCCTAACGAAACGTAGATTTTTAGTTCAACCAAATACTGAATGTACAGAAATTATGTTTTATAATGAGAAAATAATTCCGTGGAAATTGAATAATTCTGAAATACTGAAAAGTAAGACATCAAGAGTTATTTTAGCTGAGGACTTGGTATCAACTTCAACTGAGCTGCACCGTAAGGTGTTTGAATTCCGACAGAAATTCGAATCAATGGACTTAGGAAAATCTTTTCCTGAGGATATCCTCTATGTATCTGGAAATGTGAACTTAATGGACAGTATTCGGCGCCATGTATCAGCGTTTGAAACGTTGTCATGGCTTCACAGTCTGACATATGAAGACATTATTCGCCATGTAATGACACACATGCTTAAAGTTCCCGAAGATTTATATATAAACGTACTTCAACAGTTGCAACAGAGGACTGACGGAGAAAGTTTGGTTTGTTTTGGTGGACATAAAGATATAACTAAAGATGTTTTGAATAAAATCGCTGAGTATTTAAAACAAACATATCAAGATAACTTTAAAGTTTATGCAAGTGGTTTTGATGCAACCAAGAAAGCAAAGTTTTATGGGGATTTTGCTGGTAGTGATGTAGTCGAAATAGAGCTTGATCAAGAAGTTAAGGATGATAAATGTTTGACCACTTATACAAACATGGTTGATCAAATTGTGTTGCGGTCTTGTGACATTCTAATAGTTACAAGCTCGCCTAATATTTTGAGAGCCGCACATCTTAGATCTAACTCCAAAGGACTTTTTTGTTGTACCGATGAAGGGAATATCTATCCATGCACAAGGGAACTTGCATCAAATTCCTTCAGAATGGCTGAAAATATTGTTGTAGTGATTTAACGTGAAAGAAGACCCTCACCATTATTGCAGTGTTTCGAGATAGAAAACTCGAGTTGTGTTGAGTTGAAACGAACATCACCTTTGGCAACAGACCTGAAATTAGTATGAGCCTTGTATTGTAGTTCAAGTTCTTATGTGCAAGAACGTTAATTAAATTCCCTTAGGTGCACGCGATAGACAGAAATATGAACTTACAGATATTTTATGTATATTTCAGGCTATTCTTGGGGTGACTTTTTTGTATGGAGTTTACAATCTGATGAGGTTACCAGGAATATTGAGGAATGCTTCCATCCAGTCATCTTTTTCTTCAAGGGTAGTTACAACATCTCCTAGTGAAGCAGCATTATTTGAAGACAACAGCAATGAGGAACCTTTGTTTTTATCATACAACAGAAATGTTCAAGGCTACGTTAACCTATTTAAGAGTTTTCCGAATTTTCAAAATGCCTCCAGGCATTTAGTTTATACGTGCGAGAGTAGATGTGGGGGCCTTGGTGATAGACTTAAAGGCATTGTTCAGGTATATATCTTGTCAGTTCTTTCACGAAGGCGATTTGCAATACACTGGACTGAACCGTGCCCTCTAACAAATTTCTTACTTCCCAATGCACTAGATTGGACTCTGGATTTAAAAGGAAAGATGGTGCAACGTATTGACTATAAGGAGCCACATCTTCGGACAAAGTTTAATTACGAAAACAAAGATATTGACCCAGAGAAAGAATTTCACGCGGATGTGATACTCATGAAGGGAAATCAAGAATGGACAGACATGTTTCGAAAATTAAGTGTCGCTCCTGAACGTTTTCCTCAACTATTTAGGTTTTCTAGTAGTGATTTAGCTCGAATAGTATATCACGGGCTTTTCAAACGGACAATGTCTCTTCAGTTGACCGTCGATAACTTCTTTAAAACTAAAGTGCAAGGAAAAAAGTTAGCTTGTTTTCATGCAAGGATGGGCGAGGCGGGAGCAGTAAGGTATTCCATCAAGGATATTGCTCCTGTCTTTGAGTTCTTGCAACGCTTTAATGATTCACACAAGTACAAAGTATTTGTTGCATCGGATGAAGCTGAGGTTAAAGGTGTTACAAACAGAATGCTTAATAACACCGTGGATACGTCCGGACCTCTTGTACATATCGACATGACAGCTAATAATAATAAGAAATGTGAGGGGTTTTATGCGAGCAATGGTGGACCATGCCGTATTGAGCAACTGTGATGACATTGTGTTGACCAATAGTGGGTTTGGAGTGTCTGCGGTTCAAATACGTCATTCGTCACGTGGTATTAATGTTTACTTTAATACGCACGGTGTGTTTAAAGTGCATCGAGACAATATTAGACAAGCTTTCCAGTATTACTGTGCGGGGCGCAATGGATGGAGTAGATTTCCGGCTATATGTGACGGTTAGGTAATAAATGAGACTTGACTGTGTCTTGTTATACGTATTTATAAATGTGATATGTAAAATAGTGTTTCTGATTACTATGGCTTTTATCATTTTTTGTTAGAGAAAATACGTCTCGTATTAGAATTTGATATCATGTTGTTTTGAAGGTCACGTGATTGATACCTATATCCTATTTTATAGTTGTTTCTATAAATGAAACATGGAAAACTATACTTTTGTTGAAATTCTTTATTAATTCGATAATCACGCGTATTAAGCAGGCTTTCACAACCGCTCATGAAATATAAGACAAAAAATGACATATATAGAGATTTTCATAGTTCTATCTCCATATCAAGAGTCTTGATCGAATTGAAAGGCATACCTTTTAAAATACAACATGTATAAACTTGAAATATCTCTAGTGACGTAGTAACTGGATGCTAAAGCTTGCTTTGGACTTTTTAAGCAAGCTTTTACTTTATCAATTGTCCTCGTTTAGATAAACGTGTACAAAGTGCATGTATTAATAAATAAACGACATTTAAAATCATGACAGCTTCTGATAGGTGGACCGAGCGGATCTGTCTAAAATAGGAGTAAAAGAGAATTCGTGAGAATGTCGTTTGTTTTGAAGCAATCTTGAGCAATCTTGAGAAATCTTGCGATAAAACTAAAGGCAACTGCAAGGTTCCTTTAAGACAAACGCAAGACTTGAATGACGGCTGAGTACAGAAGCCTGTCCCCGAGATGAAATTTGTACGTCGATTACGCATCTAGATGATGAAACGTGTGTACATCTTCTAAAATAGCCGAAAATTCTCAAAATAATTGTAAATTTTGACAGAAGTATGGCTGCTGCGAGGCTGATGATGAATAAGGTTAAGAAATAATAAGAAAATAAAATCATAGAAAAGCGCAAGCTTACTACTTTTGTCATGATATTATTCACTAATGTGTTTTCAGAGGGCGTGACATCCATTGGACTTCACTGGATTTAATGCTGCTTTTGAATGTTGATAAATACAATTTTAGAGTTTTCTAAATTTCAATAAAGTGCATTCTATTCGCCCGAGGTCGTTTTATGGTATAACGCGCATACCATCTATCCAATTTGAGCAATTTTCCTCCTTTATTATCCAACAAAGCATGGAGAATTGCAGTTGTGCACAAATTTGAGAAGACTTTGACTGCCTTGATTGTTCTCATTCGCATCAATATTTTTTTCCAAAAGCCCTATTGGCAGTCGGGCATGTACATGCCTTAAGTTATTTTACATCGATTACGAAACAAGTCACAACTTAAATTAATCACTCTCGATGGCTCTGATGGCGGCGTATGAGGTCATTATTGTTGGAGGAAACTGGAGAAAATCCACGTGCCTGGACGGGCGACCACTGTACCCTCCCACGTATGTGACCAGGAATCGAACCCGGGACGCATTGGTGAGAAGCGAAGCGCGTTACCACTACAAATATGTGTTTTATAAACAATCATTTAAAATATATAAACTGAATACGTGTATCCCATTGAAAATAGATACACATAATTTCCTATAAGAAACAGAGATGGCACAGTTCCGCTGCCAGCTCTCAAAGTATCCCAGTAATTGGACATTTCATTTTCAAGTGCTAAGTACTTGTTGCTGCTATTTGTTTATTGTTAGGAAATCACCACAGCGAACCAGGGGTATACAAATCCAGCCGATGGAACAGGCAAGTAAGAAATACTAGGCAGTAATCCGACAGGGCGAGTGTATTTTCATGTCTAACAATCAAAATTAGTAAATATAAACAATATTCATTTTAAAATGATATCATAAATTATATTCTGCACTTCTTAGCTTCCATCTTTCATCTCAGCATCCAAGCGCCGTGAAATTGTGTGTGAAGCCAACAGGTGCTTGTATCGATGCAGACTGGTTTACATAATTAAAAAAAGTCTTATGTTACGTGTACTTCCATTTAATAAATCTCCAAGAGTAGTAATAGCAGCGGTTTGGAGCAAACCGCTGCTATTACTACTTCCAAGAAAAGTTTATTTCTATGTATAACAAGTGACATGTATAAATAATCAACATATATATCTTCATTTCTGGTATAAAATAAATGTGAACACTTTCACAAAACTAATAAAATATAAATTAATTTATGGTACGTGTTTTTGTTGACTTGTAGATACCGCTTAATATTCCCGGGAAAATGAAATGATCCAAAATGTAAAGTAACCCCCTCCCCCACCCCGTTAAAAAAATCCATAAATCGAGCAGTCGACCATACCAATGTTTCTACCAAATTTTATTCACAAATCTTTGCAAGTCCGGCTTTTGAGTCTTTCTGTGTAGTATAATGGGTAGTGCAAAATAAAAACAACAAAAACAAAAGAAAAACATTGTCATTATTAGGAATGAGTTGTACGCAAATTGTTCAGACATGCTATTTATTTTGATTTCATATACCTTTAGGAAGATATTGTTTACTTAAAATAACAACGAACAGAATTTAATAGTGCTGTTTACAAAAAATAAATAAATGAAAAATAAATAATAACGATAGCAGAATACTGAAGCCTACATAATTTTAACTAAACCAAGATTTAGTATATAAACAATATAAAATGTAAGTCACCGTGCATTTTGGGAAGAAAGAGATTTGTAACCTTTTATCCTGTAACGAAATATCAGATTTGTACTTCAATTTACGAGGAACACAACTCAAAAAGGACTTTTTACAAATAACAATAAAAATAATAACAGAATAATTAAAACCTTAATTTAAAAATATCATGAAAATATTACTAGCATATACCAGATCTGGGACAGTAGTGTTAACATTTGAAAAACTGTACAAATTGCTACAATTCCATGGTGTTTAGAGTCAATTCTGAACTAAGCATCTTTATAAAAGATCCCAAAATAAATATATTCAAAACAGATAGAGAAAATCAAATATTAAATTTCCCCTTCAACCTCCTGCATTATTATACAACCATGAACAAATATATACAGTTTATCTTCCAAACTACGTATGGACTCTTTGCAAGAAATATCATGTGATATTACAATCTAAATTAAATAATGAAAATATCAACAACAATGTGTTTCAGGCACCTCTGCACAACCATGGACACAAAAGAGAATCTTTTGTTTTTTCCCCTGAATAGTTAAAGATCTTTAATCTCGTCATGCCTTTACACTTAGGAATTGTGCTTTGCGTTTATTTACACTGATTTCCGCATCAGTTGTCACTAAAATATGAATAAGGATACAGGGCAAAGCTCTAGTCTAGATGTGATCTTAAATTTCGGCAGTAAATAATGTATGCTGTATAGATGAAAATGTGACTTTTTATGAATATGGACAAATAAACGAAGGGAGGATATAAATTATTTCCTGTAAGTTTTATTCGCATTTATCACTGTTTGCTTATTGTTTTCTCTCTGTCCCCTCTCTCTCTCTCTCTCTCTCTCTCTCTCTTATTTGTTTTATTTAAATAAACTCAATCTAGCATTAAATAATATCTGGTCGGAATTCTTTCATGATTCTTTGTCACCTTATAGACATCTAAAAATATAAGGTCTCACCGAATGTTTTTCGGCGTGAGCTGTACAATACAGATTTAACTTAATTCTTGAACTAATAAATTCTTCGTTAACAACTGTTTACAATCGAAAACAGTAGAAAAGCACTTGTTTCATTAGTTGGCATAAATTATTTCAGGATAAATTTAAAAAAAGTTACGTGAGTAGGATTCGAACCCAGTTCCACTGGTGTATTAGACATATGGATACTTTGTAAACCCTAAATTCATTTAGTTTCATTAAATTTGGTGTGTCACCAAGACAATAACATCTATATTGTGATTCATTTGAAGAAAAAATAAAAAGATTCAAATTGCATAGGTGAAATTTCATCCGAAACTAATTAAATTTCATCCGAAACTACTGCTATATAGAGTATACTAATTAAATTTCATCCGAAACTACTGCTATATAGTGTATACTAATTAAATTTCATCCGAAACTACTGCTATATAGAGTATACTAATTAAACTACTGCTATATAGGGTATACTAATTGAACTACTGCTATATAGGGTATACTAATTAAACTACTGCTATATAGGGTATACTAATTAAACTACTGCTATATAGGGTATACTAATTGAAACACTCATATCTTTTCTATGGCTGGTGAACCCCTGTTTTACTGTCACATTTTAGCAGATCTAATGATATACTATCAATAACAAAGAATCGAGAAATTCTGAACGATTTGGGAAAAAAAATGATGAAACTGACGCGTTTAACTGTTAATATCATATTTCCAATCTGTCATGTTTGAACAGAGATGGTCTTAGTAGTTATGCTATAATTATCTTAAATAATACAATAATTTAATGATGGATCGTGAGTTACAGATAAATGTATGGTCAGTTGGGAATTGACCCTACATTTTCATAATAATTGAGTATTCATTATATAAAATGCTTACTTGTCACCCGACTGAAATAAAATGATAACTTATTGGATTGTCTCATCCATAAATATACTCGAAGGAAAAAGAAACACAGTGTAAACTTTTGTGTCAGTTTTAAATAAGAAGTATTCGACGGTATTACAGTTTAAATTATTTTAATAAAGATTTTTTTTTCAAACAAAATAAATGCTTTAGAATGAGATGGGTCTATCATATGAGGTTTATCGCAAGGTTATGAGGTAAAAACTTGAGTATGGCTACTACAGATTCTTGTTACACTGCGTTTCTTTTTCCTTTGAGTATATTAAGATTTTTTTCAAAATCAAAATTTAGTTCCACGCCGCTATGCCACTAGCAGCCTTACAGCGACATTACGGTGTAAAATATTTCGAAAAAATGCTAATACCATACTAACATAAGAATTAATTCAAAAAATGAATTGATGGTATAAGAGCGTTATCTTGTTAGGTTCCTAAGTTCACGCCGCCGGGCTGCCGGGCCGCTAGGTTCACGCCGTCAAGCTGCCAGGCCGCTAGGTTCACACCGTCAAGCTGCCAGGCCGCTAGGTTCACACCGTCAAGCTGCCGGGCCGCTAGGTTCACACCGTAAAGCTGCCAGGCCGCTAGGCGGCCACTTTCTCTTGTTCCCTTGACTGACTGCTTAAGACAGGCTTGACTGTGTATATGTATACCTAACATACATGGTTTTATACAAAATATTGGTTAATTCTCAGGTTGTGTTAAGCTGGCTCGACATACGACATACAACATACGACATTCAACTCTCACTATTCACGACATACGACATTGGACATTCAGATTTTGAATGTCGCACGCGACATTCACGACATTGGACATTCAGATTTTGAATGTCGCACGCGACATTCACGACATTGGACATTCAGATTTTGAATGTCGCGGCACGACATTCACGACATTGGACATTCAGATTTTGAATGTCGCACGCGACATTCACGACATTGGTCATTCAGATTTTGAATGTCGCGGCACGACATTCGCGACATTGGACATTCAGATTTTGAATGTCGCACGTGACATTCACGACATTGGACATTCAGATTTTGAATGTCGCGGCACGACATTCACGACATTGGACATTCAGATTTTGAATGTCGCACGCGACATTCACGACATTGGACATTCAGATTTTGAATGTGGTGGCACGACATTAACGACATTGGACATTCAGATTTTGAATGTCGCAGCACGACATTCACGATATTGGACATTCAGATTTTGAATGTCGCGGCACGACATTCACGACATTGGACATTCAGATTTTGAATGTCGCAGACGCACATTCACGACATTGGACATTCAGATTTTGAATGTCGCACGCGACATTCACGACATTGGTCATTCAGATTTTGAATGTCGCGGCACGACATTCGCGACATTGGACATTCAGATTTTGAATGTCGCACGTGACATTCACGACATTGGACATTCAGATTTTGAATGTCGCGGCACGACATTCACGACATTGGACATTCAGATTTTGAATGTCGCACGCGACATTCACGACATTGGACATTCAGATTTTGAATGTCGCGGCACGACATTCACGACATTGGACATTCAGATTTTGAATGTCGCGGCACGACATTCGCGACATTGGACATTCAGATTTTGAATGTCCAATGTCCTGAATGTCGTGCCGCGACATTCAAAATCTGAATGTCCAATGTCGCGAATGTCGTGCCGCGACATTCAAAATCTGAATGTCCAATGTCGTGAATGTCGTGCCGCGACATTTAAAATCTGAATGTCCAATGTCGTGAATGTCGTGCTGCGACATTCAAAATCTGAATGTCCAATGTCGTGAATGTCGTGCTGCGACATTCAAAATCTGAATGTCCAATGTCGTGAATGTCGTGCTGCGACATTCAAAATCTGAATGTCCAATGTCGTGAATGTCGTGCTGCGACATTCAAAATCTGAATGTCCAATGTCGCGAATGTCGTGCCGCGACATTCAAAATCTGAATGTCCAATGTCGTGAATGTCGTGCTGCGACATTAAAAATCTGAATGTCCAATGTCGCGAATGTCGTGCCGCGACATTCAAAATCTGAATGTCCAATGTCGTGAATAGTGAGAGTTGAATGTCGTATGTTGTATGTCGTATGTTGAGCCAACTTCACACAGCCTAATTCTCATATTTATTTATTGCAGACGTAAACTGCAACCATTATATTTGTGATTATATCTAAATTTTGTTCATTTTTATGTGAAAAGTTAAGTACACAAACAAATCGCAATATGTCTGTATGTTCTGGCTGGTTTGTTCTCACGTTCCAAACCTTTAATTGGCCTATTATCTAATAAGTGTTTCGCACCCTTACTTACCTAGATTCTCTACACTGATAGCAAAGAAAAGTTTCATTTACTAATCTCATTATAATTGGGATCCAAAGTTACATATTTCATGGGCGTAGCTCGGTCGTTTTGGATGTTACGCTCTCTCTAGCTGGGGGTCCAGTTTCCGCTAGCAACCCGGTGGGTACATGGTGTTTAAGTATATTATACAGCTGTCGACCAGACTTGTTCACAATCTATCTTGTTCATCCAAATTAAATCTACCTCGCTTCGTATGTAACAGGGTATATTTATAAGTCAAATAAACGTCCCTCATTGAATTCCAAATATAAATTGAATTCATAAACCGATATAGACAATATACTACCGACAGAGTCTATATTCTCTATTTGTGGCTTTTGCAGCTTGTCATACCTCGATTTGCTTTTTAAACATTACTTGTTATGCAGTCTTTTCAGAACATAATTTTTTACATTAATTATACTGTTCGGTGAGCAATATATATATATATACAACTGTTTACTTACCAGCAATATACTTTTCACTACGAAAAACATATTCAAATTTCCTTAAGCATGTTTTCATGGAGACAAACGTGTGTACGTGTACTGTAGCAATAAATAAAATCATATATACGTAGTATTCAATCTTTTGAACTCTCTTCCTCAAAAAGACTCATTCCGACGCCTTCCAAAGAGAGCAGACTAAGATCAGACCAAGATCAGACAATACCTTCAAGGGATTGTGTGATCTGGGTCCGCTGGTTTTGCTCATACAATATTGGAACTCAGATTCTACTAAGTCTGACCAGGGTCTAATCAGATTGCTCATGTAATACTATAGCTCAGATTCTGCACAGTCTGACCAGGGTCTCATCAGATTGCTCATGCAATATTGTAACTCAGATTCTACACAGTCTGACCAGGGTCTCATCGGATAGCTCATACAATATTGTAGCTCAGATTCTACAAAGTCTGACCAAGGTCTCATCAGATTGCTCATACAATATTGTAGCTCGGATTCTACAAAGTCTGACCCGGGTCTTACCGAGAGCTCATACAATATTGTAGCTCGGATTCTACAAAGTCTGACCAAGGTCTCATCAGATTGCTCATACAATATTGTAGCTCAGATTCACAAGTCTGACCCTCTGACCAAGGTCTCATCAGATTGCTCATGCTATATTGTAACTCAGATTCTACACAGTCTGCACTGCAAAAATATATCCATTGTTTCACATACCGTTTAAAGTTCGGTAAGTTAATATTCAGCAAATTATAAATTGGCACTAGAAAAAGTGCAACAATCAGAGTTCTACCTGATCCTTTTTGAATTCATATTTTTTGTTCTTCAGTTTGTTTTTTTGGTGTTTTTTTTTTTTTGGGGGGGGGTTCTTCATTTTTTTTTTTTTTTTTTTTTTTTTTGTCGCGAATAGAACTCGTTAACTATTACGGGTAATGACTTGAAAGTTTATATATTATCAGATATTGAGTAGGACCAGTCCAGTGACCAAGATATATCATTCTACCTTGTCCAGATTTTTAACTATCTCTTGTTTGAACGCTAGTAGATTCCTAACAGGTTGTGAGTAGGAAAAGTGCCGTGACAAGAACTATGATTCTATCTGGTAATATTTTTTATCTTCATCCTATTTTAAGTAACATAAAGTGCTTAAAGAGCTAGATTTGGGCTGAAGGGAGGGTGCGAAAATACTAAACGTGAGGTTTAAATAAGAGACGAGTTTTCTTGGGGATTAATATTCGCGGATAAACCCATCACAAAATCGACGAAAATTAGTGTTTCCCGAAAATTAATGATTTCACAGTATATTAAGTATATTGACTTAATAAATACCCTAACCCCCTTCTTTCTCTAATTTTATCATCGTTTTGGTGTATATCTGAATGTTTACTTTTAATTTCAATGTTATGCACGTGCGTTAGTGCGTAACGCTAGCTACGCCTCTGTATTTCAAATTGTTGTCTGCATAATAAAGTTTTATGAGAAGAATAACACGAATGTCGCAATGGTTCCACTGTTGTCGGTGTTATCCTTACTAGCTATTCAACTGATTTTGTCGTTATCCATGAGTCGCTTCCAGATTTCAGATTCAGACTTTATTGATACTCCAAGTACAATATACAATTGTAAACATGAGGCTGTACATAATCAACATATGGAACGAGGGAATACATTTCATGTATATATAAGATGTTATTAAATAAGTAAGTAATACTAATGCATAAGAAACATCAATGAATTTGTAAAGAATGAGGGAGAACTCTCATAAACTGTTCTGTAATAAATATAAATAAGAGTAAGTATTTCATAATAATTTCATGGAAAAAACATGTTTTATAAAATGTGTTAATTTTCTTAATTGCTTAACATTCGTTATTTTAACTTATGAAGTTAACAAAACTTGGTCTGATACAGATTTTTTTATTCAAAACTTGCTAACGTTTTTCTAAAAAATCATGGGAATTCAATAATATAATGGTATTCATCTCTTATTGTTAAATTACATCGTGTACTTACTCTGTTTTCGTATGGAATATTATTCCATCTACCAGTTTCACAGGGTAATTTAGTCGTCGTTACTCAAATTTCGAAGACATGCCAACTTTAACAGCGTATATCTCTACAACAAAAGCGTTTGGGAAGCCGTGATTTAGATCAGTTTATCAGACAAAATGTTAAAGTTAATGATGCGTAGCTTGAGATTATTTACTTCAACCAGAAAACGTAAGTTTTTGTGACTGTTTGGCCAAATGGCTCATTCCATCGATTTTTTTGGTCATTTTACATTCAAATTCGCGATAAGTAAAGCGTTTACAGGACCAACAGTTTGTCAGCAGGTCACCTTTTAGATAGGCTTTGAATTTACCCAAAATTAGTTAGAAAATATAAACACCGTACAAATACTCACCTTGTATAGCCACTGCGCCTCACGCTACATGTATATACCACGACTGCGGCGTCGATTCAAACTGATGTCTCATTTTCCGATTGAACGGCTTTGGCATGGTGTTTATTCGAACGTATCGCAGATTGTAAGTAAGATTATATAATTCCTTATATATGTCGTGCGACCCCGATTTCTTTATAATCAATTTCATATACATGCAATAAAAACTTTTTAAAACAAATCAATGTATTATGATTGATCAATTTAAACAGGGTTGGCACGCACATCTCAAAACCATTAACAATGGGATTATAAAGAAATATTAACTTTGATAACAATTTTTAAAGATTGAAAGAGGAATATTATATTAATCTTATCAAACTGAGAACGAACTGCAAACCAAACTGGTCCTGTTAAGACTGGTATATATGATACATTCTGACAAGAGACAGCCAAACAGTATATTTTATTGACGAAAACTTTACAGTTGTCATATCCGTTAAACAAATAAATGATTACTCACATAAACAAGTGAAAGTAAATTAGAATATACCATGCAATGCTTCTCATCTCTGTGATGATATTATGGAGGATGGACCATATGTATGAAACGAATATCTGAAACTATATAATATATATATGCACATTATCATGGAAATAAGATTTTTGAATTCCGATGTTGCATATCTTCATAGGCATATTTACGAAGTTTAGATATGACATTTCTTTTGGAAGAAGGCATAACTGAATGAGCTTAAACATACAGGGATTTCTTTAGATTAATTAAATCTCCATATTTCACTGCTGAAGTTAAGAACAGCACCAATAAAATCATCGAAAAGTAGGAATTTCACAGTTGTTTTAACTGATACATTTTAAGTTATTTAGAAGTACATTTAAAGCTTTCAGACCTTTGCCTGCTAATAGAATATACACATTGTGTGACCATGACCAAGTTTGAACTGAGGAACATCATCCAGTGGACTGTGATTATTTTCAAAGGGAGAGACAAATATTCCTAGATCCTACTTAAAAACATCCCGACACATTTTAAATTTAAAACCCCTATGCAATCAAAGTCAAATAATGTTTAAGAAAATATCTATACTTTTACTACAATCATTCTCAAGAAATGAAATAGAAGTAAACAAGAGTAATGTGTTGTAGTAGCTTGACGTGGCTTTGTATTTTGCTAATAGCGTCATTAGAAAATTGACATCTCTGAAAATAAATTTCCTGCTTGGGTCATGTCATCAGGTATTGTTTTGGCGTGAGCTGTATAAAATGGGTTTTGACCTATTTCTTGAACCAATCTAATCTTGGTTAACAACCGAAGAGTTCAGAAAAGCACCAGTTTCATTGGTTTGCATAAATTATTTTAGGATATTCCATCATAAAATGGATGTTTCAGGGTGCACATCTTTCTGCATGATGGTCAACTGGCAAACAACATGTGCCTATTTAAACATAAAACCATCCAGTTAAAAATTTCAAACATAAAAGCCACCGAGTTGAAAGAAAATGTCAACTGGCAAATAACAAGTTTATTTGCCTATTTAAACATAAAAATCACCCAGTTGAAAAATTCAAACATAAAAACCATCCAGTTGAAAAATTCTAACATTA
>CM037795.1:25706364-25756364 GCA_021229015.1 Solen grandis | reverse complement strand
AAAAACCTCAAGACATATTTTTTGTACACCTGAGCACAACGGCCTTCGAAGGTGAGTTTGTTGGAATCATTTGTTGGGTCAAAAGTAGGTATGGGTCAAATCTTAGAAACTTGTTAACACTCTAGAGGCCAATGTCTGATAAATTTTTTTCCCAAACGGAATGTCTGTTTCCATAAATCTTGGTCAAGCTCGAAAATGGGTCATGTGATGTCAAAAAGTAGGTCAATATGAATATCCAACATATGTTGCTCATTAATAATCAGGTGCCATCAGGGTCCTCTTGTTTTAAATCCCAGCAGTATTTCAATAATTTCAGATCATTGCCTATTTGATCCCTATGTATCACCTCTGCTTACAACGTGTGACACATAAAGTGGCATGATACCAAACCCAGCTAGAGTATTCGGACACCAGGCCCCGTGTTCTCAAAAAATACAATCTCAGGCTAAAATTTGATTTTTATACTCAAATCCTTATTGAAACCAATGGACATAGTTTGAGTATGAAAATCGTACACTAGTACCATTTTTGTTTGAGAACACAGGGCTAGGCCATCCAGTACTTGAACTACCCATACATGCTGAACACCAAAGACTGGATATATACTTTTCACTGGACAGTACTAACATCTCATCCACAGAGACCTCTAAATTCAGGGCTGGATAGCAAATGGCCTTTAACTTGACAGCATGCAAGGTACGCATCTGGTAGCCTACGTTAATTTTTGTCATCTGCTGTAAGCAGAGATGACGCAGGGATCACTTCTCCATCATATGTCTGTCCACCTGTATCACAGTATGTCTGTCACACTTCTTTCAGCAGGAGTGTTAAGTATTCCAAACCGTAAGCAACCAGTCACTTACAGTCGTCTTAGGACCATTTACCATGCTGTTCACATGCACTTAATGATGTACATAGATATATGTGAACATCATAGTTTATGACAATGAAACAGCTTCATAGCTGACTGTAAGCGTACAGTTACATACGGTTCAGCATACTGAACACACACCCGGTGAGACATATCTTCCACGGTGTTGCAGTTGCAATTCCAAAAGTCCTTACCCTGAAGCGTTCTTCCATCAAGGATATCTCGGAGATCAGATCCGTGATGGCGTTAGTAAGCGCCTCCTGTGGACTGTACTCGGCCGTTGTCTGGATCCTCAACACAAATTTATGCTCCAGTGGATGAGGGTTCTTGTAGCCCGTAAACAGCACCTGTGGATCCTTCCTCAACTGCCTGGAATTCATTAAATCCAAAATTCTTTTGCTCAATAAGTATTTCCTTATGTGTTTACCCAAAGCTGTCTTAAGTTGACATCTAACTAGGACTACCATTGTCATGGCGCAAATACCCCCCCCCCCCCCCCACATGCCGCTTTGTCTCAGGGATTTTAATCTAGTAACATGTGGGTCAGACATGGTCACTGCACTTTCCCTTAATGAAATTATCCACATATGAAGTTTCATCTTGATACCTTTTTATACTTTTTGAGTTACAGTCCGGACAAAAATTATGAAAATTTACTAAGGACAATAACTCCCAAAATTACCTATCTGACAGTTATGGTTCTTGGTCACTGCATTCCCTCTCAATGATCTATCCACAAATGAAATTCATCTTAATTTTTTTTTATACTTTTTGAGTTATGGTCCGGACAAACAAAACCCGACAGATGGACGGCTGGACAAACAGACAAGCTGAATCCAGTATACCCCCCCTTACAACTCCGTTGTGAAGGGGGTATAATAATAAAATGTAATTTTTAACATATAAGATGTATGTTGTAAGTTGACTTCTTCATATGTAATTTTTAACATATTAGATGAGTAAAAAGCAAGGGAGTACTTTAATACTAAGGCAACTTGTCTTTTATGTTGTAAATTTCATATTTAGGGAAAAGGTTTCAATAAACCTAGCATAAGCTTTCAACCTGATACTAGTGACCTTGTAAGTTGTATTTGTTACAACATTTCTGTGTAAATTTCGTGAATAAAATGTATTTAAAATGCAAGATAATGCAAGATTGTGTTAAAGTAAGTCTCAGCTAACAACAGGACCCTTACAATCACCTGAGTTTCACTCTTTATTTTAGAGTTAAGACTTGACTTCGACAGTATTTCAGTCATATAGCGACGTCCAGCTAATTACATATGGAGGAAGACCCCGAATGCACGGAGGCATCCGGGTAGAACCACCAACCTACCACAAGCCAGCTACAAGGCTTCCTTACATGAAAATCCGAAGATTAGAGTTAAGACTCCATATTCTAAATTTAGAAATACAAAATAAAATCTCCATGAATAATAATTGATTTATCAAAAACTAAAAACATCTGGTCACTGTTTCCTTTACATAATTGATAATAAGAAATATATTTGTGGTCTGTCACTGACAGATTTTGTATCCCAACTGACGGCAAGAATTTATCCAAGTTCAGATTTTCAGAGACATATCTTACAAACAGAAAAACATTAGCTATGAGTACATGTACCTATTTACCAACAATCAATAAATACCTTACATCAAACACATGAAACATATACATATATGTACATACATTTTAAAACTGACATCTTTTGCATTTACTTATAAAGACTTATAGTTCGAGATAGTCCAATCCAAGGTGTGTACCCTAAAAAAAAGTAACAGTACTGGTCCAATCTAACTGCAATGTTAAGATGAATTAAAATAAATTAAAAACCTTGTAACATGTTTTAAAAGACCCTAAGTGTTTACTTCATCAATCCTGTTACTCCTTATTTTCACACATACTGGGACCTTATTAAAAATGTTTATAGGTAAGTGGAAACTGCAAACACTTGGGGTGTTTCTTGTCAACTACAAATAAATTAGTACTTTAGCTCAAATTCATCAATTCCTGAGTGAGAGCTCAAATTCATCAATTCTTGAGTGAGACAATTTTTTAACAAAGTAGGTTTAGTTTAAACTTTAGTTTACACTGATTATGAAAGAAGTTCTTACAAATTAAATAAGTCATTCTAGATGACTTGGATGACAGAGTATGTAGTCATTATTGTGGGAGGAAACTGGGGCATCCGGAGAAAACCCACAATGACATGTCTGGATGGGTGACCACCATATCCTCTCAAGTAGGTCATTCGGGATCAAACCTGGAACGCATTGGTGAGAAGCAAAGTGCGTTACCACTTTGCTATCGAGGCACCCAGAGACAGAGTAGAACATATTAAGCATCAAGAAAAGTGACAAATTAAATGCAACTGATACCAGTGTATGCAATGCAGACTTACGTGCAGATCATGTTTCCCAGAGTGTGGTCCTCTTTGTTGACTGTAAATATTGCAGCATTGGGCACTTTGGTGTCTTTCTCAATCTGAATTCTGGAAACAGAGATGGATTCGACTTTAACAATATATATGGCTACAAATGATACTGAAACCTTGCACAGTGTCCCTGTGCATAAACAATGAGTTACAGATTTGTGAATGAGGAAGGTTTTTTCCTTCAAATTTATGAAATTGCCCATCCAGTTATGCACTGAGTATACTGAGAAAGACATTTATTTGAAGGCCAGATATCAGAATCTTTCAAAACACCTTAAAATTCTTTTCTTCTTCACTCTTAATAGAACAGCCAAATCCCTGGTAGGGTCTTGACCCCCTAAACCCCCTCTGGATCCAGGCAGAATGGCTGACATTTGTTTTGATCATATGGGACATCGAAAACAGCTCATCATATCACAATCACACATGCAAATGATGCTAAGTTTAAAATATTATCTCCAAAACTTGTTATACCAGGAAAACTGGTTAGTCAACCATCGATCCAAGAATGAATTGTTTAATTTGGAGATTATGCATATTTATAAGATAACTCAGAATACCTGACGTGCAGGGTGTCTGAAAATAATGATGTACCTATCCAAATGCTCTAAACTGGCCAACAAAAATTATCAGTCCTATAAATAAGCCCCTGTATATCGAAATTCACCTTCAACATTCAATTGACTGATTTTTAACATTTTTACTTTTCATCATATATGCAAAGTCTTATGGCTTCCTGTATAGGTTTATGTAGCAAAACCCTAAATGAACTATCAATCAACTATTGACACAGTTATTCTGGTATGTAGAAATGAAACATAACAGCTTATTAAATGATCACTTTACCGCTTAAAATATTACCATTACAATGTCAAAAAATCCTTTTGTAGTTGACACATCAAATGATTTTGTCAATTGTCCATCATCTTGCTGTGTAAATCAGTGTTATGTCAAATATACAAAATAAGTATAAAGGTCAAAATTTAACGATGTTAAGTGAGACAATTTTCTTTCATTGATGTATTAAACTATCTTATAGCTCACTGCACAATATAAATGTTTTTAACATTGGAAATGTTTATTTGGACTTTAAACATGATATTATTATTTATAAGACAAATTTTGTCTACCCCGAATTCATATTCCCAGTTTAACCTGGAGTCCTGGGCACCTTTCAGTTAACTATAGCGCTCGCAACTGTTTCCAATTTGGTCCCCAGCTTACACTCTATACACTATGATACAACATGGATACAAATGCTAATGTTATGGACTTTAAAGGGTTAATGAACATGGGTTGGACTGTACTCATTTTATTCGGAACACTCAGTTTTCATTGTAGGTAATAGAGGATATAAAAGGAAAATGAAGTTTTTGATGAAGTATTTGTTTATCTATCCATACTGCATTACACTAGAGCTGTAAGGAATACACCAGGTAGCGAATAGGAATACACATCACGTTACAGGGTCACGGATACAAATATTTATTCATGAATATGAATACAACCTGGTATAAAGCAGAAATAAAAGAAAAGACAAAATGTATTCAGGTTGCACATATATTAAAGTGTTTCAGTGGTTGTTAAAATAAAATAAAAACATGACTTAACATTACTTTGTTTATATAATAAAATTTTTTTGGCACTATTGAAAATGACATTGTGTATGATCAAAGTTTTGTTGCAAAATATAGTTACAAAAAATGTTAATAAACCTGATGGTCCATACATAAAGTTAATAAATACTGATATTTTTTTTTACATATAAATAATTATGATACATTTTATTATTCATATTTTATCATTTGTGTTCATATTTTTTTCTTTGTCTTCCATGTTTTAAATTAAATATTTATTATCATGTCAGGAACATGCAAGAAATAATAACTATGACAATTTAAACTAACAAATCAAATTGTTATTAGGCTACCATACTTGATATTCAAATATCAAATGGATATTATGTTTTCCAACTTTAAATCTTAATCTACAAACAGATAACATACTTATTCAGGGGTATACTTAAGGATTTGACTTTCACTTTTCCAGGGGGCAAGTGACTTTGAACATCTTCTCCAGTGAAAACAGGTTGCCCGATCTTCAAGTTAGTTTGTGTTTGATAATGTTTAAAACTAAATATGTGTAATATTAAGGTGAATTTTAGTTAATATGTATCAAACACAATTTGCAAGCATTTCACCCCTGATGTAAGGTGGAAAATAATTTAAAAAAAATAACAAAAGATTTCATTTACATAAATTAAACTTGCCCGCCAGGCTATCTTCTTTGAAAAATCACTTGCCGCAGTGATTTTAACCCGGTGCGGGCAATCGCATCCACTTAAGAAAACCCCTGTTATTTTGAAAATACATTCTGTGCTGTTACCTTTAGGGTCTCAATCAGTTTCTTGCGACTTTCTCGTAAAAGGTTCATTAAAAGACAGTTAATTTGGCCATTATGCAATGTCATTGGTTTCAACAAGGGTTAGATTACTGGTTAAAAGCAAGCTCTACGAATATATCCAAATGTACCCGAATGAAAGAGACTGGACTGTACAGTACGAAGCATTATAAGAATACACTTAAGCAGATACATTTACAAAACCTAGCTAAAAGAAAGAAGCAGTCAAGCTTTGGATTTCTCGGACATTGATTAATAGGTTGTTATTTGCTTCAATTATCAGTTGTTAATTGGCTTGTTGTAAATATTCAGTTATTAGCCTTGCGAATATCGAAATATGTATTTGAATACTGGCAATATTCAGTGCACCGAAAACATGAGTGTATCGTTACACCTCTGCATTACACCCTTTGTATTTTGTGCAGGTCATTTTATTTCCTTAACAACAAAAGATATGACAATCCAATCACTCTTAACTAATATGGTTAAATTGTTTGCGTCTGGTCTGAATAGGATGTTTAAATGTGTTTGTTTTCCATATTAGGTGGAATAGCAAGGTACTATAATTTCTTGATAAATGTCAATTTATTGTAAATTCAAGAGTCCGCTTTTTAATTCACGCGGAGTTTGCTATGTTAATGTATACAGCGAGCCATAAGACATAGCGTATCAAATAAATGTCAAAGTAGTAAAATCGATACGCTATGCCTTATTTATTGGGACTACAAAATATCAGAAAAACCGGCTACCCCACCCACTTTCCATAAAACCTTATCCGACATGAAAGGATTACTGACATATGTCAGAGTAGAAACTTACAGAAACAGTGGTATCAATTTAAATTTAGACAAAAAAAATGAAATACTTACTTCTTTTCTCCATCAAATAAGAGAAATGATTCAAATGTTGGAGGAGCATTCATCTTGCTTTCTTTTGAGTTTCACACTTCCGGTTGGTGTAAACTACTCTATTTTACGGGACTCATATCAAAAACCAGTTTATGGGGAAGTTACTTCCCCTTCAAAACTCATTTGAACGACAGCGACCCAGAACTATTTTTCCCAAGGAAGATCTATTTGAATAGTAGATATAAAAAATTGAAACGTGCGTGAAATCTCTAGCTTTTGACTACAATTAAATTGAAGCGTTAAAGCATTCAACCACGAAGCTACATTCTAGGTAACACGTCTCTGATACAATTTAGTCTTTTTCTATATACAATCGAATAAAACAAGTCTAAAATCAGACTCTTGGCGACAGAACTAGACATGAACTTACTCAAATAGATACAGCAATATAGAATATTATATCTTATCAAATAAGTGATTTTTTTTTTTTTTTTTTTTTTTTTAGAAATTTTCACCCTACAAATTTTTATTTACAGTTTATCCTTGCACAGACGCCCTCCATAACCGAAGGGTTGGCAGTATATTGATGATAGATAGATTTGAATTGCCTGTATTGTCCGAGGGCAGTCGTATCAAATGGCCCGAGGCTGCATGAATGATATAACTTTCGGCCCGGTCCGACATTTATGTTTTTTATTGGCCCACTTATTGAGATCGTCAGTCTATTATTGGAAAGGTTGGTTAAAAAATTAAAAAGGAATTAAGTTGAACCAGGGTCTCTTAATACACTGTATATAAAGACCCTGGTTGAATGCAATATTATTAACGATTTAATTAATGACAAATGACTGCCGTGTTCCAGTGGTAATGTTCTCGACATCTGTTCCGAATGTTATGGGTTTACCGTTAGAAACCCGTTGGGGACAATGCTTATTCATGACTTTCCCATGCGTGCAAAGAACTAGTCCAACCCAGGAACCACGAGAGGGTTTAGTAGAGGTTGTAGAACTTGTTCCTCAATCGACATTTATAAGACATTAGTTAAAGTAAAGCAATGATGGTTAAGACCTGTCCCTGAACTGATGCACATTTAAGTGACAGAGTGGTTAGGACGTCCGCCCCGGAATCAGGAGGTGGTGGGCTCGATCCCCTGTCGCGACAAACTAAAGTCTGCTATAGCTCCATTGCTTGGCTCAGCATATAAGGGTAGTTCCAGAGCTGGTTGGCCCAGTGTCAGGATGATGTGAGTGGGTGCGGTATCATTCCACTTGTCTACAACATGATATCGCAGCTCTAGTGGTAATACTATATCTGTCTCATTTACGTAAACAAAAGTCCCCAAAATTACCGAAGTACTGTCGGTGTGACGTTTAACCTAATCAAGCAAATCAAACATTAAAGAAAAAAAAAAAATCATGGGCCCTATCATCATGCCACCTCATATACGCGCGAGCGTTGACACGCACCCGTTGATTTTTATTCACTTATCAATTAACAAAAACTATATGTGTGTTGCTGGTGATATTGTGTGTGTGTGGTGGAGTGTGTGTGACTTTTATCAGCCTGAGTGAAGCAGACTCTTCATTGTTATCTCGTTACTTCGTGTTCCGTCCTGTTGTGTATTGCCACACATGATGATAACAATCTGAACATTAAGTGACTCACAGTGATATTGTCAATAGTATAAATATATACATACATGAACGTATAATTCATTTATATCATCTTTAATACAAAGCTTGAAAGAAAATTAAAGAATTAACGAAGCTATGTTTCATTCGGTCCTTTGTTTGTGGATGATCGTCTCAGTGTGTCAAGTTTCGTCCAAACCGTAAGTATTTACATCTGAAATGTTTTATTATACATAATCAGGAATAGGCTATATACCATCTCGCCCAAGTCCCAATTTCACATAATATCCCGATGTTTCGTGTAATTTCTTACATTTCCCATCATCCGTGCACTCGTATAACTATAATTAAAGGATATTCTATGAGAGATCGATGGTGTTTTGTAGTGTTGTTGTTGATGTTGATGATGATGCCGTGTGTGTGTGGTGTGTGTGTGATAGTTGTATACTTTGTTTATGTGACACATATAATACTTTTCAAACATATACAAGTACAAATACGATATTCAAATAAAGATTACTATCCAGTCATGCATATGGCTTATGAGTCACAGAAAAAAAAAAAAAAACAATATTATATAATTATATATTTTATGGCTACAGATTGAGCCCATCGAAGACTAGGAGTAACAAAGAACGACAGCAAAATGATCTTCACAACTTTCTGATTCACACACAGAAGTTTGGGAGTGAAAAACAAAAAGAACTAGCCATATCTTTACTACATCAGGAAGAATTGCTAGAGATCCTCAAACAAGGGGAAGGTATTGACCCAGCCCAGTAATATTCCTTAAAAAAACAAGAACGGAAATCTTAAAAAAAAATATACTTTAAAGAAACAATATACAAGAAAGCCCCAAATAGAGATTTAGCTCATTTAATAAATGAAAGAAATAAAACGAGATTCGATACTGATAATGGAAAGGGGGGGACTGAAGAAGTGCACGTGAGCAAAACACGGGAACAGCTGAAGAGTATACGGTCCGAGATCAAGTGATAGATACCCAGAAGAATATAAACATTGTAGACGACATAGAAGGAAACAAAAACAAAGGAAACTCTGAACATGAAAGAAATGACTTGAATCTTAGAACTTACAATATGACGCAAGAAACTGAAGAAGTAGTATCATCTAGTGAGGAAAATCTGATGCGGAAAAAGAAAAAATAAACAAAGAGCAACTGAAAGAAGATCTGCCAGATTATATAACACAAAGTACAGGCATACAGATAACAAGCAACAAACTGGCAAAATCGAACAAGAGCAGAGTTTACGGGAAGGCGAAAACAGCATTTTATCACATAGTGATCAAGACAAAAACGAAACACTCATACAGAAGTCAGAAAACAAACTAAACTCAGATGAGTCAGAAGAAGGCAGATCTGATCCACTCTCCCAAAATGATAAAGATAGAAGTAATAAAACTAGGACAGTAACAGAATCTCGAGATGATTCACCTATGATTCGTTCAACTAGGAACCCTGTGCGGGTTCTTTCCTTGAACTCTGATGGCAAAAATGGTATCATTTTGAGCGACACAAAAAGAAACACGTCTTTTACTGATAGTCATTTAGATGTGGATACTGATGAAATATCTATCATCAAACCAAACCATGCAGATACAACAGTCAACAGAAATAGACCAGATGAAGACAAAGCAGATTCACAAATGTCACAGAAAATCGCTGACAATTTTCACTTGAATGGACAACAGCAAAAATATGAAGAAAATGACAATAATAAAACAGAAGATATAGGAAATACCGTATATCCATCGAGAAGCACAACTGTACAGAATGAAGTAAACGATATGATGAGTACAAAGGATACAATACCTAAATCTGTAACAAATGGGATAGAAACTGGAGACGTTGAAGACAACAGCAAATTTAACATTTCGAAAATAATCAGTCATTCCAACGGAACAGCGGGCACCCAACCGGCTAATAACAACCAAATCAATAAGTGCAAAACATGAAATGCAGTTTAAGGTTGTAGATAAAACAGAGGCTAATCGAGTTATGACAAATAGTTCATTTGAGGACAAGACAGACGTGGTGCCTACAAATCACAATATAAAGAATGAAACGAAACAAATTGTACAGTCAGAAAATATCAAAGTAGATGAAACTAAAGAAAATGAAAGACTGAACAGCGGGTCGGATATCAATACAGATCCAGGACAGTCTAACAACAGACACTCTGAACAGTTAAATGAAGATTCAGAATTAGGTTTAACCGTACAAAGTTTATCCACTACAGCAGTGCAAAACAGCAAGACAAACATGAAAACAAACTTTAAGGGAATTTAAAAAAAAAAGTACCAAAACACGAAACAGAATCACAAAGTGTTGATGTACCAAAGAGACACCAGATAACAACGAAGTCTATCAGGAATTTATTCCCGACGCCTGGCAAGTCATTCCCACAAAAGCCGGGTAAAGCGCTACGTGGAGCAACCAAAATGACGTCAACACCGATCCCAGAGGTGATAAACTTAAGTGCTGATGAAGTAACACAGAATATATGTGGTTTTACAAGGTAAGTACAAACTAGTTAAACTACACTAGAGGAATTACATATAGTATTTGTACTTTTTTGTCATGTAGATTTTGATTGGTTAAATAAATACAATTAATTCAAGGAGAAATATTAAAGAGCGGTTGTCAACTAGGATGAGAATGCTTGCAAAAATGATATAAAACATTAATACAGCCAGTTACAGCTATATATCATCAGTAACATGAAAAGTTAATAACATCGCTCTGACATTGACATGAAGCCAAACTCGAAAGTTATTGAATAAACCCTGTTTTTATTTCATTTTGCAAGCATTCGAAGATAAGCATTCTCATCCCAGTTGACAACCGCTTTTTACCTTTTCATTGCATTTCCTTTCGAAATGGATAAGTTTAAGTTGTAAAAACTTTAGTTTCCAATCGACTTAAAATGAAATAAATTTAAACAGAACCTGCATACCCACCTGCTCTCTTCAGAATTTATAGCAACTGGACACTTTTGTGGTGCTGAAGAATACTATGAGAGATTAATCATTAAAATATTGTTAGTTTAAAGAAGTAATGACAACGATATCGGTGACGATAATTTCGACGGAATTGATGACGATGATGATGGCAAATTATGATAGTAATAAAGCTTTTTTTATAGTGCCATTGGGTTTAACGTCCTACCGACAATATTTCAGTAATTTGAGAACTTTTGTCTACCTGAGACAGATATATTGTTGCTTCATTTCGATATTATGCCGTAGACAAGCAGCATATGATACCACACCCAGTCACATAATACTGGCACTGGATTAACCATCACTGGAACGTCGAATACAAGGACGGCATACCAGTACCATTTTTTAACGAATGTAATATGTCGTGATCGGGATTCGAATTCACAACCTACCGGTTACAAATAATAATGCATGCCTTTTTTTATTGTTAACAACAGCGAGGCCCGGTATACCCAGTCAGCCCTGGTCGCCGCAACGGTAGGGGGCGTCTTTATTGGTGGGTTTTTTGATGTTCGCCCTCTTCTACTGCAAACAAAAGTGTAACCGCTACGTCAGGGCGACTACAGAAGGGTGCATTTGGATTATGACTTTGAGCTGAATCCACGATTTAAATCTACGTAACAGTGTATCCGAGGAAGGAGTTGAAGAAGTTCTCGATCCGCCAGGAATTAACAGTTAAACATTCGACACCCGATGTAATGATTCAAATCCGATATTTATATATTATTAATGTTGCCTTTTCTGTTAGGTCGCTTTTTAAACTCATAGACATAAAATACATTTTTATTTTTATAATACATGTATTTAAATAAATGCGATAAAATAATACCGGAAGTCGTTGTTTTCGATCGCCATATACAGTATCTCTACTCGATAATCCCAGATTCACCGTATTATGATTATTCTGAACGTGTGATAAAAACTCATATTTATTTATGCTCCTTATCATTGAACACTCCATTCCATCTACAATCGGATACTAGATATACGTAAATTACGTCCTTTGAAAAAAATAATGGACGTTCCACTTCATGGTTTCCATATTGAAATAAAATAAAACTACAATGTAGATTTACATGTCAAAATATGGTTCAAATGCATCAAATGCTGTAAATTGACCACCATTTGTATTATCTTCTGCAATCAAGTCCTACCTAACTGAAATACTGTCAGTTGAAATAAACCCACACAGTCTTGGGTATTGTTTACATCAAACCAACCCGTCCTTAAAATATCTTACATTTATGCTAAGTGCCAAGCACGGAGCTACCAAGACTGGTAAAACTGGTATATAGCGACCGAGGAACGAAGCCGCAGCCTCCCGGACTTGGTGTTAATAAAGCGAATGTTCTCACCAATCGGTAGGTCTGATTTTTTAACAATATTTTAAATGAATATCGACATTGAGACATTCGGATCCAAAACTTGTCATAATCTACTCCTTAAAATAACAAACAATGGGAAAAGAGAAAAAGAATTAAGTCTCAAGCAATGAACATTTAATTCGCAATCACAAGATGAGAAGCTTTAAACTGACTGCAGAAGCACACCTGTGAAACTGTTGATAATGGTATCGTCAAACTCTACATAGTCGCCTGTATTCGAGTGATGCTGCAGGAAGACGTCGTCCCCGGCCGTAAGGTGCACAACGGTGGTCTCGGAGGAGCAGTCCCTGTAAACTGTGTCGCCAGCCAGCGCACTCCCAATTATCTTCCCCTGTCGCATGAGATCTAGCACGACGTAGTGTCCGCCAACTGAACACACGGAGACTGAGAACAAGTACGTTCCGTTGTAGGGGGCAACAAACATTCCGTTATGCGCGTGATATGCGTTCCCGAGGTTCAGACGCACATCGTCGAATACGATTATTTGATTAGGGGCAGGTGCTATGTCCTTGGTAAGCAGAACCTTGAATGCCACAGGGGACTTGGATCTGCAGCCACAGTTTTCTGACAAACAAGGAAGTAATAAAGACAATATGAAAAACATAACATCTAGTTAACATCATGAAATTTGATTGATTACTTGCTCTACTAATGGTTATTCTGGTTTATCCCTCTTAAAACTCTCATGAGCATACGAGGCACGTACGACATTTTCATCATTCAGTATGTTGCCTGATTCTGGTACGAGGATATCACTCCTGGTAACAACCGTATGTATATTGTATGATCCAATGGTTTCCGCACGGTGTCCTTGAGACTTTTACATGAGCTTTTTGCAACCTCAAAAACTATGGAAAATCTAGCGGGTGCTAACTTTAAAATCATAGTAAAACCAAACAAGGCAATTGAATATCACCTACTGGAGATCATTTAAACAATATACGATCAGCTTGCCTCACACTACTAAATGGTGTGCCGTTGACGTTCACATATCACATTTCACTATAAAATTTGGTTGTTGAATTAGGTTGTTCTATATGAACTTTACACATGTTTCATATTTAGATGATTTGTCCTTTGTTCAAGTACCACACGGCCGCTTTTTTGCCACTTTAGCGAATTAGTTCTTCATGAACAGACCCTTCCAAGAAATATTTGCAATGTTAGTAGGTTATGATGCAGTGTTTGATAGCATGTAAAATCATACCAAGCTGGGATTCCACTGCCTGTAATCGCAGATAAATGTCGTCCAGACCAGGACCTTCCATTACAAGACGCCTGTTTCCAGCTCCAGAGTCTGTATCTGACATTACATTTGTGACGATCAAAGTTTGCAATGCTACTCATACTCTAAAACTACTCATCTCGATAGTTTTCCTCTGTCTAACGCGTTGTGTGTTTCTAGATGATATAGGCTCACTGTAAATATGACCAATTTTATAGAAGCTTATTATAACAATGATAAGAAAATGCTTAAAAAGAAGCCCATATATAAATTTAATATCCTTAATGTGTCATAGTAGACCGGATGTTCCGTGCCGTACGACGCTCACGCTTCTTGTCTAATCTTTAACATTACGTCTTTGGCATTAGAAACACTTACTCAGCAGACAGGTTGAATTTGAGCACATCAATGATCATTCTCCCATGTTTCATAAATGCGAAATATCTGTCAAGTAAACAGGTAACTTGTCAAACTTGGTAACCCGTTGACATTAAAAGTTCAAACTTTTTTTGGGGGAGTTCAACATTTTATTGTCCCCGTCACATAGGTAGCAGTGGGTCGGGGATCCATCCCACTGACTACCTTACAATAAATATTTATGCATATAGTTGTTAATTAACTCCAGTTTTGTTATATATAGAATATATAAACAGAATATGAACAAATATAGAAAAAAAAAAAATACATAAGTAATAACATTCACTTTCTAATCAGTAACTAACCTTTTTCTAACAATATATTATAATAATAATTTTTAATAACTATGCATATTTTATTCCCTGCAAATTATTCATGTTGAAAATAAAATAGTAAAAATACATGTCTCCCTTCAGAGATATATCATATATTTGCGACATAGATCACTAACTGTATTGTATACTACAATATATCCGATGGACATGATTACATTAAAACTGAGCATACAATTGTCCATGTTTTATTTTCTGCTTCGGTATATTTAGTATTTTTAAAAATGTCGATTGCTACTTTGAAGCTTTGTTTAAGACCATATATGGTTGGTTTTACATTTTTCATCTTGCTTAAGTAAAAAATTTTTTTCATTTGTAAAAACACTAAATCATATTTGTTGTCTGTTTCTCCAGATCCTAATATCACAAATGATTTTGTTTGTAACCACTGAATATAAGTATCATTAGTACATTTAAAAGTGTAAGTGTAAATAGCTTCCCAGTTTATATTCGATTTGCTTAATTTTTCAATCCATTTACTTTTAGTGGTAGGTATTTCAATGTTTTTTGACAGTATATTGTAAACATATTTGTTCATATCAGTACAAGTAATAATAGGATTTATGTAAACCTTGTTTCTAGGATTCTGAAATAGAATAACAGAACAATTATTAAGCAGTATTTTCTTTTTCTTCGCATAACTTAATATTGCACATTTTAAACTATATAAGTGCATATAATTTATTTTTGTTTCAGTGATTTTGTTAAAGTATTCTATACCAAAAAAAAATCCACTAACATCTATTAAATCCTTAATGAATCTAATACCTCGATTATAATAAAGTTTGGGTAATAAAAAGATATGATTCTTACTATTAAATAAATAATCATTATAAGATAGTGGCATATATAAAAATTGATTAATATCATCAATACAAACTTTGTCCATATTGTACATATATGATGTGATGACATCTATCCAGAATTTATTTGATTTTTTATTTTGATAATTACACAGTATAACTTCCCCATGTTAAACAGTTTATCTATATCAAACAAGGATTTTAACAATATAAAACATTTACTATTATTGTCACTTCAATATTTTCTCTTTTATTTTGAGACTTCGTTCATAACTGTAGATATCAATCATGTTTAAACCACCATCTTCATATTTTTTTGTAAGAATCGTGTTTTTTATCTTACCTTTTCCGTCCCATATGAAATCATAAAATATATTATTCAACATCTTGAGGAATTCTGTACATGGTGTAGGTAGACTAATAAATAAATGCGTAAAGAGTGGAAGTAGAAGAGTTTTGGTAACAGTATTTTTCCTATTGGGGTTAACTTCCTTTTTTTTTCCAGTGACTGATGTACGTTTTTACTTTTGTCAATTTAGAATTAAAGTTTAAAGTTTCCATTTTAGACAAATCAACATCAAATATTTAATCCTAATAATCTGAATTGTTTATCTCCCCAAGTTAATTTCCATCTTGTTTTTATTGAACGTGTACTATATTTTAAAGAACCAATCTAAACTACTTTTGTTTTATCATAATTTGCTTTTAATCCAGACAACAAAAAGAATTCATTAAGTAGGTCTAAAACTGAATTTAAAGTTTTTTCTGTACCATCTAGTAACAAATATGTAACATCTGCAAATTGTGAAAGTTTGTATTCATTACCATCAATTTTTATTCCTTTTATATTTTTACTATTTCTTATCTTTATGGCTAAAATTTCCGCACAAAGAATAAAAATATATGACGAAATGGGATCTCCTTGTCTGCATCCTCTATTTACTTTAAAGAATTCAGACAAAAAGTCATTTATTTGAACACTTGTTTCAGTATTGTATAAAAACATGCTAATCCATTTGCGAAATGACTCACCAAAGTTAAAGAATGTTAAGGTTCGTTCAATGAATTTAAATGAAACAGAATCAAAAGCTTTTTCAAAGTCAATTAACATGACTAATCCATGTATATTATTATCCTCAGTGTATTTCATGACATCATACAGCAATCTTGTGTTGTCACCTATGTATCGACCTTTAATAAATCCTGTTTGATCTGAAGATATAAGTGAGCTTAAGACTTTTTTCAATCTGTTAGCTATTGTACCAGATGCAATTTTATATAAAACATTCAAAAGGGTTATTGGTCTTAAGTGTTTTAAAAAATGCTTAGGTTTGTTTTCTTTAGGTATGCATGTAATGATACCCATTTTAATATTTCTTGAGAAAGAATTGGATTTAAAAGCATAATTTAATGCTCGCACTACAAAATGTCCAAGTTTACTCCAGAAAAAAATGAACTGAAACCATCCGGTCCAGGACTTTTGTCATTTTTCATCCTTTTAAGGGTATCAGATACCTCTTTATACGTTAAATATCCTTCAAGCATCTCGGCCTCCTCACTATTAAGTTTCCTGACATCTGCTCCTTATATTTCTTTGCTATCAGATATAATTTCATATTAATTTTTTCATTTTGCATATTGAAATTTTTTATTCGATTAAACTATATAAATTTTCATAAAAATTTTTTTTATTGTACCATCATCCTTTTCAATAAATGTTAATGTTTTGTTTTCATTATATATTTTTTCTAAATTACAAAAATAGCTAGTGACTTTTTCTCCCTGTTCAATCCACTGTGCTCTTGATCTAAAAAACCTATTTTTATGTTTCTTAATTCATTAAGTATTTTGTAAACATAAATTCTTTTTATTTTCAATGGTTAATTTGACTCTAATTTCAGTATTTCTTAATCATTCTTTTTTTTTTTCTTTGCTTTGAAACTTGAGTAACATATTGTTTTTCCTCGTATTTCCATTAATAGTGTTTCTAAAAATAATTGATCATTTATCACAAATTCTATATGCTCTTTATCAATGTGTTCAATATTATCAAAATTATAAACAGGCAAACAATACTGCTGTATAATTTCATTAATTTTGTTATTAATACATTTGGCATAGTTGATATCATATAATAAAGCATTACTAGTATTGAATTTCCACAGACCTTTTCCATGATGACTGAGGAGAAGCAAATTTTCAAAAAACAAAGGACTATCTTTATTTGGAGCATATATATTCATCAGTACAAATTTAAAATCATTTAATAATAATTCTAGGATCATTTAGTTACCATTTTTATCATTTTTTTCATTTAAAAGTGTAATACCTAAATTTTTTTCTAAATAAGATAGATACTCCTCTTGCATTTGATTTTCCATGACTATAATAACAACAACCATCCCATTCTAAATTTTCCTTGTGAAAATGTTTCTTGCAAATTTTTTTTCTTTAAATAATTTAAATATGTCCATTCTTTTATGGCTATTATTCAGACCATGACAATTGTAAGAGAAAATATTTAGATTAGTCATTTGTTTTTTTCATGAGAAGAAGATAATCTATGAAGAAAATCATTACTGTAGAGTAATAATATTCAGTTGCATTAAATACAAAGCATTTATAGCTACTTTTCTTTTTTTTTTTTCTTTTATAGTGTATTACACTGTATTTATCAAACAAAGGAAAAGTCATGTAAGAATTTAAAGAAATGATATTCACTGGATACAAATGCCAATGAATAAAACAAACAAACAATCTCTGAGTCTTCACCTATTTACATAATACAAATTATAGTACATCTTATGTGCATAAAAGTTCAAACTTCTTGTCCGACCATCCAAAACCCTGTCGACAGGAAGTTATTTCTTAAAGTCAATTTGAAAACTTTATTCTTGTCCAACGCAGTTATATGTTTGTAACCTTGACTTTAGATGCCAATACATGGCACATTGTTGATTATGATTATTTGAAAAAGGTGAATGTCACACGCATTATATGTACACTTTAGAGCGCGGGGTCTCGCCGCCTGCATTTGAACTCTTTACGGTATTTTAGACCCATGTCCTTTGTCGTCTGACAGTAGCTTTACTATATTGCATCCTTTGCTTGTGGAAGGCCATTGCGGTATATTAAGTTTAATTCAAATCGGCGATCAGTAGTCACGTCTGAAATGCTTTGATATGCATATATTTGGATGATTGCACTTACTCGCATAAGTCCTAATTTTACACACATCTCGTTATTTCATGTCATCGTATATCCATTACATATTTTACATCACCAGTCCTTTACAATAAATGCAACAAGTTACAACCTTCTCAGAGAACGAATGTGTTTATCTTGTTGATTATGATGATTATTATGGTGATGAAATGCATGTGTACATTAACAATAAATGTGTGCGTGTGTGCGTGTGTGTGTGTGTTTTCACACTTTTTTTTTCGTAAGCACAGACGTTTGGACGTGTAAAACAATGGACAACAGGGAAATTCAATAGACGATTCACCAAACAAGAAAGACAAACGTTGTAACGCCAGGTATCGTGAAGATGAGGGTTTTGAATATCATCCTTGAAAAACACGTAGAGAAAATTTAAAAACGACAGTAGCGATTATCTTGTCAGAGAACAGTAACAGGGCGTTCAAGATAAGAAACGAAAATGAAGCACCTTATTCGAATGCTATTGCTTGGAAAGAAAAAGGTTTTCCATGAAATTCCTCAAAGAAAGATTTCGATAAGAACAAATTAAGTGTTGATATTAATAATGACGAAATGGAGGATAGGCAGTAAATTATCTTAAATAAAACAGAGTAAGGCACAGACATTTAGTTATCAAAGATGATACTCAAGAAGATTGCGTCAGCAAAGCACTAGAACATCCGAATAGTATGAATACCCAAGGACAGAGATATTGTAGACGACACAGAGGAAAAAGCAGTTCGGAAAAACTGAATTACTTGATATAAATCTTAATCATGATGCGGGAAAAAACTAAAGAAACAATATTATAGATACTTTATTACATACAATTGTGAGACATCGTTGGTTTGTACATTTGTATTCTCACGTCCATATATTCATTTACTTATTTTCCGTGCATTGACTTTCATACTTATTTTGCCAACCAATTTATTGTTCAATGTGTCGCATTTGGCATTTGGACCGTCGGACAGGCAGCACCTTATGTGAGAACCCAACGGTTTCATATGTACTGTCTGTGTCTTGTGTTATACACTCTGGTTTATCTAGTTTGTTTTAAGTTTCTCCTTGTTCTGTTTCTCCTTTTCCGCACCAGATTCTTCGTCGATTGAAAATAATTAGTCCACGGTATTATCTCAGCTATATCATATCATTTTCATTATTCATCTTTGCATCTTTCTTCTCTCATCTGTCCTCCCCATTTATTGCTATTTAGTGTAGGGTTACCTTGCACTCTCTGAAAATGATAAAGATGGTGAGGATAGAATGAGGACTGTACCAGAATCTTCAGGTAAATCAGATATAATATGTTCAACCAGTCAGCATGTGTGGGTACTTTCCTTGAACTCAGTGGAATTCCAAAAATACAAACTGTGGTGCAAAATATAAAATGAGTTTGTAGATAAAACAGTGGCTAATCTCCTGATTACAAATACATGTGCTTCAATTCGCTAGACAGATGTAAAGTCATAGGAAAAATATCACAAATAGTGAAACCAAAAGACCCTGTCAGAAATATCAAAGGAGATAAAACCAAAGAGAGTAATGAAAGATTTGATGAAGTAACACAGAATCTGTTTGGTTTTACAAAGTAAATTGATATCAAAATAGATAAAACCAAAAAGGACAATGAAAAATTTGATAACGGATGAATTAACACAGAATCCATTTGGTTTAAGTAAATATATAGTAATATGAATGTAGTAGAGATATAACATTCCAGATGTGCTTCCTTGCCATAGTCTTAGGTTTTTGGGGCGACGTGTGAGATTGTCCGACTAGCCTACCGACGGTATCTAGTTCGATTCCAGCTCGGATCAGTAGGATTTCGCTTGTTTACAAATATATTAAATTCAAGGAAGCCTAGAGTGGTAGTCACCTAGGATGAACATGACAGATATGTTTATGCATGTTTATCTTCCGTTCAGTGATATGTTTATAAGGAAAATAAAACAACCACCGTCATCACTAAAAGGAATATGTGCATGCACTTTTCCTTAATTCTGACTGACTGGTCAGTTGCAGGTATGTAGGACCGTCTGACATTGGACCTTTCCTGTGTTTGCAAATGTATTCAAATGACAGAATATCCAATAGCTTCCAAGGGATGATTGGTAGTCAATGGTTTATCTGGATCCCACAAAAGAACACGTAGTTTTGATTGTGATACTATGAGTAGTTGCAGGCAAAATCTTTAGCGTCACTATTTTTATTTTTCACCTGAGCTGTATAAAATTGGATTATTGAACCAATTAAATCAACTAAACAACTGAGGGCAGTGGAAAAAGTAACTGTTTTATTGGTTAACATAAATTATTTTTTTGGATATTCCATTTTGAAACAGGAGTTTCAGGGTGCATATCTTTCTACATGATTGTCAATTGACAAATAACAATTCATTCTTCCTATTTAAACATGGAAACCATCCAGATGAACAAAAAATCACTGTTAGTCGTCTTAGGAATGTTGTTTCACTAATTTCTTCCAAAAAGAAGGTGCCAATAATGTGTTATTTTTTCACTGTAGTGGACGCGGCCCTTAACAGCAATGCATAATAATGCATAATCGGCCAAAGATCAAACTCCAAAAGGCGCTCTCGGTTAAGCGTTGGACAACTATGCAAGAAGTCTTGGGTTCGAAACCCATTATAGAAAATAAATATATTTTTGTGCTTCTGTAACATTTATGTCCGTTTTTTTATCTTTTTCAAGTGCAAGCCTATTTATTTTATCAACACGTGTTTAAGTTAAATAATTTATCCCTTTAACGGGATTATACGTATTTACAAATAATACTTAGTTTACTTAGTTTGCGCGTGCTATGATTTGTTGTTTAATAATACCGAACATTCATTTTTGTTACAACATGCATATTTATTGTTTTTCCATATATTTTTATTATTGATAAGCTGCATGGCGAAAGCGTTATAGTATATTTTTTGTATTATTAAATATAAAATACTAAAGGCGTGTAAAGTCATATTTAACTTTTCGATATTTTTACTTGTACCTGGACGGTAATTCTTGACGATTACCAAACCTCATTTCCGTATATATATTTGCATTAAATATATAATCAGATTTGCTTTTGCTGTTTATTGTACTTACGCTGAATATCTTTTTAAGATGTTTCTTGTTTTGTATACCGTATGAAATTTTGGGATACCGCGATGCATGATGCATAAAAGCGTTCTTAATACATTTTTTTTTCCTTTTGCTTTTCGGCCGACAGCATATCCCGAG
The DNA here is from genome assembly GCA_021229015.1 of Solen grandis. Lineage (NCBI taxonomy): Eukaryota > Metazoa > Mollusca > Bivalvia > Adapedonta > Solenidae > Solen > Solen grandis. Next base: position 25,734,550 of record CM037795.1, on the reverse strand, counting down.
TCTCAGTATTTTGATAAAACAAGTGCAGTATTATGGGGGTCTGTGGGTTAAAAATATAAGTACTCAAGAAATGTACTCATATTTATAGCTAAACATTGCGCACTCCATTGTTTAGACCAATGCCATTGGTTTACAATGTTCTCATCAATTCGGATATTTACGTACATTTCATTACGTTGTTTGCTTAATGAACATGCCACTGTATGGTTTCCATATTAAAACAAAATTTAACAAGATTGTGCATGTCAAAATATGATTAAAATGCACGAAACGTTGTAAATTGACCATCATTTATATTCTCTTCTGTAAACAAGTCCCTACCCGATAGAAATACTGATAAACGATTAACCCACACATAGAGACAAATGTTGGTACGAAGTGTTTAAATCTTGTCAGTGTTGTTTACGTCCCACCGACATATTTTGGCCAATTGTATAGTCTTTGTCTGTTTGAGACAGATATACTTCTGAAACCGCCGTAAATCGTGTGACACCAAGTCATTCGGAACACCTTGTCCATTTCTTCGAAATATACAACGGATTAGGCCGGAGATTTCCGAGCTGATACGAATGACACCAAGTCAACAAGTCCTTAAACTATCTTACATTTATGCTAATTGCCAAGCACGGAGCTACCACGACTAGTAAAACTGGTATGTAGCGACCGAGGAATAGGAGTTCAGAAGGGGTTAATAAGATGAATGATCTCGCAATCGGTACTGATTTTTTTCCAACGATGTTTAATATGAACATCCAAGATACGCTTGAAGTTCTGTACTTCATTTTTCAGCAGTTGTTAATTTAGAATACTGTTTTGACAAAATATTAAAGTATTTTTCGAAATTGTGAGGCGAGCGATTATTCTCTTAAATGATTGTTTCTTATGTGTTATCAAATAGAAATAATGAACATCATATTTATCATATATTCTTTGATATAACTTCTGCACTGAATTATCTTTATCTCAAATATACATGTATAAATTATCAAATATAGAAACGTTTTGTATTTCTGGTGACTGTTTATTTGCAAAGGGAACCAGATAAGAAATGCTCATAACCTTAATAACAAAGAGTAAAGGTTATATTAACTTTTCGTTATAAAATGGACCCAATAGATAGTAAGTAAGAATTTATTGCCAGTTTTGGTTATCAAAGCACTGGCTATAAAATGATCCATTCTTAAATTGAACCAACTTTATTACGTCAGCATTTGATTCATTGTTCCTTCCCATGGGAAGGAACATCTATAGTCATACATTTCAACTTGACTGTTTCAGATTCGCTTCCTGCGGAGATGTTATCCCGCTTAGTATCTGATTTGCCTCATGATACCTACGATGAGACGGGATCCAATCGGAAGTGACGTGAAAGCAGAAACCGCCATTTAACCGCCATTTTATCGGCCATTTTAGTCAGTCTAGCAGGTGCGCGTAGGTTTAAATTACGGCTTCGTGTTGTCCCGTTTAAGAAAATACGATGTCAGCCTAAATTAAACTTATCCCTATTTAAGTCCTTGAATTTCTTGCTTCATTTCCTGTGCTACTATGATTTAAAGAAAAAAGAAGAACTTAAGAAAGTTTTGACTTGGAGATAAATGTTCAACCACCAATACAGTTTGTCCTTTTCGTACTCTAAGGTTATCCCTTCCATATGCAAATGCTGTAAAACAGCTTTCACTTCATACTTCATAGTTTAGAAATGCCCTGGAAGGAACTTTTGGTAGGCTAAAACTTGTTACAATGCATACCTATTGAGACATTAAGTAAGACTCAAAAGCTGTCATAATCTACTGTTTAAACATACAAACAATGGGAAAAGAGAGTAAGGAAAAGTCTCAAGAAATGAATCATTTAATAAATTCATATGCAATCACAAGATGAGATAGCTTCAAACTGACTGTAGAAGCACACCTGTGAAACTGTTGATAATGGTATCGCCATACTCAATAAAGTCGCCGGAAGTCGAGTGATGCTGTAGGTAGACGTCGTCCCCGGCCGTTAGATGCACAACGGTGGTCTCGGAGGAGCAGGCCGTGTAGACGGTGTCTCCGGCCAGCGCACTCCCAATAACGTTCCCCTCTTGCATGAGGTCAATCACCACGTAGTGTCCACCTCTTGAACAAACGGAGAGTGAGAACAAGTACGTGCCGTTGTAGGGAGCAACAAACATTCCGTTATGCGCGTGATATGCGTTCCCGAGGTTCAGGCGCACGTCGTCGAATACGATGATTTGATTAGGGGCAGGTGCTATGTCCTTGGTAAGCAGAGCCTTGAATGCCACAGGGGACTTGGACCTGCAGCCACAGTTTTCTGACAAACAAGTAACCATGGAAACTATATGAAATAGTCAAACATACGTATTCGTTTCTAGTTAAATAATTAACAACTATTGTTCATCTTGACGTTTGGTTGTTCATTTTGTATACGAATGGCTATTCTGTTTTACTTCTTAAAACACAGATAAATAAAAGACAGCCAGTTTACTATACATATCTTACTAATAAAATAATATGCCAGTATTTAATAATGCACCGTGTAAATGTCAGAAATGCGTGTCTATGTTGTAACAATTAAGTGTAATTTTATTGACGCAATATACGAGTGTCCATAACTCTACAGCGTTTTTGTTTGTTTGTTTGTTTTGTGTGTTTTTTGTTGTTGTTTTATTTTATTGCTTTGCCATATTCTGACCTTCTTCCCTTCTGAGAATGTGGATTGTTAGATATTTACTGGAAGCAGTTTTCAAATCCATTATTATTAAATTCAGGAAAATGGGTTCCACTGCCTGTAGTCGCAGATAAATGTCATGTAAATCTTACCAAGTTGGGTCTCCACTGCCTGTAGTCGCAGATAAATGTCATGTAAATCTTACCAAGTTGGGTCTCCACTGCCTGTAGTCGCAGATAAATGTCATCCAGGCCAGCACCGTCCATTACCAGACGTTTGTTTCCGGCTCCAGTGCCAGCTTCTGACGACAATACATTTGTTGCGATCAAAGTTTGCAATGCTACCAATACTATAAAACTTCTCATCTCGATGGTTTTTCTCTGTCTTACGCGTTGTGCCTTTCTAGATGATATATAGGCTCACTGTAAATGCGACCAATTTTATAGAAGCTTATCAAAACAGAGATAAGAAATTGTGATAGCAAAGAAAGAACTTCATGTATATGATTCGTGTCAAATCTCCAGTTTGGCAACAACACCCAAAGACCATTTCACCAGAGGATCGGCAATACCTGTTATGATTTGCTGATTGAAAGTGACCATTCAGTGACTGGGGGATAATCTCAAATATATACTATTGCGCTTTCGCCATGCGGCTTAGCAATAGTAAAAATATATGGAAAAACAATAAATATGCATGTTGTAACAAAAATGAATGTTCGATATTATAAAACAACAAATCATAGCACGCGCAAACTAAGTAAACCGATTAATATTTGTAAATACGTATAATCCCGTTAAAGGGATAATACATCTTTTATAGTGAAAATGTCACAATAATTAAATGTACGGTGTTTCGATCAGTCTTGCGTCCATTATAATGATAGTTTGCGATGTTTAAGGTAATCCATCATTATGATATAATCATGGTCCTTCAAATGCTTAAATATGTTTAAAAACCAGCAAGATCATTTGGTGTTCGGGAAGTGCTCATCGATTTACGTAGGTTTACGTCTCATTTCGGGGTGAAATGATCTATTGGCATTCAAAGCACACTTACTCAACAAAAAGATGGCGCTTTTTCCATGGTTAATTATTACAAATTTCTGTAAATGCTTCTGAAATGCTTTAATATAAACTTATTAGAAAAACACTTACTCGCATTTAAGACCTTATTTTTTTTATTTATCACCCTATCTCAATTCATTTCACAATACTTCCTAATCACAATGCAGTACTCTCAAATAACTGAAGCTAATATTTAAAATAACGATGATGTTTTTAGCTCACATGAGCACAACGTGCTCAAGGTGAGCTTTTCTGATCGCCTTTTGTCCGGCGTCCGTCGTCCGTGCGTGCGTGCGTCCGTGCGTCCGGCGTCAACAATTGCTTCAAACAACATCTCCTCCTAAACGGCTTGGCCAATTTGAAAAATATTTTGCAGGAATGTTCCTTGGATGAAGCTCTACTAAAGTTGTATAAATGGTTCTGGTCCATCGCATAATTAGGTCACAGGAGCTAAAAATAGATTTTAAAAATGAAAATTTAAAAAATCTTCTTCTCTGAAACCAGAAGGCCTAGCCTTTTGATTTTTGGTATGTAGCATGATCTTATGACTCTCTACCAGGATTGTACAAATTATGACCCTGGGGTCAAAATTGGCCCCGCCCCAGGGGTCACTTGATTTCACATAGGCTAATATAGGAAAAACTTGAAAAATCTTCTTCTCCGAAACCACAAGGCCTAACCTTTTGATTTTTGGTATGTAGCATCATCTTATGGGCCACTACCAAGATTGTACAAATCATAGCCCTATGGTGATAAATGACCCCGCACCAGGGGTCACTTGTTTTACATAGAGTTATATAGAAAAATCTTAAAAAATCTTCTTCTATGAATCCATAAGGCCTAGAGCTTAGATATTTGGTATGTAGCATCATCTTATGGGCCACTACCAAGATTGTACAAATCATAGCCCTATGGTGATAAATGACCCCGCACCAGGGGTCACTTGTTTTACATAGAGTTATATAGGAAAATCTTAAAAAATCTTCTTCCATGAATGCATAAGGCCTAGAGCTTAGATATTTGGTATGTAGCATCATCTTATGGGCCACTACCAAGATTGTACAAATCATAGCCCTATGGTGATAAATGACCCCGCACCAGGGGTCACTTGTTTTACATAGAGTTATATAGGAAAATCTTAAAAAATCTTCTTCCATGAATGCATAAGGCCTAGAGCTTAGATATTTGGTATGTAGCATCATCTTATGGGCCACTACCAAGATTGTACAAATCATAGCCCTATGGTGATAAATGACCCCGCACCAGGGGTCACTTGTTTTACACAGAGTTATATAGGAAAATCTTAAAAAATCTTCTTCTATGAATCCATAAGGCCTAGAGCTTAGATATTTGGTATGTAGCATCATCTTATGGGCCACTACCAAGATTGTACAAATCATAGCCCAATGGTGATAAATGACCCCACACCAGGGGTCACTTGTTTTACATAGAGTTAAATAGGAAAATCTTAAAAAATCTTCTTCTATGAATGCATAAGGCCTAGAGCTAAGATTTTTGGTATGTAGTAGCATCTAATGGTTCATTACAAAGATTTTCAAAGTCTTGGCCCTACGGTGATAAATGACCCTGCGCCCAAGTCTTCTCTGAAACCATATGGCCCATTGCTTAGGTGTGTAGTATTGTCAGGGGTAAAATGTTTTAGATTAAGTTATATCAGAATCCTTGTCTGTTTAAAAACCTTGACATCAGTTGAAGCAATGGTACTCAGGTGAGCGATTCAGGGCCATCATGGCCCTCTTGTTTATTATTATTATTATTAACGATGACAATGTTTATGATGTTGTGATGATGAAATATATATGTACTGTAAAGAAGAGAGAGAGGGGGAGGGAGGGGGCGGGAGCCACTGTTATAGATATGTATGTATATTTCTATGGCTATTGAGCTCAGCGAAGACTTTCAAATATCTGCCACTATTCTCTGAAAGAGAGAAAGATGATGTTAACATTGCTGTTAATGATGGTGATGATTTATGATGATGATGATGATGAATTGTATACACGCACACATGAAAATTAAAGAGTAAATTTGTCTGTCTGTCGTTCTGTCTGGCTGGCTGGTTGTCTGTCTGTTTGTCTGTCCGAAACTCCTATACAGAGGTCCAACTTAAATAATTATCTATTAATAAGGTCAGGCGTGTATTGTTTGTTTCTCTTTTAAAATGTCAATAATTTTGTACAGTTATATGGAATAACTCAACCATGTTTCATGAATGCCCTGGTCTTGTTGTTCAAAGAGAATAATTACATTTTTGATGGAGTTATCTATGCTTTCGGTTAGGATAATTAGGAAAATGGGTTTAGTCCCTTGCAGTCTTGTTTTTCAACGGATCCAATAATATTGGGAGCGATCTGTGCTAAAAAAAAAATAGATGAAATCCAGCCAAGACTTTTGGACGAGGAGACTTTTCAAATTCATACTATATATTTTTATGGTAAGCTGACTCCAACTCTTAAACGGATCTAAAAAATGAGAAGTGATATTTAGTATTCGTTTTAAATGTATTTCCCTGCTTGGCCCGGTGTCAGGTTAATGTGAATGGGTGTGGACTCATACCACCTGTTTAAGGCATGATACTGCTGTGTGACAGCTCCGTATCTGTCTGAAGTAGACATAGTCCTCAAATAACTGAAATACTGTCGGCGGGACGCTAAACCCAACAAACAAACATTTTTTTTGTGTGTATTTGCATTTATCATTGAACAAAGAAAGACAACTCGTGAAAAGGTTACAGCAGTGTTTTAATCGTTAAACTCTTCTGTATCTTCTATACTTACAGAAATTTCCTTATAGCTAAAACAGTGGGCATTATCGATTCTTGAGGTTTACAGCCGAAAAAAAAAATCAAAACACTGACGCACTGAACACGACAGGGGTTTTGGAAAGGGGCTAGTCACATGCAAATGTATAACATAATAAAACGAGTGAATCACATCAGTCAATAGATGTGTGTGTGTGTGTGATGAAGAATGACTGAATTACCAGAGGTGTTCCGATTGAGAGAGAGGTTGGGGGGGGGGGGGGGGGGCCTCAATCACTAGCCGCCCACTGAAACTGGATTATTTATATTGTTTAATAAACTACCCAAAGGTTGCTAAGCACCGCCCACTATTTTCCCATAGAGTCACATGAAAACACATGCTGAATGTAATGCTATGTACCTGAAAGGAAAGCGTTAGCTGACAATCAATTTTACGCATAGTTTTTGTCAAAATGATAGAAAAGAGACTCAAAAATGAGTTACAACGATTTAGCCAATTCCTGTCATTATTTGCAAAATTCACAAAAGTGTGTTGTTTTTTTTTTTTGGGGGGGGGGGGGGGGTTTGTGCAAGGAATGGCATTTTATAAATGGAAGTTAAATCTTGTGATCAATACAGAAAAAAATGACCATGAACAGGCCAACATCCTCACACATATCCTTAAAAGTATTCCATTTAGAAAACAGAAATATTTGTCATTAAAGTTCTGAATTTAGCTGACTTTAAATTTTAAGGTGTTTTCTCAAAATTCGCACTTTGTAATTATGATTAATTCCCAGTATTGAGGACCCGAAGGGCTTATTTCTTGTAACTGGTAGTAAGTTTGGTACATAAACAATACTTCTGCATAAAAGCAAGATTTGTTTTTAATGTAATATTTAATGTAGCATGCCTTTAAAGTCGCTTGTCTAAGCATGCAACGCTACGGGAAAATAGCTGATGGTGCTTAGCAAACTTTGAGTAGTATATTTCAGGTATCGAATGCATTCAAATAAAATGCTCTAGCTGGCTGGTCAGCTGTTTCAAATACCTTGCAATAAATAACTAAGAGAGTGGTCTAAATGAGCATTTTAGCGTATGATACAAGGCGTAGAGTAACTATAATAAAGCTGGACTATAGTAAAGATGCTGCAGCAGCCTTGGAAAATTTCTGGAACAGTTTCCTGTGTTCCCCGCCTACTAAGATCGAAGCATAGCACTGGTTCATCCCGACAGTGGGGGCTTCGCGTGTATCGGTGCTATAAACATGGCACAATAAAAAACAAAGGGGTCTATTCGGAACGAGCTAGGGTAGGTAGCGCACCCGGGTCCCTTGTATCCGCGTCTGTTTCTGTGTGAAGGTTCACCTGTCTAGAGGCGCTTAGGAAGGGGAACTCCATGAGAACCGAAGTCAGAGGTGCTGGGCTTTAAAGGCGTCCTCTGTCGAAAACCGCAGCACTATGCACACGAACGCAAATAACAAGAACAACAAAGCTACTTCTCTGACCTTGAAAAAAAAAATGAGACTCGAGCATGGCGAACTTCTTGGTGCCGTTTTTCCTACAATAGGATAATTAAGGCAAGAGTCAGGTAATAACGGATTTATTCGGGTAAAAATTTGCAATTACAATGATTTTAAGTTTGAAAAAATTACCGCGGGGTCAGGGTTATGGCGTGCCCTTTTGTCATAAGCAACCTTAGTGCCAAAATTGAGTTTATGATATCAACAGTTTCTCAAGTTATTAGCTTTATAGGATTTAGCGCTTACCGAAAATGTAAAATACCGGTAATAATCATGGACAAAGTTCATACGCTATATTTCTGAATAAGATATAATGCCGAGGTCATTTTAAATCTCCACACGAAACGTGGAAGTCGGGCGATACAGAACATTTGGTGTACGACTTTGGGTACAGCTACACATTAAAAGGGGCGTATAATGCACTCATGTAGTTCTTTCTTTGCTATCAAATTTTCTTATCTTCGTTTTGATAAGCTTCTATAAAATTGGTCGCATTTACAGTGAGCCTATATCACCTCGAAACACACAACGCGTAAGACAGAGAAAAACTAACGAGATAAGTGGTTTTATATTAATATTAGAGACATTAAAGGCAAATGTCAGCAACTGGCACGGGGCTGTAAACATATTTTTGTGGAAGGTCCTGATCTTGAATGACATCAGGCGGTAGAGCACTCACTTAACATTCACCTCTGTGGTGGGCTCAGAAAGTAGTTCCAAATATATGACGCCATCCAGACCGTTTTTCAAACATTTAATTTGAAGGAGACTAGACAGACCCCTTAAACTGTGAAATATATATAAATAGCACCACTGATCCTGATCGAAATGGTCATTAAAATTACAAATTATGAAAATAAAAAGCTGGCTTTAAATTACGATATCCGGCTGAACCTGTAAATATTTACATTTGCAGACGAGCGTTTGCGGATTGTTCCCTTCGGAGAAGTAAGGCAGAAAATAGTTCCGATAATGAGATCACGTAACTTGAATCGTTGTTAAGCTGTACTCCATGGCTTCAAGATGATGATATGTTATCTAAAATGACCACCAGTATGTGATATACAATATTATTGCTTGTTCAATTTAATTTAAAAAAAATCAGATGTCGCCGATGTAAAAGTTAAGGTAATCCATCCATCATTAATTTGTGAAATAAAGTAAATGCAGCCTTATAGCTTTAGAGCAAAATTGCCTATAAGTCAGTTGATGCTTGCATCTGCACTGAAGTCTTTTAAGCATTTGAAGGACCATGATTATATTATAATGATGGATTACCTTAAACATCGCAAACTTTCATTATAATGGACGCAAGACTGATCGAAACACCGTACACTTAATTATTGTGACATTAACACTATAAAAGATGTAACACGGGTTTAATGCTAGTAAACGATATGTTTCGGTCTTTATCTATATTTTAGAAGGAAAAAACTGTTTAAATGAACAACCGAAAGTTAATATGAAAAACAATCGTTTTCTGATTTTATCGCCATATTTAGACATTGGTCAATGATAACCCACGAGTGGAGTCTTGTTGTTGTTGTTGAGGTTGTTGTTGTTATTGTTGTTGTTGTTGTAGATACAGCGTGCAGAAGAGACAGTGGTTGAATACTAGGGGTCCGGGTGCGATAGCCTAGCTAATTTTCGAATAGACATCTTGGTTCTTTTATGTGTCCGGCGTATCTATAGCACCAGTACACGGAAGACACGTTCCTTAGTAAAACCAGTACTGAGTACTGCGAGTTCCCATAGCAACCCCATTCTGCCGAATACCAATTCATTAAGTTGTTGGTTTGACGAGGTCACCGGAGGAAAGTGCCCATGATTGGTCATCGTTAAAAGTTTGAACTTTGTACCAGTATGTTCGAGTTCTTCATAACGTTTTCATTGTTTCTTTGTCAAAAACTGTGGCTGCACATCCGAGTCCTCTGTGACATTAGGCGAGAGTTGTCAGTTTAAATCTTCAGACATTGGATAACACATCAAAATGGTTAATTACTGATTGAAAAATCGGCTAATGGTGTAAGACCGACTTTTAACTTAGGAAAAGTGGCCCAGTGGTAACGTTCCCGACTGCTATTCCGAACCACGTTTGGGAACCAACCCATGAACCAGGATTAGTGTTATTAGAACTTGATTCCCAACCGAGTCAAAACACATACAAGTTCAATCGAATCCTGGAATGCACTACATATGCAGCGCTGATCCGTTTATATAATACATTTTATGGATGGTAATAAGTTCTCGAGAAATCGAGCTTTCGATTTATCGCTCTAGTATTAAATACTGTCATATTGTACAACATCGGATACTCGAGTGTTGGGATGATATTTGCCAGCAAAACATATCCTGCCAAATTTGATGATTGACATGTTATCACTATGTCACTGTTAACCCTAGCTTGCACCTGTAATGTATCTTGAATTTTCACGGCGCGCGTCATACAATGTTCTATGGAGTAGGATCAGGCACAGACGGTTGTCTCTTTTCTCACGGAGTATTTCACTGTCACCTCTTCCTGTATCGCACAAATGATTTTCTATGCTGTACACGAAGACATGATACGAACAGCTGTTTCAACCTACGCTCTGTGTAACATACTTACATTACCTGTCCTTGGAATTTAATAAAATACTCAGTGCTTGATAATACATAGCTGGATAAGAACATTATTGTTCAAATATAGGTTAGAAGTTGACAATTGACGCGGACGTTCGTTTTATCACTGTTTTCATATTCATTGGTATACGTATAGCAAAACAGGAAGTGAAATAGGATTCGATATGGTCTAGTATATTATCAAAGTACAAAAAGTCGAGTTTATAAATCCGATAGCAGTGTTTTATCATACCAGGACTGTTACAGACTGAACTCAGTGGATAGGGGACACATATTCACATATACCTGTTGTCGACCAGCGAACACCTGCGTGGTCAGTAGTGAACATGACGGGAGGACTAAACTTCAGTGAAGCATTCTGGGTAAGTAAAAAATCTCACTATTATATAAATCATACATACATATCTATATACATGATTTAAGTACGCTCGTATTTGTATGTTTATTAATTCACATGTCTACTATTATTTTATATTTAATTAAATTTTCATTCAAATCGGGTCATTCAACGATATATATTTCATGTTTTATAAGCTATTTTGGGGAAAATGAGAATAGATAAATTCTATGTGGATTAGAATTCTGAGCGCATAGCCATTACAGGTTTTTAGATGTAAATAAAGGATCTGAGCCTTACATTTACGTATAGCTATGCTATTTGGGGCGTTCTGTGTGGTGATACCATAAATTAAACCTAATCATCTACAGAGAATAGTTAGTACAAAATATTTAGTGTTTTGAGGAGCTCTTAACATAGTCCCCCACCCCCTCTTCAATACAATAAAGATTTCAATAATGTACGATATAGTGCATGAATCCTTCCTTGTAAATGTGTGTTTACGATTTGTTGATACGAAAACTGATTGAAAACATACAGATATAGGAAGTAATAAGGAGATATTGAATAATGTTTACATACATAAACTCATCGTAAATAGAGCTAGCTCGCATGTTTACAAGGTTACATGTTGTGCGTATGACATTACAGCCATTTGCATATCTATTATTTTAGTTAATATACAGGTAAACGCAAATACTTAACATATGGTGTAATGCAAAATGAGTAATACACATCAAAGAAAACCGAGTGTAACGTATAATGTATGTGACAGTCATACCAGCGTACAGTAATCTACCTGAGAAACGCGAGCATGTGAATAAAGATATACAATGATAAACGACATATCCAGCTAAGTATACATACTTGTTTAATGTTAGTGGGCGTTTTTTTTGTTTTTTTTTCGGGTTTTTTTTTTTTGTGTGTGTGTATGTTTTTGTTTTTGGAAAACCCAAATTATTAGAGGAGAGAATGGTATTACACGTAAAAAAGATTAACGTGGGCATGCGCTCAATGTTTTTTCTTATATATTTTATAGAAGAGAAAATTGTACGTTCTGTTAAGAAAGTCCTCCCCCCTCTAACACGACCGGGGTGTTGAGTTAAACTACAACGAAATAATTCATATTCGCTTTCTGTCTTTCTGTGGATCAAGGTCATCTCTCTCTCTCTCTCTCTCTCTCTCTCTGTTACATTTTCAATTTACCGAGACAAGGCAAAGACAGCTAAAACAGACTACCTGACGGATCATACAAATCGAGGTTAAATTCGATGGATATAGATATACAATTGTACATTCATCAGTCTTGAAACGGTTTTCTTCAATATCAAATTATAGCTTACATCACAGGAGTTCTATCAATAAACAAGTAATATAAAGTAAACGATAAGCACCGTACATAATACGTTTCTTATATACGTTGCTTATTTTTTACTATAGATTATTTATTTATTGACAGAACTTCAAACTCCTGTGCTTACATTTATGTATTTAACGTCGATTAAGTACTTCCATTAATCCCTCTCGACGGCTCCTGACTTGGACCAGTACTTTGCGATTGGTAAGGTACTGAAAAATCCCTTGCCCCCAAATGGGATTCGAACCCAAAACCTTCTGACCTGCAGCCCGACGTACGTTACCACTGGACCTATAGCAATATGCTTACACAATGCATAGGTATTAATGGTACTGAACGAACATTCTAGATACCTTTAAGGAACCGGATGGGTAAGACAGCCGTGAGACCCGTTGGGGGGGGGGGGGGGGGGGGGGGGGGGGGCGGTGTCCGTCATTAACGTTGAAAGGGATCGTTGACCCAATCATAACGTTGACAACTGTTAATTACGCGGGCGAGAAAAAGAGCCATTGTCGACAACACTGAGGTTATATTACAATATCAAAATCTGACCTCTTGTACAACATTGAAAGAAGGGTCTGGTCCCGATTGACGAACCAGATCAGAACAGCGAAGATTGCTATTTTAAAGCAATATCTCGTTCTAATTACTATAAGTTCAACATTTTTTGTTAGGATTATCAAGCACAATTAAGAAAGACGAATCCTATCTTGTTCTTCTACATGTATGATTATAAGTCAATATATGACTGAGATGCATGTAGTTGTATAAATGGCAATGTATGAATAGAAATGTCAACGGAATAGAATATATAAAATAACAACTTCAACGGGAAATATTAGACTGTGATTCATAAAACTTCAGTCGTATGTCATAAATACGTAGTGAAACTTAATGGTTTCCATGACAGCAAGTCAATTTTCAGCGTTGAATAATGGTCAGATGGATAAAAAAAGCTCGAATTTCACCGACCACAATTATCATGATGTGTTAGCCTATAGACCGTACTTGCATCCCCCCCCCCCCCCTTCTTTTTATTTAATGCTTTTCGGTGGATTACCTAGAAATAACAGTGGATTATATCCTGATCACTGTTCAAAACAGTGAAATTATCAGGAACTTGAACCCGACTTTACGTTATAAACTGATCGGAGCGACAATTGTTCCGGATTTTACGCAAGAATAACGTCACGTACGCGACGTAATCCCGCCAATTTAGACTCTTTTGTGAATAAAACAGCTAATTTCTGGCCTTTAAAACAGTTAAAGATCGATGTATAATTTCATTCGTGAACATAAAAAGATGCATTCGCCACTCGTGAAAATATCACTTTTTATGTTCACTCAGTGAAATTTTTAATCAATCTTACACCAAAACAAACAAGTATCCTCTATATCATAAAATTCCAATACTTTTTTTCTAGACACATGCAAAAATTGAGCTGAATTTCTAAATTTTGAGTTCGAGATATAGGGACATGAGGAGATTTGTTTTGCTCATTTTTTTTTTTGACGGAATTACACCCCTTGTACGCTTCAAAAACCATTGTGAGAGCAAGCTTAAATGCACGGATGACGTCACCTCTTTATAATAGAATGCATGCGCATACGTGCGCACAAAGCGCTTTTGTCTCCTTTATATTCGACAATTAGAAATACAACCTTGAAAAAATGTATCAACTTACATTATCGTATTTTTAAATGGTGTAAGAAGAAAGGCAGTGGAGGGTGCAGAAATTGGTGTTTCTCTGTATGTAAAATGTTTAAGTCATTAAATCTGCAACATTTTTGTGCCGATTGTAAAACTGTAAATGTAAAATTTATTGTTAATGAAACTGTAAGAATGTTGTCTTTGAAGCATATGTATGATTGGCAAATCAGTATTGATAAAAATGTGGGAACAAATGGGAATGGTAGAAATAAACTTAGAACTTACAGGTTATTTAAACGTTTTTACGAAGTCGAGCCATATTGTCTTGTGAATATGCCCGTCAGTTATAGGTCAGCATTTGCAAAATTTAGATGTGGAGTAGCCCCCCTTAAAATCGAAACAGGTAGATATATTAACCAGCCTGTAAGTGACAGAGTGTGCCCCTTCTGTGAGGATGTGGTTGAAGACGAGGTACATGCTTTAATAAATTGCCCGATGTATACTCACTTAAGAGAATCGTTATTCGAAGAAGCAATATATTGCTGCCCAAATTTTTATGATTATCAGGACGTTGACAAATTTATTTTCCTGTTCTCCACTGGTGACTTAGTGAAATCAGTTGCCAAAACCTGTGATTTAATTATAAAATATAGAAATTCCCTGTTATATAAATAAGGGTCTCTGTCTGTATTTTTATTATAGTAATATGTGTGCTGGGTGTATGATACTGTTTTATTATTATAATTTTTAAACATCTTGTTGTTAATCTAGATGTATAATGAACCCCTTTTTAAAAAAAAAAAAATGTTGTATGCGTCTATTTAGGGCTTGTGTCTACTGCTGGTATATGATCCTCCGAATTTTATAGATTTTAATAAGTAAAAAGTTTTACACTCTTATCAAATAAGTGCTTTTAGTCAAGAGTTTATATATCAGCAGTTGAAACAACCAACCATTAGCTTGTTTAAACGTTGTTTTATAGTTTTAAGAACTATAATTCTTAAATGTTTATAGTCTCTCGTATTTCTATAACAGAAAGGTTTGCATGATTTGTATATAGATGTTTTATTCGTTGTATGATGTTGTTAACCATGCAAAGTGAGACTCAAATAAAGAAATAATAAAAAAAATTAAACACATTCAGTAAAAAATAAAAATGGTCTCTTCTCCCATTGACAAAAAAAGGAAAATAGTTGCGTATTTGGTGAGCCGCCGAACGGTTTTATTTTTCAGTTCGATGTGTTTTCTGAATTTCGAATGAACATTGGTAGCATCATAAACACGAATTATTTCTTTGGACTAATACCCATGACAAAGCAATAAATGAACAACAACAACAACAACAAAAAATCAAATTCTAAACTTTTAGATCTACCGCCTTTTTGTTGATTTTTTTTACTTGGGAAGTCCTGAAATTAAACTTTCGTTGTTTTTTCTTCTGGTCAATCTTTTGATTAGAAAATAATGTTCTAGAATCTTCTGAGTCTTGAAAAAAATGATGCTGAATACTTACACGTTTTCGTCAGTTGTCAACATTTAATTAGTCATCTATATAAAAACCCAATGTCGGTGTTCGTATGTATACTTATAATAAAAAGAAATGGGTAATCCAATACTGTAATCTACGGTGTACTGATTGGGTCAGTTAAATCCTCCTTTCTCCATTGACGCTATGTATAGTATCCCTGCCCTCTCCAACACGCGACAACACTTGTATTTCTAGTACAATTTGACATAATCTCTCTATATATTCGGTATTAAGAGACCCTGGTGTAAGCAAATATATATTAAGAAGAAATAGGAAAGTCCAGTAATTTAAGCCAGTGAAGAATATTGTCAAGGCACACAGCAGGTCATTGAATACTGCAAACAAACAAAAAAAGTATGGAAAAATCACAGAGGAAAATGCAACCATATCATAAATGATCATTTCTCTACTAAGAGGACTTATTTTCAGTTTGATTTATTTTTAACATTCTTTAAAATTACTATTTAAATTCAACCAGTATAGCAGAAAAACAACATATTTTACGTAGATATCATAATGCAGGAACTTTTCCATAAAACAATTTTGTTTATTGACTTACTTTGATACATTAAAATCATAAGGTCTGTTCTATTAGAACATTACAAAACCACCAGTGATAAGACTATAGTAAGATACAATTTACTTTCACATATCTTCAATAGAAAACGAGATATTTGATAACGTGACTTTGCGAGAATTGAACAATTTGTTACATGCTTTTGTGAGATTTAGACTATACAGTATAGTTGCCAATCTTTGTTTAATAGGTCTTTGGTGTCTATAGACAATAGAAGCCCGAAGCGAGCGTAGGCTTCTATTGTCTGAAGAAATGTTTTAATAGATTCCATCGAATAAGAAGTCAACTTAAATTTGGAATTTTTTTTCTCAAATATATCAATCTATTTTGAATAAAGTGAAATATAAAAGTGTTCTGTTGAAATCATCCGCTGATAAATTTGAAATTTCAGAGCCTCTGTTTGGCCACAAATTTAGGGTGACTTTTAAATGCACATTTCCTTCAGGACTCGGACATTGTTGGGATCGCAGGATGGGACATCCTGTGTAAACGTATGAAAGATGGCAAGGCGGTGTGCGCAGATGTTGCCCATTTCTTTAAGGACAGGTAAGGTCATTGTGCTCTTTGTTTTGGTTGCTGCATCTTTTAGATGATTAAATAAATAATTAGGAAGATAGATAAGCGAGGAAAAAATATGTCAATATTAAATGGGATATCATTCAACTTAAATTTTTTTTAGCTCACCTGGCTCGAAGTGCCAAGGTGAGCTTTTGGGACCAGCCTTTGTCCGGCGTCCGTGATCCCCTAAAAAAATTGTGTAAATGGTTCCGGTGTGTTGCATAACTAGGTCACAGGAGCTAAAAATTGATTTTAAATAAAAAATCTTCCTCTCTAAAACCACAAGGCCTAAAGCTTAGATATTTGGTGTGTGGCTTTGTCTAGTAGACCTCTACCAAATTTGTTCAAATCATGACCCTGGGGTTAAAATTAGCCCCGCTCCAGGGTCACTTTATTTTACATGGACTTATATCCATGTAAAATAAAGTGACCCTGGAGCAGGGCCAATTCAGAACTATCCTTGCAAATTCTGATCACTTTCCCATCAGTAGTTTCAGACAAGAAGATTTTTAAGTATCAGGGTCTATTGTGTTTGCTGATACGATATATTATTACAAGTATATACTGCAAACATTTAAACTTATAAATTATGCACAATTGACATGCGGTGAGGAACAAGGAAATAGTTACTGAATTGTGTGTCTAATTTCCCTCCAATCATGAAAGAGTCTTCAAGATGAGTCCATATTGTGACCATGAAAGGAACACTCCTTCATTTATTTTAGGACACATAAAAAATGTTGTTTTTTTCTGGCATGACAAAGAAGACCTAAAGAATTAATAAACTTATAGAAAAAGGCACTTTTTTTTTAACTTTACACTATTTTCAAGTGAGCAGACTCATGACAAAAACCTGTAGCTCAAAAGTCAAGTTCACTCTTCAGAGTGAATGTCAAAAATGGTGCAATAGCTCAGGCTGTAACATCCTAAACGTGATAGGATTTTTAAGTTATTTTGGCACATATTTTTCTTGTGTAACCCTCTACTATTTTCTAAAGACTTCTGATAAGATTTTTTAATATTTTTATTTAGCATATGTGTTCCCTTAGTTACCCTATATACCAAGATTGTTCAAATTATTTCAATCAGTAAAAATTATGGCATCTAGAGGCATAGCCAGTTTGTCTTATAAGTGTTAATTGTTGAAATTATTGTCTTCTATTCCATATATTTTGGCACAGATGTTCCTTGGGAAACCATCAACCAAGAGAGTTCAATTAAATTATTTCAATCTGTACTAGCAGAAAGGCTATTTTGTCTTACCGGTATATATATATATTTGAGAAAAAAAATCTTCTCAAAAATTATTAGCCAGATTTCAAAATTTTTTGGCAAAGAAATTTCTTACATAACCTGCAACCAAGGTTGCTGGAATTATTCTGATTCATTAAAAACATGGACGCTAGGGGCAGAGCAAATTTGCTTGTGCTCAGATGTTTGATGTGTAGCATTGTCTTGTAGTCCTCTAGTAAGATTATTCAAATTATATGGAAATATTTTTTTAATAAAATGGAAGGTATAAATAGCTAGCTACGTATTTCCCAGCAGGAGGTCAGAGTCCCCCACCCCCAATCAAAGGTACCCGGTACATTGCTGCCCATTTAAAAAAAAATTAAAACCCCCCCCCCCCCCCCAAAAAAAAAAAACCCCATAAAATTCCTTTTCAGTATTCATGAACATCTTCGTTATTGTTTATTTTTTGCTCCCCTCCATTTATACCACTAATCAAATAATGTCTGCAGAACATAAAACCCAGCAAACTAACAGTTGGAATTGAATTTCCTTCTAAACAAAATAATCAACCTGATATTATGTAAGCTAAAAAAATGTTGCATTTCAAACAGGATCGAGTTAATGCTTTACTCTTTCCCTCATAGAGGAAACCATGAAAAGACCTATGCGAACAGCATAAAACCAGATCAGCCTGCGAGTAACTCACAGGCTGATCAGGTTTTATGCTGTTGCTGCCCGAAATGAGGACTTTATAATTCAATTTGGTAAGGTTTAACTGTGGTTTTCTGGAGATCAGGCTTTATGTGATACCTATTGAGTGCGTCAAAATGAGTCTATATGAGTGAAAGGGTTAATCTCTGATATAAACTCTGCTCATAAACGGACCATTAACATAGGTTTGAACTGATATTTGTTTGATAAATTTCTGATACAGTTAATCAATCAAAAAAAAAAAAAAGACTTTTTAATCAATGAAATATTTCCTGTGATTAGATTACTGTCATCTTTTAATTGTTCAGCAGAAATAACTTCCATGTGGAAAACCTAGTTTTTGTGGAATTTCCATATTTCTTCTTATTATTATTTTAGGATGATGCATTCTCATACTTATTCATTATTTACTGTATATATGAATCACATGCTTCTTTAAAGCAACTTGTTCACAGATGATCGACAGAAAATAAAACAAATAATTCTACTCTCTCTCTCGTTAATGTTGGTGAATTCTTTCTTTCCTGTCTAATAAACTCAGAAAATAGGTCACATTACATGGGAAAACGCTGTTTTTGTAAACACAACTTCTGCAAAATTCGTTAAATATAGAATATGGTAGGTGCTTGCGGTTACTGTGTGACACATTCCGCAAAAATTGCGTCTTCACCAGTTCAGGGTAGCGATTCAGCCTATGAAGTTGCGCACGGCGAAGAGTGAATGTGGTCATGCGGCCAAGTGACGGCAAATGAAAATAGAGAAATCTAAATACAGGTTTAGTGTCAATACTGCCTGTGATGGTATTGCTGGTAATGGTGAAACCACTCATTATTTTTCTTTTTTACCAACACAGATGTTTGCATTAAGAGACCATGCGTCTGAAGATGGGTATTGATAGGGCAAAAAAAAAAAGTTCCGTTTATGGTTGCCCGGCCTGACCAACCGTCTTTTTTTACGACTGATATTTGTATCCTGTCTTTCATATTTTTTTAGTAACTACCCTTTGTTATTTTTCAGGCTTAATTTTTGTCTGGAGCAAAACTCAAATAGTATTTGAGATATCAGCTTGAAACTTAATAGGTAAATAGATCTCATTGTGGAGGAGTGCAGTGCACAAGAATGATAAATCTACCTTTCATAATTTTTTAGTTATTGCCCTTTGTTAATTTTCAGGCTTAATTTTTGTTACAGTGACCTTGACATTTAACCTGTAGACCTCAAAATAGGGGAATTAGTAGGTCTTCACATGGGTTGCATATCTATAATCACTTCAAACATCAGTCTTCATTACCAAGAATTTTCTAGGGGCCTCCGTGGCCGAGAGGGTAAAGTCGCTGACTCTAACACTCACTCAACCCCTCACCATGTGGGTTTGAATCCCGGCAGGGTAATTTGGATTTTCATATGTGGAAGCCTTCCAGCTGGCTTGCGGTAGGGCGGTGGTTCTACCCGGATGCCTCTGTGCATTCAGGGTCTTCCTCCACCTGTAATAAGCTGGACGTCTCTATATGACTTACGGTAAATATTGTCAAAGCGACGGTAAGCTCAAGTCAAGTCAGTAATTTTCTTTTCAAAATGAAATATTCTACTCTCCAACACATCTTCTAAGGAGCAAGCATTCGGCAGGAGGTGGCCATGTCAACATGGCTCTTGTGAATTTTTGTTCAAAACTCTGGAACAATATTGTAACTTTCATATTCATGGCAAGGTTTTGACTTTTTTTAGCTCTCTTATTCTGAGCCTAACAAAAATACTGTTGAAATTCATCTTGGCTGAATGAAACATTAGAGTCAGCAGTCAAATCTGGGTTAAATGGGAAAATGAATATAACAGTTCTCAGTCAAAATTTACAGTCCGAAGGACCAATTGAAACATTTAGGTCAGCAGTATAATTTACAGTCATTAGGGACAAATGAAACATTACAGTCTGCAGTCATAATTCTCAGACAATTGAAACATTACAGTCAGCACTTATAATTTACAGGCACCTGGACCAAATGGAACATTACAGTCAGCAGTATCATTTACAGTCAACTAGGCCAAATGAAAAATAACTGACAGTTAAAATTTACAGTCATTTGCCATATGAAACAATACTGATGGTGGTCAACATTTACAGTCAACTGGGTCAAATGAAACATCACAGTCAGCAGTCATAATATACAGTCAATTGGGCTAAATGAAACATTAGTCAGCAATCAAAATTTTCAGTCATCCAAGCCAGATGAAACACAACTTTTTTTCTTATTGCCTAAATAAATATTACTATGCACTTACTGTCTTATAGGTTAACAAACAACCTAGTTAAAGAGGTGCACTTGTGAACTGACTTTGTTGTTAAGGGAAACAAGAGGTGCACTAAGAGGGACGAGTGTTGTCCACTTGTAATGATGCAGCTTCAGTTAAATGGTCATTTCCATAAGATTGTGTATATATAGGGAAAAATAATGGAAGATATTGAACCTTTACCTCATTAATACTAATGTACAAATTAATGACTTGAGGAATATTAATGTACTAAACTAAAATAGGACTTCTCTTTACTATGCAGACTGTATGTAGAATCTGAGCTACAATATTGTATGAGCAATGAGCAAACTACAAATCTGAGCTACAATATTGTTTGAACAAACTGCAAAATAGTATGAGCAAACAGTGTATAATCTGAGCTTCAGTATTATATGAGCAAACAGTGTATAATCTGAGCTACAATATTGTATGACCAAACTAGAATCTGAGCTTCAATATTGTATGAGCAAACAGTGTATAATCTGAGCTACAATATTGTTAAGCAAACAGTGTATAATCTGAGCTACAATATTGTTAAGCAAACAGTGTATAATCTGAGCTACAATATTGTTAAGCAAACAGTGTATAATCTGAGCTACAATATTGTTAAGCAAACAGTGTATAATCTGAGCTACAATATTGTTAAGCAAACAGTGTATAATCTGAGCTACAATATTGTATGAGCAAACAGTGTATAATCTGAGCTACAATATTGTATGAGCAAACTGTGTAGAATCTGAGCTACAATATTGTATGAGCAAACTGTGTAGAATCTGAGCTACAATATTGTATGAGCAAACTGTGTAGAATCTGAGCTACAATATTGTATGAGCAAACTGTGTAGAATCTGAGCTACAATATTGTATGAGCAAACTGTGTAGAATCTGAGCTACAATATTGTATGAGCAAACTGTGTAGAATCTGAGCTACAATATTGTTAAGCAAACAGTGTATAATCTGAGCTACAATATTGTTAAGCAAACAGTGTATAATCTGAGCTACAATATTGTTGAGCAAACAATGTATAATCTGAGCTACAATATTGTATGAGCAAACAGTGTATAATCTGAGCTACAATATTGTTAAGCAAACAGTGTATAATCTGAGCTACAATATTGTATGAGCAAACTAGAATCAGAGCTACAATATTGTATTAGCAGGATGTGAAGAATCTGAGCTACAATATAGTATGAGCAAACTAGAATCTGAGCTACAATATTGTATAAGCAGGATGTGAAGAATCTGAGCTACAATATAGTATGATCAACTGTGTAGAATCTGAGCTACAATATAGTATGAGCAAACTAGAATCTGAGCTACAATATAGTATGAGCAATATGTGTAGAATCTGAGCTACAATATAGTATGAGCAAACTAGAATCTGAGCTACAATATTATATTAGCAGACTGTGTAGAAGCTGAGCTACAATAGTATATTAGCAGACTGTATAGAATCTGAGCTACAATATTGTATGAGCAAACTGTATAGAATCTGAGCTACAATATTGTATGAGCAGACTGTGTAAAATCTGAGTTACAATGTTGTATGAGCAAACTAGAATCTGAGTTACAATATTTTATAAGCAGACAGAGGAGACCCTGATTTGGCATTGTACTGTTTGCCAAAGCGTCAAAACATGTCTATATGATGTTCTGGAACTCCAAATAAGGAATTCCCTCCAGTTGAAGGGCATCCATAAGTCTATCAACTGCTTTGAAACT
The DNA here is from genome assembly GCA_021229015.1 of Solen grandis. Classification (NCBI taxonomy): domain Eukaryota; kingdom Metazoa; phylum Mollusca; class Bivalvia; order Adapedonta; family Solenidae; genus Solen; species Solen grandis. The sequence goes on along the minus strand of CM037795.1, from coordinate 25,711,948 downwards.
GGAGGTTGTAGGTTGAAATACCAGTGGGTCAATTTTTTTATCACCTTTATATTGTTTTTGTGATTATTAACATCATGCATTAGAGTCCCAGAACCTTAAGTAATGTGTGTTAAACAGTTAACATTGTGGCTGAAGGTCTGGGGCCATATTCATAAAGCTCCTTAATTTTTAAGGAAAATAATTCCTTTACTGGAATAAATCTCCTAAGGATTTTTATAGATAAGATATAAGGAAATCTCTAATAACTAAGGGAAATCTATGGGAATTTAAGGAAAATCTTCGAAACTAAGGGAATTTTTCTCCTTAGGAGCTTTATGAATACGGCCCCTGATATACAAAATTGTTCAAATTTTTCAAACTTCAGAAACTGTTTGGCCCCTGCCCCTCTCTCTCCTAACCCATCCCTGTATGTACCAGCCCCGGTGGCCAAGTGGATAGAGTGTCTGCCTCAGGAGCAGGGGTTGTGGGTTCAGTCCCCAGTCACAACATAACAAAGTCATAAGAAATGCTTCTGGTACGGTTCCCATGCTTGGCACTCAGCATATAATGGGTAGTTCCAGGACTGGTTGGCCCGGTGTCAGGATAATATGACTGGGTAAGGTATCATGCCACTTGTCTATGGTGTGATACTGCAGTATGGTGGCATTATATCTGTCTCAAGTAGATAATGTCTCCAAATGACTGAAATACAGTCGGTGGGATGTTAAACCCAACAAGTAAACAAACTTCCATATAATCATACAGGTGCCTTTGAGGTACTACTCAGTTACAGCCCTTGCAAACAATTGAAAAAGTGTTCATCCATCTGTCTGTCCAGTGACTTTTTTTTTTTTTAATATATGGCTTTCTAATTGGAGAAAATAGTCTGGTAAGTCCAAAAGTGGGAAAATATAAGATCATGACTATAAAATATTTGCTAATCATCCATTCACCAATCAGATCTTTTTTTGTGTATATTCAAGCAAAAATGTGACAAGCCTTATAGGTATGATATTTCATTGAGCTAAAAAAATAATTAATTTGGAAAAAATGACATTTTTTAGAGAACAGTGACATTTTTGGTAAGGGTAAACAGCCTTAAAAAGGTGTTTAATTTCACCAAGAATAACCACTGCAGTATCCATCCAGCCATCCATCCATCCATCTGGAAAAGAGCCAGGACTCGGTAAATTCATGTGTCACTACTAAATTGAACATCCATATCCAAATACTTTATGTGTCACCTGCTGTAAGCAGAGATGACACATAGGTATCACTTTTCTGTCATATGTCTGTCTGTCATACTTTTTTTTCGTCATGCTTCAGCAGGTGACACAGTCATATGTTCCAACGGACACTCTTGTTCAGGATGAATGAATATAAATGCAGGCCGCCATAGTCCAGTGATAACATACCCAACTGTGGATCCAAAGGTTGTGGGTTCAAATCCCGTTGGGAGCAAGGCTTTTTCATGATCTTCACAGGCGCAAAATAAAATGAATACAAATGTATTACCAATACATCTGTATTACAAATAGACAGAAAAAAACCGGGACAACCCTGTATAAGAGCTAGGCAATATCACATAAAATTTCCCCCAATCCTCACACACACACACTGTTCACATTTCTCTGTTTCCATGACAAACTTCCTTGTTTAATCAAGGAAACCACTGTGCATAAGTGACCTATGCGATTAATTGGATCGCCATGATGCATGGTTTCTTCCTCACACAGCAACCCTTTTGACTCAACAGTGTTAGACCATTCAGCCAAACCAATCTCTTACTTTTCCTAGCCTTTCTTCAATTTTGAACTGTACCTTAAGTTTTTAGACTGGTGGTAGCCACAAGTCTTACATAGCCGTTAATTAAAAGCAGGCACTGTTAAGTTGCACAATTACCACAACCATTTTAACCATTTTGTATTGCTCCGCGTTCAGTAGCGTATCAATACAATTCGATTGTGAACATCAGATGATGACCTCATGATCATTATGAAACAAATGAGGGACTGCTGATGGGTTTATCATGAACCAAAGAGCAAGTTTGTTGTGTCACCTGTTGTAAGCAGAGGTGACACATAAGGATCAATTTTCCGTCGTCTGTCCGTCCGTCTGTCCGTCCGTGCGGCCAGATTGGTATAAGGGGCCATCTAATGGTAAACAGAACAAAAGAGAACAATAACAATAGAATAAGGGGCCTTGGCCCCTTGAAAAAAACAAAAGAAAAGAACAAAAGAAAAAGCCTCTATCTCAAATCTGGCCGCACGGACATTTGTCAGTCACACATTCCCCGTCACGCTTCAGCAGGTGACACACTTGTTCCAGAGAACACTCTCGTTTTACTACAAGTAACTAGAGTTGCAGGGAAACATGCCATATTGCATCACATGACCTATCAACCCTGCTTAAACGATGGATGTTTGAATAACATATATAGCTAGTTCAGCATGTAGATCCTACAGACAGCCTTTTCGTGCATTGTGCACTTTGATTAATAGAGGCGTTTGCTGAAAATTTATTGACTGAACTGCGAACAGTACAGTTCATGATTAGACACAGCACAGTTGTGCAGGCTGATCTTGGTCTGCACTGGTTGTAAAGGCAGTCACAAGTACCCACAGAATTGTAAGAGATAATGCACTGCAAAACCATGTGTCATGTTTAATAATTAATTTAATTTTCTTGAAATCTATCAAAAACCAACCACATGATGGCAAACATTGTAAGAGTGACATCAAATATAATTACAATAAAAATATGAATGAGATATCAAAACATATCTGATATTAAGTTTCCTCATTTAGCACTATTTTTTCATACTCACAATAGCCTTCACTCAAAAGAGGGTGTTTATATTGATTCAAAACTTCCTGTTCTGACTTCATTAAAACATGTGTTTAATGTCTATTTAGGGAAGGCTGTCCAGGGAATTCAGTTAACCTCATTACATTTCTTATTTATCTGAAATAATTTGAAACAAGATCTGATGGTATTATGGACGGTTTTTCTTTTTGCCTTCTTTCATCAAAGGTAGGTCAAAAGTCAAGGTTAACTACATAATGAAGAGGTCCATCCACTTAAGCAACTGTCCAAATATTGAAGCAATCCACTGAAGCACATAGAAGTTATAGCAGATTTACCGAAAGGTCAAACCTGTCCAGATGCCGATTTTTTTATCAAAGGTTGGTCAGAGGTCAAGGTCACAAGGTCAACTGCATAATGTAAAGGTCCATTCACTTAAGCAACTGTCCAATTACTGAAGCAATCCACTGAAAGACATAAAAGTTATAGCAGATTGAAAAACGTCAACCTGAGTGGATGCCAGACACTCACGGAAACTCATTAAAGCTTCACCATTGATTGTCTTATATACTTTACTTTTGATATATAATATTGTTTTTGTGATTATTAATATCATATGTTAGAATCTCAGGACCTTATTTTTCAAGCCCATATTTAGACATTGTCATTAGATTTTCTAAGAGCTTGAGAGAAAACCATGAAAAGACCTATGCGAACAGCATAAAACCTGATCAGCCTGCGAGTAACTTGCAGGCTGATCAGGTTTTATGCTGTTCGCTGCTCCTCAGTGGTCTGGAAATGAGGACTTTATAATTAAAGTTGGTAAGGTTTAACTGGTTTTCAGCAGATCAGGCTTTATGTGGTACCTATTGAGTGCGTCAAAATGAGTCTATATGAGTGAAAGGGATATTTGAATTTAAGCCGGAGATCATACTTAAGTATTTTTTTAAGAACTTAAATTGGGGAAGGGCAAGGCAGACTCAAAGTCCACCAATACTTAGTGCTAAGATGTACTTGAATTCTTAAACTAGGTAGATACACATTCCAGCATTACTATTGTGACAATGCGTCGTCACGGGTATAAGTTCAATCTCTGACAACTGCGTCAGGGAGTCGACTCTTTGGCTCAGTGGTTAGAGCATTGGGCTATCACGCCGGTGGACCAGGTTCGATTCCGGGCCGGGCCGGGTTCGTTACATTTGGTGGCAGCGGTGGGATAATGTCAACTACCAGACCGGAGTTGCCTTACCCACGTGTTTCCCAGGCCAAGTCTCGGGTTGAGACTTCTCGGAGGGGGAAGTAATGTGACGATGCATCGTCATGGGTATATGTTCAATCGCTGACAACTGCGTCAGGGAGTCATTGGGCTATCACGCTGGCAGACCGGGTTCGATTCCGGGCTGGGCCGGGTTCGTTACACTATTTTATGAAATATTCAAGTACATGACTAAGTTGATATGAAGTAACAATATTTGTTCAGAGGTGACATATTTTGGTATCTTTATTAGAGAAATAAGAATGATGAAATTTGTCCTAAAGAATTTAAATATTACTTAGTGCTAAATAATGTTGGTGAAATTGGAGCCAGGTAATATGTAAATGGCTAAATTAGCAATCTTTGTTTCAGGGCGAAGGCAGAGGGCGATTATAGCAAATCCCTGGCCAACATCGCGCGGAAAGCTGGTGGGAAGGATGAAACAGGGTATCCTATTTTTTCTATTTCTCTATACAATGTATTATGATCCTAAATCAGTGTCTGCATCTTCAGATAATCCACAGCTGCGATTATGTTACTCTCCATACATCACCCATGGGTTTTTTTCACTACCATTTTGTCGTTCAGATCGAAAGCTGATACAGTAATCCAGTTGGATGCAGGATAAGATTGTCCTACCTGGGGTCAACCAAATCCAAACAGTTGTTTAGTAATATATCCTATATCCAATAGGACAGATTCCACACATCATTGATGTTCTTATCTCCACATGGAGATTGTCCAAAATTTAACTGTCATTTTCATGGATTTGGATAGGTTCGTGCTTAAGGCATAAAAATGTGGAGTCCCACAAAATGAGCATTTGAGGTCCAAGAGAATTAGATACTCTGAGATCACGTTATAGTAACAAAATGCGCATTTGAGGTCCAAGGGAATTAGATACTCTGAGATCACGTTATTGTAACAAAATGAGCATTTGAGGTCCAAGGGAATTAGATACTCTGAGATCACATTATAGTAGTAAGCCTCAAATTGTACCTTCCAAAACAAAATGATTTGAGGTCCAATTAATCTGAGATCACATTATAGTAGTAAGCCTCAAATTGTACCTTTGAATTATTCATACAATTTAACTGGGGCCTGTTTTACAAAAAAGAATCATTGTACTAGTATATGTAAAATACAGATGTAAAATATTGTATCATTATTCAATTTCATTTTTTTTTCTTCACAAAAAGTGGTAGTTTGTATAAGGTAATCCATCCATCATTACGTTGTGATCATGGTCCATCAAGTCAATGTATGTATCATTACGTTGTGATCATGGTCCATCAAGTCAATGTATGTATCATTACGTTGTGATCATGGTCCATCAAGTCAATGTATGTATCATTACGTTGTGATCATGGTCCATCAAGTCAATGTATGTATCATTACGTTGTGATCATGGTCCATCAAGTCAATGTATGTATCATTACGTTGTGATCATGGTCCATCAAGTCAATGTATGTATCATTACGTTGTGATCATGGTCCATCAAGTCAATGTATGTATCATTACGTTGTGATCATGGTCCATCAAGTC
>CM037795.1:25656264-25706264 GCA_021229015.1 Solen grandis | reverse complement strand
TCATGAAAAATATATTCATGAAGTTTCAAGTCTGTAGTACAAATACATACATACATACAGTTATATGCGTCACAAGCATAAAATTCCATATTGTTGAAAAACAAAGGCCCATATCTCTATCAACTTCAATGGCGGTTCGATGAAAATAGCCGGGTGCACATGTTTATGTCCTGAATAATACATCCATGACGTATCAAACCTGTAGTACAAATACTTTCAGAGTTATGCATGTCACAAAGTTTCGAGACGGATTTACGTATGTATGGACGGACAAAGGCAAATCCCCCCATTTTTGGTGGGGGCATAAAAAGGGTGATTTCACTGTTTCAAACAGTGAAAATTACCATTTTTATGATTTTCACTGTTTTGTAATGGGACTACTAAGACACTATCATATTTTTTCAAGACATTTCAATATTGATTTCTACATTGTAATAAAAATTCTTCAAGAAATACCAGATAGAAATGTTGATTACATGAGTTCTTTGTGTTCATTAATTGGACTATTATTAGACCGATTAATGATTCATGCGACTTCAGGAATTTTGGGCTCTCCACAGGGTAAAATTTATGATGAACTTGGTAACAATGATTAAAACATCACAGAAAGGCATTAGATAAAAAGAAAAATTGCAAGTTACAGTGGAAAATTATTTTCAATTCATCTGCGCCACTCGTGAAAATATATATTGATTTTCCTCATCACTTGATGAATTAAAAATGATATTCCACTGAAACCAATATCTATCCTCTATATGATGTATACTTCTTTATCAAACTCAATTACCTGTAGTTTATCTATGGTTTAGTTACTGAACAAATTCTTCCTTTTCTTTGCTTGGGTTTCCACAATTTTTTTTTTTTTTTTTTTTAATTCTTTTTTGACATACCCAGTAATTCCATTCTCAAGTAAAAAAACATTTCAAATGACATATGCTATGTAGTTTCTAAATGCTGATATATTATTGTGTATAGAGGTGTATTATTTTACTGAAATTGTATGTTGTAAATTCATGTATTTATATTGTTTTTTTAATGTGGACCATATGGAAAATTGGTTTCTGCCAAATATGTTATCCACAATAAAGACTTTATTTACTTACTTACTGACTTTCTTTCAGTCATTTAGTGATATACTACCATGAGAAATATAACACACACAGTCATATAATGCCAACACTGGGCTAACCGGTCCTAGTGGCACAACACAGCAGCTGCATTATAACACTTAACTTACAGTTCATCTCTGTTATAACCCTTTATTTGGGGGTCCAAGCCTAGATACTGCAATATGCTGGACTGTGTTTTAAGTGTTGAAATGACCCTTAACTCAACAAAAAGAATATCACAAAGTGTACATCTGGAGTCCAATGTTATACTGCATTATATTGGATTTTATGTTATAATGGAACATGTTGTAAAGAATCTACACTGTACTTACTCTTAAGCACGGCAGTGGCTGTCTGAATACATCGTAGAGACGGTGAGACATACACATGGTGAAACTTCACGCCTGCTGCACGGAGCCCTTCCCCTGTAAATTGAAATTGTTACATAAAGAGCTTTATCCACTTAATATTTTAAACATTGCTGATTCCCCCCTAAACAGACTGGTAATGGACTCTGCAAATTCAAGACTAGGGCTGAAATGGTATGAGACAGTACAACTGTACTGCAATACTTTGTCTTGCAGTTCTGTACCTGGTAAATTACTTCACAGGTTCCGTACATAACAAATACAAATCTGGTGTCCATGTCTATGGCCACTAATGAAATGTGATGGTCTGTTTTGACTTAAGTTATTTCTAGAAACAAACAAAAACTCTGATGTAGGTGGTAATAAAATTATTGATGCTCATCCATTCTGCAGGTCAATGATTTTGAAGTATTTCAGGGCACCAAAAGATATCACAGTTTCCCAGCTTTACTAGGGTGATGTGCAAATCTACAAACAAAACACCTAGAACAGTTATCAGTACTGTACCATAACATGTACCTTGTACCTTACCTTATTGTGAGGGCCCTGTACTGTTTCAAACCTACTCAACATAAAGTCATCAGATTAGCAGCTATACTAAAGCTTATTGGGATCCAAGCCTAAATGCCATGTTATATTTTTCTACTTTGTAAAGTTTTGAAGATCTGGGGTCCATACTTTCAACAAGTTATCAATATAATGACCAGAGCTGAAACAGTACAGGACTCCTAAGGTATCATATGGTAGTGCTACATTGTCTTAGATACAGTACAGTACTATACTGTACTAGGTGTTTTTGCCTTAAGGGTTTGAAAACTTGTAAGACAGGTCAACCAAATGGGATATCTTTTGATGCCCCCTTAAATCAAAGTCAAACAAGTGTCTGGTGTTGCACGCAGCACATGAGTCCCCTACCCGTGAAGTGCATTATTTTTCAAAGTGACATGCAGAATCTCCATACCGCCATCTATTCATATACCAATTTTCAAAATATTATCTTAAACGGTTTTTAAGTTATAGCGGGATCCAGATTTCCGTACATCCGGATGGACGGACGGACAGACAGACAGACAGATGGGGGGCAAACCTATAGTCCCCTCTGGTGGAAACACCGGTAGGGGACTAATAAACTTGTGGAATGGAGAATGGTCGATAATTCCAAATATATTTATCAATCTAAACATATATGGGACAATCACCGACCTTCATCAACCAGGTGATATTCTTCATAAGGTACGAGGTTTCAGCCCTAGTAATGACAATTATGTCAGAATGAAGCATGAAGTAATGTATACGCAATGTTCAGACAGAAAAGATTCCTCTCTTCGAACTGGGGGATAACTCAGTTTTTACCTGTAAGGAAAGCTTGAAAGTTTCCAACAGAGGTTAGGGGTGCATCTTTCACATAGTCCAGATATTCTGACGTTCTTGCAGGCACTGCACTGGGCATGTTTAAGTCTGTCGGGACGTAGTTTCCTGAAACGTATTCCGATAAAACCAAATACATGTTAATGCTATAAACAGAACATTTAGGTCCTAATCTAACAAGAAAGTCAGTAGAACTGACAGATGCTCCCCGAAGAACGTCATTGTTACAAATAAGGCCTTGGTCAATGGGTGGGAGGATATGTTGAAATCCCCATTCCTAAATCATATCTATTCTCCTCATCAGATGAGATGTTTTACCAACTCTAATTTGGAGACTTAGTAACAGTTTACTATTTAATTTGATAATACGTGTTACTCATCAGATCTTTCATTGATTTTTTTTAAGTTTTTATACTACTAAAAATTAAGTCATACATTTCAATGTGTGCTCATAGCAAAGAGGTTAACCAACACTCTTGACATATGACTGGATATTTGAAATAGTGTATAATGGCCTAAACAACAATTAGCTGACATGATTATGATTGACATTACTAGCATATTGAATTTTGTGGGGTTTTGTTTAAATGATATCTCCTGTAAAAATAGGCAAATGTCATGAATATTAGTCAACAACATGGTAGTAGGGGCCATAACTCTCTTAAAAATTGAGGAACCAGGTCACGTCGACGATATGCGTATCTACTCTTGGTAATAAAGCTTCCCATAAAGTTTCATTGAATTCAAGCCATTAGTTCCTGAGAAATAGCCCGGACAAGAATCATGCAATATGTACTATAGGCCAACAAGAGGGCCAAGATGGCCCTGTGTCGCTCACCTGAGTAAGATGGCTGTGTTAGGCATAATGACAAAAAATCTGGCATCTAAAAGTGTTTTTCTAACATTTGACTAAGTGACCTACATATTGATCCTACCTGAATTTGCACTCAATTGGGAATTCATGCAGTCATCATTCATATTAAGTTTAATGAAGACTGGGACAAAAATGTAGGCCTCTAGAGTGTTCACAAGGTTTTTCTTAGATTTGACCTGGTGACCTAGTTTTTAACCTCATGTGACTCATTTTCAAACTCATCCAATATATCAATTAGACAAACATCCTGACCAAATCTATTGAAGATTGGGCTAAAACTGTGGCCTCTAGAGAGTTCACAAGGTTTTTCTTAGATTTGACCTGGTGACCTAGTTTTTGATCCCACATGACCCAATTTCAAACTCATGCAAGATATCATGTAGACAAACATCCTGACCAAATTTTATGAAGATTAGGCCAAAACTGTGGCCTGTAGAGTGTTCACAAGGTTTTTCTAAGATTTGACCTGGTGACCTAGTTTTTGACCCCACATTACCCATTTTCGAACTCATCCGAGATATCATGTAGACAAACATCCTGACCAAGTTTCATGAAGATTGGGCCAAAATTGTGGCCTGTAGAGTGTTCACAAGGTTTTTCTAAGATTTGACCTGGTGACCTAGTTTTTGACCCCACATGACCCAATTTCGAACTCATCTGAGATATCATGTAGACAAACATTCTGACCAAGTTTCATGAAGATTGGGCCAAATTTGCGGCCTCTAGAGTGTTCACAAGCTTTTTCTAAGATTTGACCTGGTGACCTAGTTTTTGACCCCACATGACCTAATTTCGAACTCATCCGAGATATCATGTAGACAAACATCCTGACCAAGTTTCATGAAGATTGGGCTAAAAATGTGGCCTCTAGAGTGTTCACAAGGTTTTTCAAGGATTTGACCTAGTGACCTAGTTTTTGACCCCACATGACCCAATTTCGAACTCATACGAGATATCATGTAGACAAACATCCTGACCAAGTTTCATGAAGATTGGGCCAAATTTGTGGCCTCTAGAGTGTTCACAAGGTTTTTCTAAGATTTGACCTAGTGACCTAGTTTTTGACCCCACATGACCCAATTTCGAACTCATCCGAGATATCATGTAGACAAACATCCTGACCAAGTTTCATGAAGATTGGGCCAAAACTGTGGCCTCTAGAGTGTTCACAAGCAATTGTTGTCGACGGACGACGGACGACGCACGACGGACAAAAGGCGATCACAAAAGCTCACCCGAGCACAAGTGCTCAGGTGAGCTAAAAAGTCAACGGGCCTTAACTCTTTCAAAAATTTAGGAATCAGGTCATGCTGACGATATGCGCATCTCCTCTTGATAATAAAGCTTCCCATAAAGTTTCATTGAATTCAAGCCATTAGTTCCTGAGAAATAGCCCGGACAAGAATCATGCAATATGTACTATAGGCCAAAAAGTCAAGGGGCCTTAACTCTTTGAAAAATTTAGGGATTGGGTCATGCTGACGATATGCGCATCTCCTCTTGGTAATAAAGCTTCCCATAAAGTTTTGTTGAATTCAAGCCATTAGTTCCTGAGAAATAGCCCGGACAAGAATCATGCAATATGTACTATAGGCCGAAAAGTCAATGGGCCATAACTCTGTGAAAAATTGAGGAACCAGGTCACGCCGACGATATGCGTATCTACTCTTGGTGATAAAGCTTCCCATAAAGTTTCGTTGAATTCAAGCCATTAGTTCCTGAGAAATAGCCCGGACAAGAATCATGCAATATGACTATAGGCCAAAAGTCAATGGGCCATAACTCTTTTAAAAATTTAGGAATCGGGTCATGCTGATGATATGCGCATCTCCTCTTGGTAATAAAGCTTCCCAAAAAGTTTCGTTGAATTCAAGCCATTAGTTCCTGAGAAATAGCCCGGACAAGAATCATGCAATATGTACTATAGGCCGAAAAGTCAATGGGCCATAACTCTTTTAAAAATTTAGGAATCGGGTCATGCTGACGATATGCGCATCTCCTCTTGGTAATAAAGCTTCCCATAAAGTTTCGTTGAATTCAAGCCGTTAGTTCCTGAGAAATAGTCCGGACAAGGAAAGTGTGACAGATGAACGGACGAAGCGGCGACTATATGCGTCACCTTCGGTGACCATAAAAATGAAAACTCTTTTACTTTGCCTTTAATGCGAGATTGATTAATTTAATAAGGATTTTGCTATTTAATTTAGAAATTGCATAGATAATATTAGGTCTAAGACCAATGTTGAAACAACGAAAATTCAATTATGCCTTCAATTTATGGCTTTGTACATCTTATTTTAGATTTCATAATGACCTTGAAATACTAATCAATCATCCTTAAAAACTATAACAAGAGTGTTCTCTGGAACACATGTGTCACCTGCTGAAGCATTACGGACAGACGGACAGATAGATTACTGAAAAGGGATCCCTACGCTTACAGCAGGTGGCACAAAAACTAGGAGCTATCTATCACTAAGGGGATTACTACCCCTGTATCCTACCTTGTCTTCATGAAATGTGACATGACAAATGTGATTCCTATATAGCCCCCATTTGAGAGAAAATATTTTAGAATACTTACCACTTTCATCAAAACATTTCTCACACCATTGTCGTCCAAAGACAAAGTCCATCCTCTCCCCGTGCCTCATGACGTACAACTGTCGAGTTAGTGTCGTGTCAGGGACTTTCTTCTCAATGGATGACCTTTCTTTCTTCTTGACAACCTGGATATGTAAAAACAAGACAGTGACCTTTCCAAACAATGACCTTTCCCAAACATATGCTTTTCCACACAATGGTCTTTCCAATACAGCAGAACATGCCAAACAAAGAGCGACTTTGATCACCTACCATAGTAACTATGGTCAATGACAGAACGCACTTTAGTCTGTTTACTCCAGTCAAAGTCTTCAGTAGAAAGGAGAGAAACATGCACAGAGGTTATCCGAAAATAAACTATGGTTCAACCACCGATTTCTCTGGTCGTACCATGGTCGATATTCGGAGCACCTCTGGGTAGTCTTCATCCCTCCAGAAGAAGAGTGTGACCAGAATAACCAGACTATAGATGAACAAAAGTGCGTTCTATCATTGACCATAGTTTCTATGGTAGGTGATCGAAGTCACTCCAAATATCATTAAATTTAATGTCATCATTTTAATTTTTTCAGTCCCAATTGTTTTCCATTTATTTAACCCTTTCCCTCATATATACTCCTTTTGACGCCCTCAAAAGGTATCACATAAAGCCTGATCTGCAGAAGACCACAGTTAAACCTTACCAAATTTAATTACAAAATCCTAATTTCCAGACCACTGAGGAGCAGCGAACAGCATAAAACCTGATCAGCCTGCGAGTTACTCGCAGGCTGATCTGGTTTTATGCTGTTCGCATAGGTCTTTTCATGATTTCCTCTATGGGGGAAAGGGTTAAGCCTTACCATGCTATATTTCTTAATTGGATTTGTCCTTTCTCCATTTTGGACTGTACCATTAATCATTTATGTGGGTGATTGCTGAAAATTTACTGACCAAAAACAAACAGTGCAGGCCATGATCAGACTGCATGGATCTGCAGGCTGATCTTGGTCTGACCTGGTTCCAAAGGCAGTCACCAGTGCCCACAGCATTGTAAGCGATAAGCTATAAATAACCAAGTTTTTGTCTGAATCCTGATTAATAAAATGTTTAATCCATATTTCACTATTTCCATTTTTCGTATTTTGAAGCATAATCAGGATCCCAAGTTCACATTATTGGAAAACCCACATTCCCTAAATACGCTTTGCTTCTTAATCAACCATGGGAAATTTAGGACAGTGTGGTGACAGCAAGGTTCATTTGACCAATGAAACAGTGTGGAATTTTGAAAGTTAGCTTCATTCTACCATGTAAAGCTGATGTCACGCTCCTCACGTAATCATTGCAGTTTTTCTTGTGGGAAAAATGAGTCAGCTTTTGCTTTTGTACATTTCAACAAAGAGTATTTAAAATACTATGCATTATTTCATGGGTCAGCATGTAGCTGATTAATATTCATGGAAATATGAAATTTTATTTCACAGTCATAATTGTCCTTCATTTCAATCCCACCTAGATCAAAGTAAAGTCTTAATCGCTAGATTAAGTCGAGTATACCCAGTTTCTATTTTGAATATCTTTCATGGCATTAACTGAACTTGAAAATTAATGAAAGAGCACTCACTGACCTTTGCGTACAGGTCATCAGACTGCCTAAGGTGCGTGCATTCCCCAGAGCTAGCTGCATTACTTGTCGTCTGCTGGGGTTCTACACCATTCACAACAGGCTTCTGGGAAATTATCAGGGGCAGTGCCCTAAATGTAAAAAAGAAGAAATATATTAACCTTTTAACTCATATGGACACATTTTTTGACGCACTGGCAAACTGAGCGGACTCAGATAAGACAGTTTCTTCTAAGCTTGAAATAGCTAAAAATAGCAAAATAACATTGATCACAGTATAAATAATCAAGTTTGTAAACTTGATGTAGCTTGGATTGAATTCTCCTTCCTGATTTAAAAATATGAGATTAATTCCCCAAGCATTAATTAGATCTCTGAACATCTAAACTGCTGATTAAAAACTTAAACATCACATATTGTTCAATAGCAGAAAAGCAATGTGTCTGAATATTTAACAGACAAAAATTATGCCCTTGTTAATGAGAAAAAAAATTGTACCGTACAACGGTTACCAGATTCTTTGTGATAATAAAAATGGCGGCACCTCTTAAGTCATACAGGCTTTTAACAGATTTTAACTTATTTAATTATTTAATCTTTACCTTAATCATTAATTTACATTGAATAATTTTATATTTATTCAACTTATATTCTTACTTGATTCCAAACATAGTTCAGTTCCATCTTAAAGCTAAGGAAAATAATCGATCTCCTGTGGATAATACATAAACAAAAGAAAAAAAACCCAGTCCCAAATGGAAAATACATTAACAAAAGGTCAAAATAATAATCAGTCCCCAATTGATAGTACATTTTACAAAAGGTAACAAGTGCCGGTAGAAACAGTGGATGCTCCCCGAACTGTGCTTTTTCACTTGATGGGTATTATACTATAATTATGAGCTCTAGACAAAATTTAAGCACGAAAAATAACAAAGGGCAATTACTCCATAACTATGCAAATCAGAGTTATGGTTCTTGTACACTGCACTTTTTCTCATACATATCTATCTACCTATGAAGTTTCATGTTGATATCTCTTATAGTTTTTGTGTTAGGCTCCAGACAAAATTATGGACGGATGAACGGACAAAAAAGCGAACAGGATGGACAGACAAAGCAGTAACTATATTATACTGGGGGAGCATAAAAATAATAATCGGTCCCTAATGGATAATACATTCACAAAAGGTTTAAAAACAGAGCTTAAAGAAGTCACAGAAAAACCCAGAAAGACCAATTCCAATACCCCATTACATACCCATGGAGAGCCCATGCCCAAGTTTCCGCCGTCCTCTTGGTGTAGGTGCCGGGGAACATACCAGTGACCCCAGTCAGCCAGGATGTGCCACTGTACCAACCGTCCTCACTCCGAGTTGTCTCGTTTGTGTCCATGAATACATAGTCCCCCATAATCAGGTCTAGCTCATCTTCTAGGTCGGCTTTATAAGCCTTTAGAACTTTTCTGACCTGAAACAGGTTTTTGTTTTTTGTTTTTATTGGGTTTAATGTCCCACCAACAGTATTTCAGTCCTTTGGAGACTATGTCTACTTGAGACAGATACAGTGCTGCCACATTGCAGTATCATGTCATATACATGTGGCATGATACCACACCCAGTTACATTATCTTGACACCGGGCCAACCAGTCCTAGAACAAACCTTATATGCTGAGTGCTAAGCAAGGAAGCTATACCAGTACAATTTCTTTTATAACTTCGGTATGTCACGTCCAAGGGATTGAATCCTTAACCTCCCAAGTCTGAGTGAATGCTCTAAATGCACAACCACAGGGAATGGTCTGGAACAAAATGAGACTTGAATACTGTAAAAGTTGTGGCAAGATGTAAGTATACAAACTCACCAAGAGGAGAACTTGTCTTTCTAACTACAAGTATAATTACATATCTCCAACCCTCTTTTAACATACCCTTCTAACATTTTTTGCCATGACATTTAATGATCAGCCCTCAATAAACCAGCATTGCCATGAGAACATATTGGTTAACCCTCACTTTTTTAGCAACATGATGAGTCAAGTGAGAAAAAACCACATCCGTGTAGATCAACCACCAAGTCTACAAGCTGGATGTTTATATACCACTGGACAGTTGTCACCAAAATTAAGTCTGTGGTCAACATACTAGATGTGGGTGTTCCTCGGAACACTTGTGTCGCCTGTATTTAAGCATGTTTGATGAAAGAATTGACTAGAAAATCGATCTTTTGACAAATTATTGATAAAGCATAATCTATTTTGTGAGGTACAAAATAACACCAAATCACACACACACACACACACACACACACACACACATATATATATATATATATATATATATATTTTTTTTTTTTTTTTTTTTTTGGGGGGGGGGAATAAAATATTCAAACAGTGCAATATGTAATAATTTTCCCGAGCACTTTCGACTATACAGTTTTCATCAGAGGAATGTCAGAATGACTATGAATTCAAAACATTAACTGTAAGAAAAGTTATGACGTTAATTATATATATGTTGCAAGTTTGTAGTCATCATTATCATTATTGAGTTATCATTCTTGTGTACTGCACTCAGACCAATGAGATCTATCTACTATAAATGTTTAAGGCAACACTTCAAATACTTTACAAGTTATGCACCACACAAGAATTAAATCAAAAAAAATAAACAAAGGGAAATAACTCAGAAAATATTAAAGTCAGAGTTATCATTCTTGTGCACTGCACTCCACCTCAATGTGATCTATCCATGTTTTAAGTTTCAAGGTGATACCTCAAATACTTTTTGAGTTATGGTCCGGACAAAAATAAAATCTCAGAATCAACAAAGGGTAATAACTCAGAAAATACGAAAGTCAGAGTTATCATTCTTGTGCACTGCACTCCACCTCAATGTGATCTATCCATGTTTTAAGTTTCAAGGTGATACCTCAAATACTTTTTGAGTTATGGTCCGGACAAAAATAAAATCTCAGAATCAACAAAGGGTAATAACTCAGAAAATACGAAAGTCAGAGTTATCATTCTTGTGCACTGCACTCCACCTCAATGTGATCTATCCATGTTTTAAGTTTCAAGGTGATACCTCAAATACTTTTCGAGTTATGCTCCGGACAAGAAAGTGTGACGCCGACGACGCCGACGACGCCGACGACGCCGACGACGCCGACGACGACGACGACGACGACGACGGACAAAGTGATCCCTATGTGTCTGCCATGCTATGCAGGCGACACAATAATCACACCAGGGTCGCATTTCACTAAACTTCTTATGATCTTAGGCCAAACAAAGAAAATAGTTCCATTTCTGGTCTCCAGCCAAAAGGAAAAGATGGTATGTCGGTAGGGATATGTTTTATTGTAGTTGTTGCGAAAAGTAAAAAATAGTAAAGGAAAGATCTTTTAGAGGCAGAGATGTAAAATAAGAGGACCAAGATGGCCCCATGTTGCTCACCTGAGTAAGATTGCTGTGTTAGGCATGATAGCAAAATATGTGGCATCTAAAGTGTTTTTCTAACATTTGACTAAGTGACCTAGATTTTGATCCTACCTGAATTTGCACTCAACTTGGAATTCATGCAGTCATCATTCTTATTAAGTTTAATGAAGACTGGGACAAAAATGTAGGCCTCTAGAGTGTTCACAAGATTTTTCTAAAATTTGCCCTGGTGACCTACTTTTTGATCCCATGTGGCCCAGTTTTGAATTCGTCCGAGATTTGATGTAAACAAATATTCTGACCAAGTTACATTAAGGTTAGGCTAAAACTGTGGCCTACATGACCTTATTTCAAACTCATCCGACATAGCATAAAGACAACATCCTGACAAAGTTTCATGAAGATTGGGCCAAAAAATTTGGCCAAACATGTTCACAAGGTTTTGACCTGGGGACCTAGTTTTTGACCCCACGTGACCCAATTTAAAACTCATCCAAGATATTATGTAGACAAACATCCTGACCAAATTTTATGAAGATTGGCCTAAAACTGTGGCCTCTAGAGTTTTCACAAGGTTTTTCTAAGATTTGACCTGGTGACCTAGTATCTGACCCAACATAACCCATTTTCGAACTCATTTAAGATATAATGTAGACAAACATCTTGACTAAATCTAATGAAGATTGGGCTAAAACTGTGGCCTCTAGAGTGTTCACAAGCAATTGTTGACGACGGGTGACAGACAAAAAGTGGTCACAAAAGGTCACCCAGAGCACAAGTGCTCAGGTGAGCTAAAAAACTTTAGGGATGGCCGTGAAAAAAGAGGGTCAGTCAGGAGACCAGAAATGGGACTTTTTTTTTGGCCTTAGATGTAAATCTGTTGTTCTACATAGTGTCTACTATCGTTTTATTTCACGATAAAACTTGAAGAAAGATGACCCATTTCACAACATTTGTATCGAAAGAATCACAGGAAAAAAATTATTTTACATCTGTTAATTTGTACTAAAAAAGATTTTTTTTTGTATGAAGTTCAGTAAAACAAGCCCCAGCTTGTGATGAGTAATTTTCAGTTTGGTCCGGTTTAATTCTGTTTGCTATAAGATAAGGGGGATGGGGGGGAGGCATAAACTGAGCTAGTTCAATCATTAACATAGTAATTGACTATCCCCACCCTAAAACCTGTATCCTGGTAAGTGACCAAACTTCCTTACTGCAAGTTTGTGTGTCCTCATGTATTTAGGATTGAAAAGTACCAGTACAACTAAAAACATTTATTTTTCAACTTAACTGAAATAATGTTATCCATTGGATATAGATATACATAATTTCCTATAGGACAATATCCTAAATCAAGAGAGCCGAGATGGCCCTGAATTGCTCACCAGAGAAACATTGCTTTCATTGCCTATTATAGTATTATGAGTCATACTGATTACAAAAGCCATGCAGAAGTATCTAAATTCCACACAAAAACTTTACCCTCCATTCAAATTTTGCAGGTCATACGGTAGCTTTAATAAGTCTAGGCCAAAAATAAAATGTCTGTTTCTGGTTGCCCAGCCAATTCTCTTTTTTAATGACCGACCCTGAAGTTTTTTTTACCTTTCTACCAATAAAAAAATATATCCATTTTATTACCTTTCATTTCATGTAAAAAAATAATAATAATAATAAAATCTTGACCTACTGACCCTCTTTTTTATTTGCTGGAGACCAGAAACTGACCTTTTTTTTTCTTCTTTTTTTTGCCCTATATAAAATCAAGTGACTCCTGGCTCTCAAAAATACTTTCCTATATAAGTTAATGTAAAATCAAGTGCCCCCTAGGGCTGGCCAATTTTGACCCCAAGGCCATGATTTGAACAAAAGTAGTAGAGGTCCACTTTGCCATGTTACACACCAAATATCTTCACTCAAGACCTTGAGGTTTCTGACAAGAACATTTTTCTAGTTTTTCCAATAAAAGTCTATGAAAAACCAAGTGACCCCTGGGGCAGGGCCAAATTTGACTCCACGGTCATGATTTGAACAAACTTTGTAAATGTCTACTAGGTCATGGTGCACACTAAATATCTAAATTCTAGGCCTTTTGGTTTCTGAGAAGAAGATTTTTCTAGTTTTTCCTTTATAAGTATATGCAAAATCAAGTGACCCCTGGGACAGGGCCAATTTTGACCCCAGGCCGTGATTTGAACAAATTGGCAGAGGTCTACTAGGCCAGATTATATACTTAATATCTAAACTCCAGGCCTTGTGGTTTCTAACAAGAAGATTTTGCTAGTTTTTCTTATGCAAGTCTATGAAAAATCAAGTGACCCCCTGACCCCAGGTTAATGATTTGAAGAAACTTGGTAGAGGTCCACTAGACAATGCCTCATTCAAAATTTCTAAGCTTAGATAGACCTTGTGGTTTCACCTTTAAAAGCTATTTTTAGCACACGTGGCCAAGATATAAAGTGGACAAGAACCATTTAAATAACTTTGGTAGAGCATCACAGGCAAATTTTATCAAATTTGGCCCTGTGTTTTCAGAGATGTCGTTTGAAACAAATGTTGACTCTGGACATAAGCACGAACGACGGATGCCATGAGCAAATTGTGCTTAGGTGAGCTAAAAAAAGTAAATAGGAAAAAACAATGGGAAACTCAGCTTATATTTCATACAATGCAAATATAACAAAAGAACCACAAGGATAAAGTATTGAAAGCCTGTGTATCCAAATATTTTTTTTTTTACCCTCATGTATATGACACATTCAATATGAAAAATTCAGTGTAAACTTCCTCATCATATGCAAACACAGGAAGATAAAATCAATCTGATATCTATACTCCTGTCAACTATCTTATCTTGAAGCTCAAAACAATGAGTGTTTACATTAAAGTAAACAATCCAAATTTACTGACTTAACACAGCTAAAGGTCATCTCATTCAGGAAGAGGAAGATTCCAGGATGAAAGATTTCAAACTTTAGTGAATCTGACGCTATCATACAAAAAAAAGTTTTCATTTACAGTTTTATAAGGAATACTAGCCAGAGGGACAAGATTGTCCTGAACTTGCTCACCTGAGAAACATTGCCTTCATTGCCTGCATTGCTTAAGAAATGAAATGGCAAATCTGTGTGATGTTGTGATATTTTAATGGCCAAAACTGTAGATCTGTCAGTCAATATCAGCCATAATTGAGAAATTTCTGCCATTATCATTGTGAAAAAATTTAAGTTGATTGCTAAAATTTGCAATTGCTAGAGTGTAAAAAAAGTAAAAATCTAGCATCTTTTAATAATTCAAGGGCCATAACTACTGATCAAATTGACTGATAACAAAAATAATCAAACTTGGCTGAGATATTATGGCCATTAACATTTTCATGAAGTCTGAGGATGATTTCTTAATAAACAAGAGGGCCAAGATGGCCCTGAATCGCTCACCTGAGAAAGATGATTGCTTAACCCTTTCCCTCATACAGACTCATTTTGACGCACTCAATAGGTACCACATAAAGCCTGATCTGCAGAAAAACACAGTTAAACCTTACCAAATTTAATTATAAAATCCGCATTTCCAGGCCACTGAGGAGCAGCGAACAGCATAAAAGCTGATCAGTCTGCAAGTTACTCACAGGCTGATCTGGTTTTATGTTGTTCGCATAGGTCTTTTCATGGTTTCCTCTGTGAGGGAAAGGGTTAAGAAAAAAAGATGCTTGAGTGTAAACAAAGTGAAATCTGGCTTATTTTTTTATAGTGAAAGGGGCATAACTCCTAAATTAACTAGGCAATATCAGTCATAATTGAAGCTGATTGTGAGATTATGGTCATTAACATTGTCTTTAAGTTTGAAGTTAATTGATTAAAAATGAAGACGCTTAAGGGTGTAAACAATGTAAAATCTGGCATTTTTTCATAATAAAAGGGACATAACTCCTGACCTAATTTGCCAATCTCAGCCATAATAATCAAACTGGATTGAGAGATAATGGTCATAAACATTGTCTTAAAGTTTAAAGATGATTGTTTAAACTAGATGTGGGTGTTCCTCGGAACACTTGTGTCGCCTGCATTTAAGCATGTTTGATGAAAGAATTGACTAGAAAATCGATCTTTTGACAAATTATTGATAAAGCATAATCTATTTTGTGAGGTACAAAATAACACCAAATCACACACACACACACACACATATATATATATAAATATAAAAATTTAACTGTAAGAAAAATAATATTAATAATTTTCCTGAGCACTTTCGACTATACAGTCTTCATCAGAGGAGTGTCAGAATGACTATGAATTCAAAACATTAACTGTAAGAAAAATTATGACATCATTAAGCACTTATGACGTTAATTATATATATGTTGTATTTGTAGTCATCATTATCATTATTGAGTTATCATTCTTGTGTACTGCACTCAGACCAATGAGATCTATCTACTATAAATGTTTAAGGCAACACTTCAAATACTTTTCGTGTTATGCACCACACAAGAATGAAGTCTGAGTATCAACAAAGGGCAATAACTCAAGGAAAAAGAGAAACAGAGTTATCATTCATGTGCACTGCACTACAAATCCATGAGATCTTTCCATCTATGAAGTTTCAAAGCAATATCTCAAATACTTTTTATGTTATGCTCCTGACAAAAATAAAGGCTGAGAATCAACAAAGGACAATAACTCAGAAAATACGAAAGTCAGAGTTATCATTCTTGTGCACTGCACTCCACCTCAATGTGATCTATCCATGTTTTAAGTTTCAAGGTGCTACCTCAAATACTGTTATGCTCCGGACAAGAAAGTGTGACGCCGACAACACCGCCGACGACGACGACGACGGACAAAGTGATCCCTATGTGTCTGCCATGCTATGCAGGCGACACAAAAATGAAGATGCTAGAGTGTAAACAAAGTGAAATCTTGCATTTTTTATATTAAAAGGGGCATAACTCCTGACCTAATTTGCCCATCTCAGCCACAATTGAACTCAATAGACTTATGGTATAAACAATGTCATAATTTGAAGATGACTGCTATAAAAATGAAGATGCTAGAGTGTAAACAAAGTGAAATCTGGCATTTTTTTTTAATTAAAAGGGACATAACTCCTGACCTTATTGACCGATCTCAGCCAAATCGAACTCAATCGAGACATTATGGTCATAAACATTGTCATAAAGTTTGAAGATGATTGCTCAAAAGATGAAGATGCTAGAGTGTAAACAGAGTGAAATCTGGCATTTTTTTATATTCAAAGGGGCATAACTCCTAACTTAATTGACTGATCTCAGCCATAATCAAATCAACATTGTCATAAAGTCTGAAGATGATTACTTAAGAAATGAAGGTGCTAGAATGTAAACACTAAAATGCTGACGATGCACTTCACATACGGGACGACTGACGACAGACACTCATGGGATCACAAAAGCTCATCCTGAGCTTTGCTCAGATGACTAATAAAATGCTGAGTGTAATAAACTAATTTTGGACTGACATTCAACAATTCTAAATGCTCATCCTGAGCACATGTGCACATGTGCTCAGGTGGGATAAAAACTGAAGCCATTGTTTTATAAGAAATATTAAAGATTGAAGTCTTTGTTCTATAAGAAACTAGTTTATACCAAAGTTGTGACCACATGACCTTCATTTTAACAAGAGCTGTCGGATGACAGCCTATTTCACTTTTCTCAGCACTGAATAGTATAATGTTGGCTGTTTTTATTTGTTTGATGGGTTTAAAGTGCCACCAACAGTATCACAGTCATTTTGAGACTTTGTCTACTTGAGACAGGTATAGCGCTGCCACACTGAGTATCACACCATAGACATGTGGCATGATAACATACCTTGTCAAATTATCCTGACACTGGGCCAACCAGTCCAGGAACTACCCATATAAATTATGATGAGCACTAAACAGGGAGCTTCAATATAATTGCAAGAATCTGAGGACGGAAAAGGAAACATGAAAATCTCAGATAATCGCTAGGCTTGGGAAAACCAAGAGCATTTTCCCTTTAAGGTAATCCATCCATCATTAAATTGTGATCATGGTCCATCAAGTGATTTCTAAGGAATTTTAATGTAAATATGAGCCTTTTAGACTTTGAGCAAAAAAAGTCCAAGTCAATGGATGCTTGCATCTGCACTAGCTTCCTTTTAAGCATTTGAAGGACCATGATTATAATTCAATGATGGATGGATTACCTTAAGCTTATAATTTTGCTATACATGTATCTATAGTGACCAGGATTAGACATCAAACTGGTGAGTATCACAATTTTACTGTTATTATAAACAAATCCATTATTTTAACAAATAATTTTACCAAAAAGCTGGAAAAAAATATGTTTGCCATGCTCTGACTGACTCAATGGAATTGGTATCAACACAAAATATTTTAGCCCCAAGTCAACATTTTTTTTTTTTTAAGACCTCAGATTTCTGTTTTCTGGTCAATTTCATTCATTCCATTTTTTCTGCTATTTTCAAGCCACTTTCAATCAGATATCCTCTCTGGTTTTCATCAAATATATAAACTTTAATGAAGCTAAATAGTATTTTCATTCCTTCATCTTGAAGGCCAATTAGCTTTGCCATTGTCAAGAGAAAAAAACAACAACAACCTACCTACCTACCCACCCAAAAGGTTCTGGTCTGGAGCACAGAAAATAAACATATTTCTAATGATAGCCATAATGTTCTAGCAACCCACCTCACTTTTGCCGAGCCTTTGGTCCCGGGAGTAAAGTCGCATTTCCCAGGTGCAGTCGGCCGTCAGGTCAATCTGACGGGCCAGTTTGGACAGCTCCTCATGATGCTCTGCTGAATACTGATAAGCCAGGGTCACGTGTAACTGCTTCTTAGGGCCCGTGAATTCTATACCTGCATATATAATTTTACATTCTAGTACAAAAATATTATATAAAATACAGTTTTCCGTCCTAGGGTCAACGTAAATTTTAAGTCAAAAAGGGGCCATAACTGTGTCAAAAATGAAGTGAGAGGTACCACCGATCTTTTACACCTGCTTTACAAACCTATCAAATGCCATCAACATATTCACAGTGGTAGCTGAGAAATGAAAAATGTTGACCATAGGATTGACTTAAATTGAAGACAGATGAAAAAACGTATAAATATGTCACACCGGCTTGCTTAACCCTTTCCCTCATAGAGGAAACCATGAAAAGACCTATGCGAACAACATACAAGAGGGCCAAGATGGCCCTAGATCGCTCACCTGAGAAAAGTATCATTCATTGCCTGTACAAAACAGATTGCTTAAGAATAAAGATGATGAGGTGAAACAATGTTCAAGAATTTTCTGACCCCATAAACAAAAGATATCATCATGACAAACATTCTGCCAAAGTTTGAGGATGATTGGACCAAAAATGTTGCCCTCAGAGTATAAACAAGATTTTTCTAAGATTTGACCTACTGACCTACTTTTCTGTCCAGCCCCACCCATTTTCAAACTGGTTCGAGATATCATCATGACAAACAATCTGACCAAGTTTGAGGAAGATTGGATCAAAATTGTGGCCTCTAGTGTGTAAACAAGATTTTTCTAAGATTTGACCTACTGACCTACTTTTGGATCCAACGTGACCCATTTTCGAAAGGGATCAAGATATCATCAAGACAAACATTCTGACCAAGTTTGAGGAAGATTGGATCAAAATTGTGGCCTCTAGTGTGTAAACAAGATTGTTCTAAGATTTGACCTACTGACCTACTTTTTGATCCAATCTGACTCAATTTCGAAAGGGTTCAAGATATTATCAAGACAAACATTCGGACCAAGTTTGAGGAAGATTGGATCAAAATTGTGGCCTCTATTGTGTTAACAAGATTTTTCTAACATTTGACCTACTGACCTACTTTTGGATCCAACCTGACCCATTTTCGAAAGGGTTCAAGATATTATCAAGACAAACATTCTGACCAAGTTTGAGGAAGATTGGATCAAAATTGTGGCCTCTAGTGTGTAAACATCAAAATTGTTGACGGACGACGGACAATCAAGTATCCCAAAAGCTCACCCTGAGCTATGCTCAGGTGAGCTAAAAACCAGATCAGCCTGCGAGTAACTTGCAGGCTGATCAGGTTTTATGCTGTTCGCTGCTCCTCAGTGGTCTGGAAATGAGGATTTTATAATTAAATTTGGTAAGGTTTAACTGTGGTTTTCTGCAGATCAGGCTTTATGTGGTACCTATTGAGTGCGTCAAAATGAGTCTATATGAGGGAAAGGGTTAAACAGGTGGGAAAAACACAAAGCAAGGCAATACAGCACTATTTTCATTAGCATCAAACTTAACACAATGTTTAACCAGACATTGGTACTGCCCATTACTTGAAAAGTCATTGGTTAAATTCATGTCAAAAATAAATTTTATGTTGTCACTTATGACTTGATGAAAATAAATTTTCCAAACATTAAACAATGAATTTTATTTGCCATGTAGGCAATGTAGAATCTGAGCTACACTACTGTATGAACA
Organism: Solen grandis; assembly: GCA_021229015.1. NCBI lineage: Eukaryota > Metazoa > Mollusca > Bivalvia > Adapedonta > Solenidae > Solen > Solen grandis. Next base: position 25,686,377 of record CM037795.1, on the reverse strand, counting down.
AAAAGAGACAACCCTGATCAGATAGCTCCTGGAAAGAGTTGTCTGATCTGGGTCTGCTCTTTTGCCAAGGTGTCAAAACATATATCTACATAAGGGAGAGTATTAAAGTGTAACATTGAATTTCTATTTATGTAATAGAAAGAAAAACATTTCACACACCATGACTCTTCATTTCTGCTCCAAACTGGTTAATGACGTCACACAGGAATTTGTAATAGACATCCTGTACAAAGAGGCCTATAAAATTCCCAGCTGTGTGGCTGTAAAAATCCAAATTTAGACGTCCAGGGCACTGCTCCAATGCTGATTTCAATTTGAAGAGTCCCTCTTTCACTTTACTTGCCATTTGGTCTTCTACCTAAGACAAGAGATGAACAGATTTCTCATGAAGTGGTCAAAATAAGCAATGACAGCTGGACCAGGCTTGAATACCCCTAACAATACTTACCAGTAAGTAAAACTTAAATACTTAAGGGCAAAATTCATTACTCTCGTTTTTCTAAAGAAAACACCCGAATTCTTCATTTCTTAACAAAAATAGTTAACTATTAAGGTGATTGTCACAAAAATGATATAAGTTCATGTTTTATGCCTGTATATCGTGTATCAGTGTTTGTTTTTATAACCAATGTAAGAGTGAGTGAGTGTCACTTTAAATGTACCTGTATTTCCCTGTGCAAACACAGGTATCTTGCCTACACTGTACATGAGTTGTTGTGTTTTACCTGTATATCTGTGTGTAAGAGTGGTCAGTTTGGACTGGGCAGTGCTGGAGAGAGGACAGAATTGAGCTGTGTGGGTGAAAGACTTTACTTTTGAGGTATTTATGCCAAACCTATTTTATTTCATGTTATTCTGAGGACAGATAAAGCTATTGTGCTTTATTAAAATTATGTATGTTAAGCTTAAGTAGTACATTTCTTATATGGTTTTAATTAAATATCATGCATGTACTCTGAAATAGATGTGTACTCGGCATAACTGATATTTGAGATATGAATTTAAGAATATGATGCATTTATTGATGATAATTCACTTTGGTAAACGGTTTATATACATAATGCAATATAAGTCTAAAGTAAGCATAGGTTACTATGTAATTATATATTCTATATAATTATCTCGAAAGCAAATGTCTTAAATCAACTTATTTGCCAGATGTCATAGACGGGCAGTTTATGTCGGGTAGTCCTGTGTGGAAAGTCGTACGATACAGTCCTGTGTGGAATGTCTTACGGTGCAGTCCTGTGTGGAATGTCTTACGATGTAGTCTTGCATGGAACGTCATACGTCTTATGTCATTGTCCTGTGTGGAACGTCTTATGCTGTTGTCCTTTGTGGAGCGTCATTTGTGGCAGTCCTTTGTTGGAGCCTCGTCTTCGTGAAGATAACGAGTTATATATATATATATATATGTGTGAGAGACGTCACGTCATACGTCATGTCTATTGTGTCCTAAGTGGAGCTGGTTTTTGGTATCCTTTGTGGAACGTACATCGTATGACATTATATGTGTTCCTGTGTGGACTGACTGATTTAAAAGCATCTTATTCGTAGAGCTGGCCAGAAACTGTTTACATTAAAAGTGTGCACATGAACATTTAATAGGGGTTTAAATTATAACTGTTGTTTTTTTTCTGAAATAAATATTTGATTTACATATGTTCGTGTATTGTTTTGATATATAATAGAAATATAAAAGAATCCTGCACCACAAAACATTTTTGTGACATTTGGCGATCTCGGCAGGACTATTTCATCATAATATAATTTTGAGATGTCATAGTACTATTATATATCAATTACTTTACTCTTTCAATTTTAAGATGTGATTTTACATGTTTTGAAAATGCATAATACATTTTAATTGTTTTAGATAAAGGTACCTCATTGTTAAGGATGGAGAAGGTAAATGAGTACATTGAAATAGGAAAGAAACTAGGGTTGGAAGGAAGTGAGCTTGTAAGTTATGTTCAACAGAGAGAGGAGAAAGGAGAATGAAAAAAGAGAAAGAGATAAGCAAGAGAGGGAAGAAAGATTAATGGAGAGAGAGATGAAATTGTCTGTTTTAGAAAAGGAGATAGAATTAGAAAAGACAAAGAAAAGTATACCAAGCGTGACAAAAACTGAATTTTCAGTAAAGTTACCAAAACTTCCAGCCTTTAACGATAAACAAGACTGTATGGATGCTTACCTTAAGTGGTTCGAACGATTTGCAGTAAACGCTGGTTGGGAGAAAGGTCACTGGGCATCTCATTTGAGCGCTCTTTTACAGGGCAAGGCTCTTGATGTTTATTCAAGATTGTCGGTCACAGATGCTTTGAAATATGATAGCTTAAAGGAAGCTTTATTGCAAAGGTTTCAGCTTACAGAAGAGGGGTTTAGGTCAAAATTCAGAAATAGTAAGCCAGAGGTTGGTGAAACCCCTCATCAATTTGTTGTCAGACTCGAAGAGTATTTACTCAGATGGATGGAATTAGCAAAAGTTCCAGAAAGTTTTGACGGGTTAAAAGATCTCTTTCTCAGAGAACAGTTTTTGCAGGTATCCAGCAAGAGTTTACAAGTCTTTCTTAAAGAGCATAAAATATCCTCAGTTTTTGAAATGACTGACTTGGCTCAGCAGTACCAAGAGGCGCACAAGTTAGTTGAGACTCAGACGTCTTATCGACGAACAAATGTGACTGTAGACAATAATAATCCACCTAAAACAGATTTGACTCCACAATTAAATGTTAAGGACAGGGTGTGTTATAACTGTAGGTCACTATCACATTTCATTAAAGATTGTCCCCAACTCAAACCAAAGACTGTCAAAGTAGGAGCTCTCAAGCAATTTAATGGTGAGAGAAAGGGCAGATTTATAAATAGAGGTAGATTTGTTGGTAGAGGTGGCTATCGTGGAAGCTTTAATAGCAGGGCAAGTCAGCATGACTATGACAGAGAGCAAATCGAAGGAAAGGATGTAGCCAACTTAATTGTAGAGAACTCTCATGATGATTGTTGCTTGACTGGGAGTGGGTCAGTAACTCTAGAGTGCGGTCATAAATTGCCCGTCATGACAGCTGCTTGTAGATCTGACAGAGAGTTCAATACAGTCAAGAATATGCCTGTTAAAGATGGTTACATGAACAGTCAGAAAGTAGAAGTTTTGAGAGATAGTGGGTGTTCAGGTGTTGTTGTCAGAAGAAGTCTCGTTACAACAGATAACCTAGTTGGAAAGACTCAGATGTGTATGTTAGTAGATGGTACTGTGCGAAAGTTCCCCATTGCTCGGATTTTTGTTGACACACCGTTCTATGTAGGTCATGTAGATGCTTTGTGTGCAGAGCGACCTGTGTATGATTTAATTATAGGGAATATTCCAAATGCAAGAGATGCAGGTAACCCGGACAGGAATTGGATTACCAAAAGTCACGAAAAAGGTAAAGACAGTCATGAGCCATGTGAGGGGAAAGAGTCAGAGCCAGAATGTAACATTTCTGGTGCAGTTCAGACAAGGTTACAGAAGAAGAACGAAGGTAAGAAAAAGTCATTGATGGTTTCTAGCCCAATTGCTGAGATTACTGTTTCAGATATTAAGATAGGACAAGAATCTGACTGTACATTAGAGAAGGCAAGAGATTTAGCTGAAACGGGAGAGAAGGTAAGTGCTAAAAATGGTAGTGTACAGTGGTATGAGAAACAAAATGGCTTGCTCTATAGGTTTTTCCAATCCCTAAAAGTAGAAAATGGAAGGCTGTACAAGCAATTAGTTGTGCCAAATGAATTTAGAAACCATGTTTTGAAGCTGGCTCACGATTCTATTCTTGGTGGTCATTTAGGAGTGAGAAAGATGTTGACCAAGATTTTGACAGAATTTTATTGGCCAGGTTTACAAGGTGATATATCTAGATATTGTAGATCATGTGACTTGTGCCAGAAGACGTTTGCCCGAGGTAGAGTACCAAAAGTGCCGATAGGGAGTCTTCCACTCATAGATACGCCTTTTGAACGTGTGGCAGTGGATATAGTTGGACCAATCCACCCACCAACCGACAAAGGTAATCGTTTCATCTTAACAATGGTTGATTACTCAACACGTTACCCTGAGGCAGTTGCTTTAAAGTCCATTGATTCGGAAAGTGTTGCTGAAGCTTTGGTTGAAATGTTCAGTAGGGTAGGTTTTCCAAAAGAAATACTAAGTGACAATGGCAAGCAATTCACATCTGACATGATGAAAGAAGTTGGTAGGTTATTGTCCATTAAACAAATAACAACCACAGTTTATAATCCATCTTGCAATGGCCTAGTGGAAAAGTTCAATGGCACCCTCAAATCAATGTTAAGGAAAATGTGTTCTGAACAACCAAAACAATGGGACAGATATATACCCGCCTTGCTTTTCGCATACCGTGAGGCTCCCCAAGAAAGTACAGGATTTTCCCCTTTTGAACTACTTTATGGACGTAGAGTAAGAGGTCCTATGATGATTTTGAAAGAGCTTTGGACAAATGAAGATAGATCAGATGAGACAAAAACCACTTATGAATATGTGTTTGACCTTAGAAACAGGCTAGAGGAAACAGTGAAATTAGCTCAGGTCGAGTTATCAAAGAACCAGAAGAGGTATAAACAGTATGCAGATAGGAGGAGGAAACCGCGAAGCTTTAAGAAAGGTGAGAGAGTTTTGGTTTTACTTCCAACAGATAGAAACAAGCTCTTAATGCAGCTTAAAGGGCCATTTGTTGTGACAGAAAGAGTAAATGACTTTGACTATAAAGTTTCAGTTGGTGGTAAAGAGAAAATTTACCATATCAATTTGTTGAGGAAGTATTTTGACAGATGTTCAGGAAACGAAACAGATGTTTTAAAGTTCGTTGGTAAATCAAGAAGAGACAACAGTGGAACAGAATCAGAGACAGAGGTAAGTGGTGAGTTCACAGATGTCAATAGTTGCATCGTTGATAAGGTGTGTGTTTCAGTCATAGAGGAGAATGATCAAGATGAACTCGATGATGACACAGGTAAAGGAATAGATTCAGAAGAATATTGTAGAAGACAGTTGAGAGTTGATTTGCCGCCTTTAGAACCAAAGGAGACGATTAATGATGTGAATATCAACCCAGACTTGACCGAAGACCAGAGAGGTGAGTTAATGCAGTTTCTCAGAGAGTTTTCTGATGTTTTAACTGATATTCCAGGCAATACTTCTCTTTATGAACATGATATAAAGTTGGTCACAAGTGCACCTGTGAGATCGAAACCATACCCGGTCCCACATGCTATGAGACAGGTAATACAAGATGAGATGTTAGATATGGACATTATTTACAGAGTTGAGTCACCTATGGATCTAACAGGTTTTGTATAGACTTTCGAAAGTTAAATAAAATCACAGTGTTTGACGCAGAACCTATTGGGAATCCTGATGACATCTTTGCAAAGTTGTCAAAGGGTAAGTTTCTCACAAAATTAGATCTTACCAAGGGATATTGGCAAATTCCTGTCAAGAAAGATTGTCAACAATATACAGCTTTCATTTCGTCTGAAGGTCTGTTTGCATTTAAGAAAATGCCATTCGGTTTGGTGAATGCTGGTTCAACATTTTGTAAAATGATGAGGAAACTCTTACAGGGAATGAGTAATATTGAGAATTTCGTTGATGACATACTTTCACACTCAGAAACTTGGGAAGAGCATTTGTTGGCTTTGCGAAAATTGTTTGAAAGACTTAGGAAAGCTTCGTTGACCGTGAGACCATCAAAATGCATGTTTGGATATTTTCAGTTGGAGTTTCTTGGACATCTTGTAGGTCAGGGTCACTTGAGAGCTACTGCTGACAAGATAGCAACAATTAGAAATTGTAGTAAACCCGACACGAAAAAGCAGGTTAGATCATTTCTTGGTCTGATAGGATACTATAGAAAGTTCATCCCGAATTTTAGTACTATTGCTGCTCCATTGACAGACCTCACAAAAAAAGGGGCACCGAACAAAATAGTTTGGTCTCTAGAAGCAGAAAGAGCATTCAGAGGGTTGTTAAATTCCTTGTCAAAGACACCAATCCTTTGTTTACCAGATTATGACAGACAGTTCACATTGCGGACCGATGCATCTGACATGGGCCTTGGTGCGGTTCTCTTGCAAGATCATGATGGAATTAAGTTTCCAATTTCTTATGCCAGCAGAAAGCTGTTGCCTAGAGAAAGAGCATACTCCGTCATAGAAAAGGAATGCTTGGCTGTTGTTTGGGGAATTCAGAAATTTCAGGTTTTCTTGTATGGTCGTGAGTTTGTACTTGAGACAGACCACCAGCCATTGGTGTATTTGAACAGGTCAAAGGTTGCCAATGCCCGGTTGATGAGGTGGGCGTTGACACTTCAGATGTATAGGTTCCAAATTGTTTCAATCAAGGGATCCGAAAATGTTGCGGCAGATTTTCTCAGCCGTTTTATTTAGACGCGGTATTCATTGATATTTTAGAACAGTTTTATTTACATGGTGAAAAATGAATTTTCATCTTGAGATTGGGGATATGTCACAAAAATGATATAAGTTCATGTTTTATGCCTGTATATCGTGTATCAATGTTTGTTTTTATAACCAATGTAAGAGTGAGTGAGTGTCACTTTAAATGTACCTGTATTTCCCTGTGCAAACACAGGTATCTTGCCTACACTGTACATGAGTTGTTGTGTTTTACCTGTATATCTGTGTGTAAGAGTGGTCAGTTTGGACTGGGCAGTGCTGGAGAGAGGACAGAATTGAGCTGTGTGGGTGAAAGACTTTACTTTTGAGGTATTTATGCCAAACCTATTTTATTTCATGTTATTCTGAGGACAGATAAAGCTATTGTGCTTTATTAAAATTATGTATGTTAAGCTTAAGTAGTACATTTCTTATATGGTTTTAATTAAATATCATGCATGTACTCTGAAATAGATGTGTACTCGGCATAACTGATATTTGAGATATGAATTTAAGAATATGATGCATTTATTGATGATAATTCACTTTGGTAAACGGTTTATATACATAATGCAATATAAGTCTAAAGTAAGCATAGGTTACTATGTAATTATATATTCTATATAATTATCTCGAAAGCAAATGTCTTAAATCAACTTATTTGCCAGATGTCATAGACGGGCAGTTTATGTCGGGTAGTCCTGTGTGGAAAGTCGTACGATGCAGTCCTGTGTGGAATTGTTTACGGTGCAGTCCTGTGTGGAATGTCTTAGATGTAGTTGGAATTGTCCTTTGTGGAGCGTCATTTGTGGCAGTCCTTTGTGGAGCCTCGTCTTCGTGAAGATAACGAGTTATATATATATATATATGTGTGTGAGAGACGTCACGTCATACGTCATGTCTATTGTGTCCTAAGTGGAGCTGGTTTTTGGTATCCTTTGTGGAACGTACATCGTATGACATTATATGTGTTCCTGTGTGGACTGACTGATTTAAAAGCATCTTATTCGTAGAGCTGGCCAGAAACTGTTTACATTAAAAGTGTGCACATGAACATTTAATGGGGGTTTAAATTATAACTGTTGTTTTTTTTCTGAAATAAATATTTGATTTACATATGTTCGTGTATTGTTTTGATATATAATAGAAATATAAAAGAATCCTGCACCACAAAACATTTTTGTGACAGTGATAATTCCTGTCAGCTTAGTCATGAACTTGAATATATCATAAAATAGGATCAGCAGAATGTGTTTCTACCTAGTTAAAGAATTTAAGTACTACTTAGCGCTAAGTATTGTTGGTGGAATTCGGGTCTGATAACTAATTAAACTATTACGGTAAAAGCTTATCAAATTGATTACTTTTTGGAAGGCAGCTGTATGCTTTTCCTATTGACCCAGATTTTTTTACAAGATTTCGTCTGATCAGATATTTATTTCTAAGTGCACCTGCTTAAAGGTAGTGTTCTCATTGGCTAATGGTCCAGGCTGGTTTAATTACTTTTCAAAAATGTAATAGGATCAGAGATACCGACTGTTTGCTATGTAATGGTGCCGGAATAAAATACGATCTTACGGTACAGCTAGAGACTAAACATGTCGCCGAATATTTTTTTTAAAAGATATTTCTTATTTCTAATACTATGAGTCAAACTAACACAAAAGAGGACAGATCCTTTACACAAATTACATCTTAATTCTTATAACTTACAGTAAGCAAGTTTTGCTCTCTTTTTTCGGTACAGACCCAATCAATTACAAAAAAACATCAAACAGTTTTTGCAAACAGTTTCTAATACAAAGATAGCACTGTTCATCACTTTATATGCAGCCAAACAATTAGAGCTATTCTTACCAATTCCACCAAATATATTAACCACTATTCAGAAAGACTTAAGAAACTCAATTATATGCCACAATACTGTGTAGGATTTGAGCGAACAGGGGAGACCCTGATCAAGACAGCTGTCTTATCTTTGACTGACAAGGCATCAAAACATGCTTTGTTTTTTTAAGGTTAACCCTTTCCCTCATATAGACTCATTTTGACGCACTCAATAGGTACCACATAAAGCCTGATCTGCAGAAAACCACAGTTAAACCTTACTAAATTTAATTACAAAATCCTCATTTCCAGACCACTGAGGAGCAGTGAGCAGCATAAAACCTGATCAGTTTGAAAGTTACTCGCAGGCTGATCTGGTTTTATGCTGTTCGCATAGGTCTTTTCATGGTGTCCTCTATGAGGGAAAGGGTTAAAGGTTCATGTGACACAACACAAACAATTCAAAGTCATTTAAGTATAAGTTCTATAAAACACTCCCTACCTATTTCATATTTTGTAAACAATACACAAATGACAAAATAAAATACTCACTGAAAAGAAAGAGCACAAAGTGACATGGGGCAGGTAGGAGTGTGCTCCGTTCCAACCACATGATGACAAGGACTTCTCCCAGAACTTGATCAAATGATCCTGCAGCCCTCCCACGGGACACAGGTACAGAATGTACTGACGCGGCATACTGTTGTCCAACATCTTATCATGCACATGAGATAATAGCCTGAAATACGGTACAAGAACATGTACAGTGACGGTACAAGAACATGTACAGTGAAATCCCAACTTTAAGTATGAATCAATAATACTAGTAAAACCACATCAGAACATCGAAACTATCTAACAACCCTACAGTATTTTAGTCACATGGGAATCTGTGCAAATCAGAAAGAAATGTTTCCTGCCTGTACAATTACACCAAAGATACAACGTCAAAACTGGCGAATTTCCACCCTGGAAGTGAGTCAGATGTAACTAATGAAAGCAAGGTTCACATGCATTTGTTTTTCAGAGCTTTTCATTGATAAAACCATACTGTGAAATCTTTCACTTTTGTGAGACACTAACTTTATTTGATTTTGTGTTTATCCACAAATATAATCCCATTGAAGACCTCTAGAACACAAATAAAAATACCACTCGGCCAACGAGATTGGTCAAAATGAGTAAAGGGTTAATATAACAACGCAATATATTTCTGTGTACATGGGTTTCCTCAACAATAAAGATTTTAAGTTGATAAGCTCTGCAACTCATCAACCAACAGATTACAAGTAGTGAGATAAATAGATACATCTATTCGTACAGATTGAACATCTGATATCGCAGGGTTCTCAGTATGATAAGATTTGCCTAAAAGTTAAAATCCTTCTATGCATTTATATAAGAGAAATATCAGGAAGACAGGACTCCTGTACCTTGACATTTGAGTCCAGGACCTTGTATATGAAATGTTTTATTTAGTGCTTTTCGGTGGGTTATAGGGAAATATCAGTGAATTGAAAATGGTAATTTCATTATTTCAAACAGTAAATATTACCATTTTTATAATTTTCACTATTTGTAATGGGACTACTAAAAGACACTATCATATTTTTCAAGACATTTCAATATGGATTTCTACATTGAAATGAATCATCTTCAAGAAATACCTGAAAAAAATGTTATTACATGCTTTCTTTGTGTTCATTTATGTATATGGATTGTTTTTTGACCGAATAAAGATTCATGCGACTTCGGGGTTCCCAACACAGTAACAATTTATGATGAACATAGTAACACTGTGTAAAGCATTACAGAAAAACATTAAATAAAAAGAAAAAATTTTAGTTACAGAGAAATATTATCTTTATTTTGTCTTGCGAGGAGGAAAATCTGCGCCACTTGCGAAAAAAATTGATTTTCCTCATCACTAGAATTAAAAATGATATTCCACTGAAACCAACATCTATCCTCTATATATCTTCACAAACATACAACATAATTAATAAATGTATCAGTAAACAATACTCACCAGTCACTGGCCAACTGTACGCCTCTGTCACCAGTGGCAGCTAAAGCTTTCTCTCTAGAGGGGGAAAAAAAGAAGAAATGATACTTTAATATTAAAACAAATATTTAAATGCTAAAAGTTTGAAATGAGCCATTCATAATTTTCAAGACACATGAAATTGATATTTGGACTTTACTGAAAGTTTTTTCGTGTGTGTGTGTGTGTGTTTTTAAATCAAACAAAAATCATATAGTTAATCAGAAATAACTAGAACTATTGATCACAGAAGGTGTGGAATTCATCACTGCTTTGTCACAGAAAAGAAAACATAGGTCATATCACCAAAAAGTTCATGAATGCAATCATAAGACAATTATTAAATAAAGGGAGATGATAAAAATCACATGGAGTTACAGTCCACAACTACTTCCTATTTTTCCGTATTTAAAGTTTCAATTAAATCCTTTTGATTTGCTCCAGACAAAAAAAAACATTATCACTAAGTAAACAAAGTGCCATAACTCTGTGATAAAACATTCCAAGATTTGGTATTAATCAAACCTGTGAAGTTTCAACCAATTCAAGTCAGGGTTTTTGAAAACAGTGGGGACAAGAATGCATACACATTATGGATATAGTTGTATACATATTGCTTAAAAAAGAAAGGACATAAATCTGTGATAAATCAACCCATCCAAACATACCTATGTTATGCACAACCAACTAGACTTGATACTGACCAATCTGTGATAAATCAACCCATCCAAACATACCTATGTTATGCACAACCAACTAGACTTGATACTGACCAATCTTGTGAAGTTTCATCCAATTCAAGCAAGGAGTTTGGGAAATAAAGTGTGGAAAAGACAAAGGGCCATAACTCTTTGATAATTCATGTTATACCAAAGATGCTGATCTATGAGCAACAAGACTTGATACTAATCAATCCTGTAAAGTTACATCAAATTCAAACTAAGGGTTTCTGAGATGAAATGTGGACAAGATTTTGTCAAAAAAATATACAGGGCCATAACTCTGTGCTAATTCATCCCACCCAAATGTGCGAAGGGTATGCAAAACTAGACTTGATACTGATCAAGCCTGTGCAGTTTCATCAAATTTGAACCTGGGGTTTAAGGGATAAAAGTGGACAAGACTATGTCTACAGACAGACAGGCTGACAAGTTGATTAAAGTATTAATGATAAATCACCGTGATCTACATCAATAATTTGTCGACAAACTGATTAATCAGTCCAACACAAGTTCAGTGATTTTTTTTTAATTTACTACCTTTTTCCACATGCCAAAACCTGACATTTTTTCCCAAAATAATTACCCATTTTCCAAATAAAATATTTTTTATAATAGATCTCATCCACTATGAGATCTATCCACCTGTGAAATTTCAAGTTAACAGCTTTGATACTTTTTGAGTTATGCTCCAGACAAAAAGTGGGACACACAGACAGTTGGTTGTTATTTTTCTGTATCTTATAATCTCCCAATTTTAAATTTACAATGCTAATTTTCCAAATAAGAAAGCCACAGGTAGTAAACAAGAGGGCCAAGATGGCCCTGAATCACTCATCTGAGAAACATTGTCTTGATTGACAATTATTGTTTTATGAATCATACTGAGTACATAATCCATGCAGAAGTACAGCAAGATCATCTAAATTCCACACAAAAACTGTACCTGCCACCGAAATTCTGAAGGTCATAGCTCTAATAAGTCCATCTAAAATCAAGGTGTCAGTTTTGACACCAGGGCCATGATTTAAACAGATTTAGTTGAGGTCCGCTAGTAAACATCTTAATTCCAGGCTTTGTGGTTTCTGAGAAAAAGATCTTCTGAGGGTTTTCCTATACAAGTCTGTGTAAAATCAAGTGACCCCTACGACAGGGCCAATTTTGACTCCAGGGCCATGATTTGAACAAACTTGGTAGAGATCTACTAGGTCATGTTACACACCAAATATAACTCTAGACCTTGTGGTTTCTGACAAGAAGATTTTTCTAGTTTTTCCTTTATAAGTCAATGTAAAATCAAGTGACCCCTGGGACAGGGCCAATTTTGACCCCAGGACCATTATTTGAACAAACTTGATTGAGGTCTATTAAGCCATATTACACACTGAATATCTATTCCAGGCCTTGTGGTTTCTGACCACATTTTTCAAGTTTTTCCTATATAGCGTATGAAAATCAAGTGACCCCTGGGGCGGGCTAATTTGAACCAAGGGCCATGATTTGAACAAACTTGGTAGAGATCTACTAGGCCATGTACACACCAAATATTAAAACTCGAGGCCTTGTGGTTTCTGACAAGAAGATTTTCTAGTTTTTCCAATGTAAGTCTATGTAAAATCATTCAAGTGATCCCTGGGGCTGGGCCAATTTTGACCCCAGAGTCGTAATTTGAACAAACTTTGTAAAGATTCACAAGACAACGGCACAAACCAAATATCTAAGCTCTAGGCCTTGGTGATTCGGAGAAGATTTTTAAAGACTTCACTTTAAAAATCTTTTTTAGCTCCTGTGACCCAGATATTCAACAGACCAGAACCATTTAAACAACTTTGATAGAGCTTCATGCAAGGAACATCACAGGCAATTTTCATCAAATTTGGCCAAGTGGTTTAGGAAATGTTGTTTAAAGAATATTGTTGGCGCTGGATGCACGGACAGATGGACACCGGATAAAAGGTGATCACAATAGCTTACCATGAACAAGTTTTGCTCACGTGAGGCCAGAGCTTCTTTATATTTTTAGATTTATGGACCAGCCTACTCCAAGTCCCCCCCCCCCAAAATGTTTTTTTTTCAGCTCAATTTTTTTTTAGCCTAAACCGCAAACCGTCCCATATTCCACGTAATTTGGGAGCCGTCTTTTAAACGTGACATTATATTCAAGTGTTTACTAAACTGAACAATATTGAGAGAAGTATGCCAAACGTTTATTTATATCCATATAATCAAAAAGCAATTATATGACATAGATGAAACAACATGTCCACGTGCTTGCTGGCCTTGTTTTTATTTAATCTTTATCTATTCATATATGTAGAATGCCACTTCTGGGATAGATTTTACGGAGGTGGAGTATGCAGTAGAGCTGAGGGATGCTCTACTGTATCGGCACACATAATTTAATCATCTTGGTGGTTCAAATCCACAAGTGTTTTACGAAAAAACGAATTTTTAAATTGTTTATGTTGTAAAAAGAAATTTAAATGATCTTGATTTATTAACGACACATCTGTCTAATACATCAAAGTCACAATATGTTTTAGTTTTAACTGATAATCATAAAGTTAACAATGTTGATATCCTGTCACATTGAAACGAGTTGAATCACAGCATGGATAACCCCAATAAAACAAGGCAGTCCAAAGGACAGCTATATCCCCCGCCGCTGGCCAAATATTAGAATTTGTTTGGTCATAGGATTATGTTCACCTTAACCTGGCATGGTTGTAGCAGACATAGAAGATCAGTTTAAGACAATTTAACTTTCCGGAGTTATGTATGAATCTCAGAATTCGGAGGCACATATATTAAAAGTTTACTGACAAGTTTTACATGGGAAACAGTACAAAAAGTGAACATCAATGAAGTATAGGATGTGTTAGGTAACCACAAAATACATGTGTAACTCAATTAAAAACTTTATATATCATGACATAATTTGTATGATTGTGAACATGACATACTATTATTTACCGAATACAATAAATCACGAGATATCGAGATGACATGGAGCGGACACGAAAATAACATTTGACCTTCAAGTATGACCTTGACCTTGAGCCAGCGTGACCGCCTCATGCCTTCTGCAATCAGCTCAATGAGGTTAACATTTTAGCCGAGTTTGAAGAAAATGTGTCCAAGCGTTCATGAGATATGGAGCGGACACGAAAATAACATTTGACCTTCAAGTATGACCTTGACCTTGAGCCAGTGTGACCGCCTCATGCCTTCTGCACATCAGCTCAATAAGGTTAACATTTTAGCTGAGTTTGAAGAAAATGTATCCAAGCATTCATGAGATATGGAGTGGACACAAAAAACATTTGACCTTCAAGTATGACCTTGACCTTGAGCCAGCGTGACCGCCTCATGCCTTCTGCACATCAGCTCAATGAGGTTAACATTTTAGTCGAGTTTGAAGAAAATGTGTCCAAGCGTTCATGAGATATGGAGCGGACACAAAAAACATTTGACCTTCAAGTATGACCTTGACCTTGAGCTAGCGTGACCGCCTCATGCCTTCTGCACATCAGCTCAATGAGGTTATCATTTTAGTCGAGTTTGAAGAAAATGTGTCCAAGCGTTCATGAGATATGGAGCGGACACGAAAATAACATTTGACCTTCAAGTATGACCTTGACCTTGAGCCAGCGTGACCGCCTCATGCCTTCTGCACATCAGCTCAATAGGTTAACATTTAGGAGTTTGAAGAAAATGTGTCCAAGCGTTCATCAGCTCAATGAGGTTAACACTTTAGCTGAGTTTGAAGAAAATGTGTCCAAGCGTTCATGAGATATGGAGCGGACACGAAAATGTTTCGGACACACTGACGGACTGACGGACGGACGGACGGACGAAGGGCATTCCTATAACCCCCCTCCCGCTTCGCGGCGGGGGATTAATTAGGTGGTTGGTACTTCATATTCTAAGGATTGTACAGCACTATATGATGTTAAATTCAAGATGTTATTTTTATGTGTTTCATCAAGGTATAAAGGACTATACATGTACTAAAGTAACATATTTTTGGTCTACATCTTTTTTTTTTTTCCTCCTCCTACCCTTTTAGAAACTTTTAGAAAAAAATCTGTAAATCTATTAATAAAAAAAACTAGCCTGAGCTTAAAAAAAAGGGAAAGAAAATCACTGAGTTCAATTACTTAAGGAGTGTAAGAGACAAGAACTTATCTCAGACCTTCATAGGTGTTTAATATTGGAGCAACCCAGGAATAAGGAAAAAGTCTTTTTCGTATAAAAAGAAAAAAGTCATGCCCCCCAGGTGGCCTTAGACCTTGGGGGTCAAGGTCATTTGAAGGTAAAGATCACCTGGCAGGTAGAGTTCATCATGGTGCATGCACCTGTGAAGTTTAGAGGCTATAGGTGGAAGGACTTCTGTGTTATGGTCAAGGTTAAAGTTTTGTGACAAACGAAATTGAAACAGACCAAAAACAATATGCCCCAATCTATCAATGCAGGGACATTAAAATCCCTATCAGCAAAAAGTGTTTCAATTAAAAAAATAAATATTCTTTATAGTAAGTTGAATGCATGTGTTTGTATTTTACTTTACTGTCTTCAACAATGATTTAATATCATCTTTCTTAAATGATGGTTGATAAAGTCATGTTTATTTTGGATGGATGATGAAATATTACCTTTGTATACAGCTATAATTGGTGAAAAATTCCAATTTATTTCCATAAGAGAAATGAAAATACTCTGGTGAGAATGAGACATGACTGAAGTGTGGAAAGCTTGCTAAATGGAAAACTTTAAAGTCTCTCCCTTTCTCAAATAATTCAAAATTGTTTTCTTTAAAACAGAACATTTTAGCTTTCACTCTAGGTATTCAGATTCCTCCATATTTTCTGTGCACATATGTGCATTATACTTTCCTCAATTCAATTGTCTCTCACCAGTTTTGTTCAATTTCAAAAGTCTTAACTGGCCAGAACTCATCCGAGTCAGGTAAGCACAAAAAAAAATAATAATAAAAATAAAAAAATACACCTTGTAATATTATTCTTGATGTATAAATGTTTATCTTTTATTATATTGACTATTGATTGAGCATTTTTTATGCTTTTGTATTTATGCATTGTGGGGTGTGTTTCTAGACGCATGTTAAAAAATAACTCACTCTTAAAACTCTTGTATAATACAGCTGTCATCTGACACTCTTGCTATCATGAATATTGTTAACATTCGAGAAAATGTAAACAAATGGAGTATATACTAATTTGGTTAGATAAGAATTTAAATGACGAAGTTGAAATTAAAAAAAAATCGCATGAATGCTATTTCAAATAGGAAAATATGTTTTTAAACAGTTTTGGGGGTGCGGAAGACTTACTCACGACATGTATACAAGAGAAATTATTTTTAGAATGACATATGATACTTTGGTCATGAAAACACAAATTGACCTCCTCAAAATGACTTACGCTCTTGGCTTTGGGAAGCCCATCTGAACAAGTATATCGATTGACGACCTATTCGCTCCTCGTTTGATAGAATTCGTTTTCTGACGCCTTCTAGGAACTGGACTGCCTCCCCCTGTTGCCATCTTGAGTTCATTCACGATTAATCACAACAGGGAAGTAAAACCGGAAATTGACAAACACTTGACAGAAACCTCCTTCGTGAAGAATATAATTGATAATCAAAGTACTGTAGATACTGATCTATAAATCAAAGTACTGAAAATCAAGTATAATTTTGCTCAAAAGTAACATGAGGTTACAATTCAGTTTTATATTATATCGTGCTTTTGATGCACTGTTACTTTCACTAAGTAAAGTATATGAGTTTAATTTTTTTTAAACAACACTTTAAATCATCTCCAATGCCTTGATGAATGAGTTGGGTATGTAATCTTTCTGTTATGAAAAACTGAGAAAAAAATTTGTTTCATCTAGTCAAGGCAGCCAATATTTATGTATCTTATTTCTACATGAACAAAGACCAGAAAATATTGATCAAATCATCCATTATATAACAGCTAATAGCAAATTTAAATTAGCACGACAGACACTGAAACAACTTTTATTTTACCAATCCTTGGCAATGGTAAACATTTCATTCAGAAACCAATGTAAATAATTATTTCATCATACTGAAAATGCATATTTTGCTTTAGAAATGAAGATGATAAGTGTAAATATGATAAAATGGTTTGCTTTTCTGGTATTTCAAAGGCCACAAATCAGTCTATCAATCTGATATCAGTCCTAATCGAATATGACTAAGATATTATGATCATTAACAAATCAGTGTGTATAGAAAAAAAATGCTTTTAATTTCTTTTTAAATAAATCAGTTGCTAGAGTGTAAACAGTGAAATTTGGCAAATTTTTTTTATAATGCAAGGGCCATTACTCCTATCATACTGGGCAAACATTAGCTATAGTACCATGTAGGACTTGGTCAAGAGATTGAAGCCATTAATATTGACACCAATCATGATGAAGATTGCCATAGAAAAGCAAGATGCAAGAATGTAAACATATCAAAAATGTTTTATAAAGGGCGGTTACTCTTGGTCTATCAGTCCAGCATCATTAACTTGGCTGAGATATTATGGTCGTTGATGTGTATAAGTTTAAACATAATTGCACTATTAATTCATGCGCTAGAGTGTAAACAAAGAGAAATTTCAAAATACATACATATTAGCTCATTCTTTTTAGTGGGAGTGTAACCATTTCAGATAAACTCATAATTGTAATCAAGTAGTTTTTTGTCTTTTTGGTGTGTGTTTTTTTTTTAAATAAAATTTTTATCCCTTTTTTGATATTGAGATAAGTATTGGATAGCAAAAGTAGAATTACTTTTGGCACCCTGTAATATGACAAATGTAGAGTAGCAAAATAGTCACGCATGGGTATCTGTTGTTATCATGTATTGCGTTTAGACATCTATAATCAAAGTTTTATTTCAATATCTACAATGGCTGTTTAGATACAAGAAATACAGCCATCTAGCATTTAATTTTATTTTTCATGAAAAACAAGTGTATAACAAGGCAATATCAACTGATAGCTGATGCACAACTGCTTCATTTTCTTCTTTTTGTAATGACAAGAAGAGCTTCACTGTCAACTCTTGACTTATGCACAATATAACAAATGGTAAACACATATTCTGAACACATAAAGGTGCTACAACACAAAATCAGTTTAAATAATGTTGAGAGATACTGTCAGTGTCAACGGTTAACAAAACAAGAGGGCCAAGATGGCCCTGTGTCACTCACCTGATTAAGATGGCTGTGTTAGGCAAAATGACAAAAAATCTGGCATCTAAAGTGTTTTTCTAACATTTGACTAAGTGGCCTACATTTTGATCCTACCTGAATTTACCTGGTGACCTAGTTTTTGACCCCACATGACCCATTTAAACACTGACCAAGTTTCATGAGATTGGCAAAACTTGGCCCTAGGTCACAAGCTTTTCTAAAATTTGACCTGGTGACCTAGTTTTTGACCCCACATGACCCAATTTCGAACTCATCCGAGATATCATGTAGACAAACAACTTGACCAAGTTTCATGCAGATTGGTTCAAAACTGTGGCCTCTAGAGTGTTCACAAGGTTTTTCTAAGATTTGACCTGGTGACCTAGATTTTGACCCCACATGACCCAATTTCGAATCATCCGAGATATCATGTAGACAAACATCCTGACCAAGTTTCATGAAGATTGGGCCAAAACTGTGGCCTCTAGAGTGTTCACAAGGTTTTTCTAAGATTTGACCTGGTGACCTACTTTTTGATCCCACATGACCCATTTTCAAACCCATCCGAGATATCATGTAGACAAACATCCTGACCAAGTTTCATGAAGATTGGGCCAAAACTATGGAGTCTAGAGTGTTCACAAGGTTTTTCTAAGATTTGACCTGGTGACCTAGAGGGCAAACAAAGTGAAATCTGGCTTTTTTCAATTTTAAAAGGGGCGTAACTCCTGACCTAAGGGTCCAATTTCAGCCATAATCCAACTTAGCCAAAATTTGATGGTTATAAACATTGTTATAAAATTTAAAGACAATGACCTAAAAAATAAAGATGCTAGAGTGCAAACAAAGTGCAATCTGACTTTTTTTAAATTTTAAAAGGGGCATAACTCCTGACCTAATGGTATGATATCAGCCATAATCGAACTTGGCCGAGATTTTATGGTTATAAACATTGTTATCAAGTTTGAAGATAATTGCTCATGAAATGAAGATGCTAGAGTGCAAACAATGTGAAATCTGGCTTTTTTGAATTTTAAAAGGGGCATAACTCCTGACCTAATGTTCCGATATCAGCCATAATCGAACTTGGCCGAGATTTTATGGTTATAAACATTGTTTTAAAGTTTGAAGATAATTGCTCATAAAATGAAGATGCTAGAGTGCAAACGAACAAATTGTGGACGACGGATGACGGACGGACGGACGACGGACATTCATCGATCCTAAAAGCTCATCCTGAGCACACGTGCTCAGGTGAGCTAAAAAAAACAATGCTTTTTTTAAACAATTGAATTTTACGAAATATAGAAATGTCTAAAGAAAAAAGTACAGAAACAAAGGAGGACAGCACGCTCGACTATTCAAAATGCTTGTTGGTAAATCAAATGAAATCTATTTAAATTCTTGCCCTTCATAGTAATAGTAAAAAATGATATACCTTGATAGTCTGATACCCCTTAGTATATTAATGATGTCTAAAATCAATCCCATGCCTAGTTACTGAGACATAAGCACAATAACACTGTGCATGCAAAACTTAAACCAAAAATCCAAGTTAGAAAAGGGCCATAATTTGCATCAGTCCAAAAGTTATCCTCCTGTTTTCTGATGCCCTTGAAGACACACCTTAACTTTCTAGTCAATTCCACAAGCAATTTCTGAGATATAAGCTGGATAGTAGCTTGAATGCAAAAATTTAAACCATAATTCTAAGTTAAAGGGGGTCATAATATTTAATTTATTCCATCAAGTGTTATCTTCCTTTATAGTATGATACCCCTAAACATATTAAAGATGTTTCAAATCAATTCCATGCCTGGACTCTAAGATATAAGCATGAAAGTACCTTGCATGCAAAACTTTAACCAAAATTTCTAAGTTAAAAAGGGCAATAATTTGTAACATATTCCATCAAGAGTTATCTACCATGAAAGCATGATACCCCTGAATGTATTAAAGATGTCTCATATCAATCCCATACCTGGATACTGAGATATTAGCATGAAAGTACCTTGCATGCAAAACTTTAACCCAAATTTCTAAGTTAAAAAAGGGGCCATAACTTGTAATATATCCATCAAAAGTTTCTACCATGAAAGTATGATACCCCTAAACATATTAAAGATGTTTCAAATCAATCCCATGCCTGGATACTGAGATATTAGCATGAAAGTACCTTGCATGCAAAACTTTTACCAAAATTTCTAAGTTAAAAAAGGGGCCATAACTTGTAATATAATCCATCAAAAGTTATCTACCATGAAAGTATGATACCCCTAAACGTATTAAAGATGTTTCAAATCAATCCCATGCCTGGATACTGAGATATTAGCATGAAAGTACCTTGCATGCAAAACTTTAACCAAAATTTCTAAGTTAAAAAGGGGCAATAATTTGTAACAAATTCTATCAAGAGTTATCAACCTTGGTTGTATGATGCCCCTAAACATATTCATAAACTTTCAAGTCAATACCATGAACGGTTATTGAGATACAAACTAGATAGTAGCTTGCACGCAAAACTTTAATCAAATTTTCTATTGCATGCAAAACTTTAACCAAAATTTCTAAGTTAAAAAGGGGCCATAATTCATATTAAATTCAGTCAAGAGTTATCTACCTTGGTTGTCTGATGCCCCTGAACATATTTATAAACTTTCAAGTCATTACCATAAATGGTTATTGAGATATAAGGTTGATAGTAACTTGCACGCAAAACTTTAACCAAAAGCTGCAACGCCAACGCCGACGCCAGGGTGACTACAATAGCTCTCATATTCTACGAATAGTTGAGCTAAAAATGATATACCTTGATAGTCTGATACCCCTTAATATATTTATGATGTCTAAAATCAATCCCATGCCTAGTTACTGAGACATAAGCACAATAACACTGTGCATGCAAAACTTAAACCAAAAATCCAAGTTAGAAAGGGGCCATAATTTGCATCAGTCCAAAAGTTATCCTCCTGTTTTCTGATGCCCTTGAAGACACACCTTAACTTTCTAGTCAATTCCACAAGCAATTTCTGAGATATAAGCTGGATAGTAGCTTGAATGCAAAAATTTAACCATAATTCTAAGTTAAAAGGGGGTCATAATTTTTAATTTATTCCATCAAGTGTTATCTTCCTTTATAGTATGATACGCCTACACATTAAAGATGTTTCAAATCAATTCCATGCCTGGACTCTTAGATATAAGCATGAAAGTACCTTGCATGCAAAACTTTAACCAAAATTTCTAAGTTAAAAAAGGGGCCATAACTTGTAATATATTCCATCAAAAGTTATCTACCTTGATAGTATGATACTCCTAAACATATTAAAGATATTTCAATTCAATCCCATGCCTGGATACTGAGATATAAGCATGAAAGTAACTTGCATGCAAAACTTTAACCAAAATTTCTAAGTTAAAAAGGGCAATAATTTGTAACATATTCCATCAAGAGTTATCTACCATGAAAGCATGATACCCCTGAATGTATTAAAGATGTCTCATATCAATCCCATACCTGGATACTGAGATATTAGCATGAAAGTACCTTGCATGCAAAACTTTAACCCAAATTTCTAAGTTAAAAAAGGGGCCATAACTTGTAATATATTCCATCAAAAGTTATCTACCATGAAAGTATGATACCCCTAAACGTATTAAAGATGTTTCAAATCAATCCCATGCCTGGATACTGAGATATTAGCATGAAAATACCTTGCATGCAAAACTTTAACCAAAATTTCTAAGTTAAAAAGGGGCAATAATTTGTAACAAATTCTATCAAGAGTTATCTACCTTGGTTGTATGATGCCCCTAAACATATTCATAAACTTTCAAGTCAATACCATGAATGGTTATTGAGATACAAACTAGATAGTAGCTTGCACGCAAAACTTTAACCAAATTTTCTATTGCATGCAAAACTTTAACCAAAATTTCCAAGTTAAAAAGGGGCCATAATTCATATTAAATTCAGTCAAGAGTTATCTACCTTGGTTGTCTGATGCCCCTGAACATATTTATAAACTTTCAAGTCATTACCATAAATGGTTATTGAGATATAAGGTTGATAGTAACTTGCACGCAAAACTTTAACCAAAAGCTGCAACGCCAACGCCAACGCCGACGCCAGGGTGACTACAATAGCTCTCATATTCTACGAATAGTCGAGCTAAAAAGTACAGAAACAAATGCAAAATAGATTTATATGTATTTGTAGCAGATACTACTCATTTGTTTAACTTTCTACTTTACTCTTTTGATAAAAAATATCTGTAAGGCCAAAACCTGTTACTTAACTCTTAAATGTTCTAATTTACTCTTTCAGCTCAGAGCTCTACTTTGTATTAATGAGCCTCTCCAATTTTTAGAGAATTATCCTATCCTAACAAAGTCAATCCATTATCAAATCACTACATGAATATCACATGAATATCACGGTATCAATGGTTGACTTTGAAATTCTGCAACAGATCACTTCTCAAAAACTGGGATGATGCATTCCTGTTTATTTAAATACAGGATTTGAGTACGAGACAATTCAAATTCAAGACAATTACCTAAACACACAGCTGTTTTTCAAAAGCCTAAAGTCTATGAAGATGATTTAGACATAGAAACATATCTGAAAGTAATCAATACTGGTTCTATGTATTATAAAAAATAAATAAAAGATCTCAATTTTATTATATGATTAGTTCCTTTGCATAGAACTTTGCTTGGTTATGCCTCTCTCTCTCTCTCTATATATATATATATATATATACATACACACACACACATATCAAGATCAAATAGACATTCAGCACATTTCACATCCCAAAAAACATTTTTATCAATAACAGTAGCGGTATATCATAACCAGTCCCTACAGATATACCATAACTTTGCTCTAATAGAACATCTATTTACAAAAAAATACAATGGTACTCCAATTACACTATTTTTTCCCCGTCTAAATTCTATAATATCATTCTATTCACATGGAGACAAGATAAATTGTTTATTTACATACTTCAAGGATCTTAATAATTTCTTGATATCAGTAGTAAAATGGTTAAACACAAAGAAAATCATTCTTATAAATCCAATAGCACTTTCAGCTGACAAATTCAGCAAAAAATAAAATGAAATAATAGGGTTTACACAGACTTCTTAAACCAAATTCCATCATGACTTTTCCATGATAACATACACTGGCAAAATCTTACATTGGACATACAATCTGTTCTGCATAATAGACACAACAATAAAACTTTTTTTTTTTTTACTGTGAATTCAGCAAAATCAGCACTGCCAATGCCTAAAATCTTATTTCTAATTTCAAAAATATGAAATTCTTCAGGTTTGTATTACCGGTAAAAAATTGATCAAATAATGTTAAATGATCATGAAAGTTCACAACCATTATGTATCAATTCAAAACCCAAAGAAAAATGATTCTCTTAAAATGACCAAATAAAACATGTACTGGTCTGATGCATCATTAAGGTAATCCATCCATCATCCTCTTTTGCTCAATGTCTACAAAGGCTTGCATTAACAATGAAATTCCCATGATCACTTCATGGACCAAGATCACAAGTGATAAATGGAAGGATTACCTTAAGTGATCATTTTCAGAATTTTCGGCAAACAGAGCAGACCCAGATCAAGCTGAACCAACCAGAACCTATCAGATCAGGGTCTCCTCTGTTTGATCATACAATAGTGTAGCTCAGATTCTACATAGTCTGCATGGCAAAGGGAAATCCATCATTTCATATACCTTTTTTTTGTATAAACAATGGTCAAAAAGTTGCAATTAGTAAACAGGGCCATTATTATGAACGGTTCATTACAATGATTAGAAATGAATTGCATGATATAAATGACTAAATATTATTGTAAGATTGTTTTTTGCACCAATATGAATCTACTGGAACATTTTAAGCATTTTATCTTTTCTGCAAGCGGTTTCGGGGAAACACATGGTGCTCATTAGAACTGCTTGTTCATAAAATCTTCTCGTGACACCTCGACTTAAATAAAGCATTGAAATACACAAGATGTTTTCGTTATGATTTGTTTAATTTATGCTTTTTTTAATAAGTTAATTAAAATTTACAATGAAAAAAAAATGGTATTGATTAACAATCCAGAAAAATTGGTAAAAAAATCGGTGTAGTTTCACACTAATGGTTCTCACGGGCACCGTCAAAACCCGTACATACCAGACCGTACACAACCGTAACATTACAAGTTCTGAAAATGAAAATGAGTTGTTTTCGAGACTTATTATGAAAATTAATATTAAGGTAATGCATTTAATCAAAAGTTTGTTTCATTTTTTGTGAAATTATTCCGAACTTAGCGAGATTTTCATGGTATACTTTAAAAAATTTTGGCAGTAAATTACGTTTCGTCGAACTGCATTTGAATTTTTTTACCCCGTCTTATAAACGGTTCAAAGCAAAATACTACAGATTTGGGGATTGGAAAGGGGGCCCCCGTCTTATAGGAGAATAGTCTTATAGTCGAGTAAATACGGTACTCAGGCTCCTGGGACACCCTTAGTGTCAACCATTTAAGTTCAGTAAATTAATACTCATCAAGTCATAAATTTGTACATGAATATTCATGAGATGAAAGGTTCAGGAGTCAACAACAAACAGCAGCATAATTACAGTGTTTTCTCCACTTGAAATAAATCTTGGCCTGATGCCGGTATGTCCCACTGCACTTATTCTTGCAATACCCTCAGACCTTCCTTTCGGAAATGTGTAGAAAACTTTAGCTGGAGCAATCCGTCCTCTCATTTACCTAGAAGAGCCTTCTCAGCTTCTTTTTCTTTCTGTAATAGAATTAAGGAGAATTTTGTTGAACCTACTACCTCTCAGAGATTCCTGAAAAGCAAGATCAACCTGAACAAATTTTCAGTTTGATCAAGTTTTATATATCAGAATCAATATATATTTTTTTTTTGCCTGGGCTTGGCTTTCCACTGACAGTATTTCAGCATTTGTCGGCTTGAGAAAGGCATTTTACCTCACAGACAAAGATATAGAAATCACTTATTTGCCAGCCGAGGAAGAAAAGGTCTGTATAGGTACTTGTTATTATAGACATGCTCTTGCTGGAAAATGTCTGCAAATTCTTCAGACTGTTTATTACTTATTGGGTTTAACATCCCACCAACAGTTTATATAAGTCATTTGGAGATTATGTCTACTTAAGACAGATATAGTGCTGCCACACTGCAGTATCACACCTGACCATGGACATGAAGCATTATACCACACCCAGTCACTTTATCTTCACACTGGGCAAACCAGAACTGGACTACCTTTATGTACTAAGCACCAAGCAAGAGCAAGGGAGAAATACCAGTAATGTTCTAATGACACAGTCACATTACCCAACAAAGCCCAAACAAGCCCTGGAATTGCATGTGAAGCAAGGATGCTATAGGGTTCTCACTGACTCCTGATTTTGAGTCCCAAGACTACAAATTTGGGGAATGAAGTCTCGTTTCCCTGATCAACCCATAGGTACATAGGTCTTCAACTTTATGACCAAACCTTTGTCTAAGACTCCAATTTTTTAGAATCATGGTGAGACCACTGGTGTTATACCAGTACCAAAGATTTTGGTCAGAGATTGGGATCAAATCTTTAAAATACCCTGCCATACATTTTCTGGCTGATCTGGGTTTTTACTGGGTGCACACACCATTTTACAGATAGTACTGCAACTCCATGGAAAAGTGTTTATATTTAAGTACACAGTAAAATGGTTATAGTCCCTGGGATGATCATCTGAATCCCATGCCTAACTTCTGCCCCTGAATTGGGAGGTTGTGGGCTTTGACAAACCAAAGTTGTAAAAAAGTTTCTGGCATAGCTCCCTGGCTTGGCACTCAGCATATAAGGGTAGTTCCAGGACTGTTTGGCCTGGTGTCAGGATAATGTAACTGGGTGTGGAATCATGTCACATGTCTACAGCGTGATACTGCAGTGTGGCAGCACTATATCTATCTCAAGTAGACATCATCTCCAAATGACTGAAATACTGTCTGTGGGATGTTAAACCCAACAAACAAAGAACAAGTTTTTGTAAGTTGATGCCCCCTTGCATCAAAGTCACGATAATTCAAAACCTTCAACCTGTTGACCTAGAACACAGATACAGTCAGAAATGGACCCACATAAAGCTGCCAGAAGTATGTGGGAGGGGTTGAAAAAAATAAGGAAGTGCCATGGTAATTTATATTCCACCTTTGGTCCTCAAATTATCATAATTTTACTGTTTAAATATGTATACGTGTACAAGACAAGACCTGATGGTATTATGGATGGCTTTATTCTGGCTTTTTTCATCAAAAGTAGGTCAATGGTCAAGGTCAACTGCATAATGAAGAGGTCAATCCACTCAAGCAACCGTCCAAAAAAAAGTAATCTAATGAAGGTCAGATGATGCCCATCCAGACATCATCAATTTAAAGAACAGGATTTTTTGTTGAAAAACCCGTCCAAAAATCCTAACCTGTGCAATTTTGGCCCTCTTTCGACTCCTGTTCTCTTCCTCATCTTCAAACATCTCCTCCAGCTTCCTCTTGTATCTGAAAAATAATCAAAACAGTTGCCATGGTGATATATTTTTTTAGAATAATTCTAGTGAATTTAATCTAAAACTAATACTTTCAAATACTGTGAATAAACCTGATTCATGCTTTGTTTTAATGCCAGTTTACCTCATTTCAATGACTGAAATCTAAAAAGCAGAAATAACAAGAATGCAAGAAAGTACATGTACCATTAATCATTTTCATCAAACAAGAGGCCCATAGGGCCTCAAATCGCTCACCTGAGTACCACTGCTCTATATGCAACCTAGTATACATGTATCATACTGATATACATGTTTCTCAGGAACTTGACAGTTTTTCTTACCCATTTTAGCAATAGTATGGAAAAAACAGTGATCATGAGATTTCAGTGTGGTACTGCTGATTGAAAATGGACAAAAAGAGAGATGGTCCTTAACCTTTTCCCTCATAAAACTCATTTTGACGCCCTTTATAGGTACCACATAAATCCTGATCTGCAGAAAGCCCCACTTAAACCTTTCCAAATTTAATTGTAAAATCCTCATCCCCAGACCACTAAGGAGCAGCAAACAGCATAAAACCTGATCAGCCTGCGAGTAACAGTTGGACTTGAAGGCTGATTAGGTTTTATGCTACTCACATAGGTATTTTATAGATCTCTATGAGGAAAAGGGTTAATTATTATGAAATAAGTTGCAATTTATTACAAAATGTTTTTAATCATTTGTTTGTGGTTTTTAAGAGGTGTTTGGTAATCCCTGTGTACTGGAACACTGACATGAACCAAAGCAAAGGCAAACAATCTGCATATTCACCCCCCCCCCCCCCAATCACTTTAATGATGATGTTGATGCTGCTGCTGATTTAGGATAGTATGAATAACTCTTATATCTCTATCAGGTGGCTTTGTGTAAAACTAGCCTAGTATCTCATATACATAGTAGCAGGTAATGTAGTTTTGCACTAACTCAGTGGGGCAACACAGTCCAGAAAATGTGACCTCTGCCAGAAGGTCAGACTAAGCTATAGGAATGGTATTTGTGGTAATGTTATCTTCTCCACCTCTGCATATGTAGTGGAATCACCCAAATGACCTATCAGACTAGTGGACTATCTCATCTAAGGGTACAATTTATTTTTTGTTTCTAGCTGGTTTTCTCTCTCTCTCTGTTAGACTTCTCTCTCTTTAATAAGTGGCCTTGTAATTTAATGTAACTTTTTTGCATTTTATTAAGCTACCTGGCGG
Organism: Solen grandis; assembly: GCA_021229015.1. Classification (NCBI taxonomy): domain Eukaryota; kingdom Metazoa; phylum Mollusca; class Bivalvia; order Adapedonta; family Solenidae; genus Solen; species Solen grandis. The sequence continues at coordinate 25,658,270 of CM037795.1, read as the reverse complement.
CCATGTTTATTACAGATCGGAAAAATTTTAGCAACTTTGGTAGAGGTTGACCCAAGGAACATCTGTACCAATTTATTTTAAAATCTGGCCAGTAGTTTTGAAGAAGATGATTTTTAAAGTTTTCATTTTTTTTTCTTTTTGTTGCCATGGCAACCAGAGTTCTACATGGATCAAGTTTATTTTAGCAACTTTTGTGAAGGTTGACCCAAGGATCATCCCTGCCAAGTTTAATCAAATTCTGTCCAGTGGTTTCAGAGGAGATGTTGTTTAAAGGTTTCTCTATATACATATAAGGCAAATAAGCCCTGCCCCTGGCGGCCATGTTTTTTTACGGATCGGAAAAATTTTAGCAACTTTGGTAGAGGTTGACCCAAGGAACATCTGTTACAATTTATTTTAAAATCTGGCCAGTAGTTTTGAAGAAGATGATTTTTAAAGTTTTCATTTTTTTTCTTTTTGTTGCCATGGCAACCAGAGTTCTACATGGATCAAGTTTATTTTAGCAACTTTTGTGAAGGTTGATTCAAGGATCATCCCTGCCAAGTTTAATCAAATTCTGTCCAGTGGTTTCAGAGGAGATGTTGTTTAAAGGTTTCTCTATATACATATAAGGCAAATAAGCCCCGCCCCTGGCGGCCATGTTTTTTTACGGATCGGAATAATTTTAGCAACTTTGGTAGAGGTTGACCCAAGGAACATCTGTACCAAATTATTTTGGAATCTGGCCAGTAGTTTTGAAGGAGATGATTTTTAAAGTTTTCAAATTATTTTTCTTTTTGTTGCCATGGCAACCAGAGTTCTACATGGATCAAGTTTATTTTAGCAATTTTTGTAGAGCCTCACCCAAGGAACATTCCTGCCAAGTTTCATTAAATTCTGTCCAGCGGTTTCAGAGGAGATGTCATTTAAAGCAAATTGTTGACGACGGACACCGGACGAAGGGCGATCACAAAAGCTCACCTTGAGCACTTTGTGCTCAGGTGAGCTAAAAATTAGTGGCCTCATGATTCCTCAAGGTCGGACCGGATTTCGCAAAAGAACTTAAAGAATTGCTGTATATGAGGAATCATTCAGTTCTCCTAGTTTACACAAGTTGATAACTAGACGTCAAGTACTGGCATTAATTAATTATTTTATGTTTTGTTCTGCTTTACGACAAATAACATTCATGAATATATAAAGGGCACTTAACTAGCACCATCGATTGCAGTAAGCTGGCAATTAAAGTGGCCATGATCAGTCAGTGAGGCTTGCACTCAATGAGGCGGCTCAAGGAACATAGGCAGTTCCTTAGTTCAGGATAGCCAAAAGGTTGCAGAATGCAAGGTGTTATGGTCGAGATTGTACTACATAGCTGGAGTAACCTCTGCCAGTGCAAGTTAATGTAGATGCTAACCAAGACATGGCAGCTACACTTATATATCAATAAACAACAGACTCAAACCAACGGGACCAGCAGGACTAGATCAATTCAAGGCATTGTAAAGGTCTCAGACTAAAGAGTCAATTAGATTTAACCTATCACTCTGACATAGCTTGCTTTTCACAAAAAGGCTCAAATTCAAATAAAGAAGAGAGGTAGAAAGTTGAAATAAACAAGAGGGCCAAGATGGCCCTGAATCGCTCACCTGAGAAATATTGCTTTCATTGCCTTTTACAATATCGTCATACTGAATACAAAATCCATGCAGAAGAACAGCAATATAATCTTAATTCCACACAAAAAGCTTACATGTGGTCAAAAAAAAAAGAAGTTAACCCTAGCGTGGGACCATTTTTGATCCCAGGGCCATGATTTGAAAACTTGGTTCAGGACCACAAGGGCATGTTACATACCAAATGACTAAACCCATAATGCTATGGTTTCTGACATGGATATCTTTTTAAAATCTTTCCTATAAATGTCTATGAAAAAACAAGTGACCCCTGGGGTGGGGCCATTTTGACTCCAGGACCATGATTTGAATGTACTGATAGATGTCCATCAGGCAATGTCTAAACTCCAG
>CM037795.1:25606164-25656164 GCA_021229015.1 Solen grandis | reverse complement strand
TTCTGTCCAGTGGTTTCAGAGGAGATGTTGTTTAAAGGTTTCTCTATATACATATAAGGCAAATAAGCCCCGCCCCTGGCGGCCATGTTTTTTTACGGATCGGAATAATTTTAGCAACTTTGGTAGAGGTTGACCCAAGGAACATCTGTATCAAATTATTTTGAAATCTGGCCAGTAGTTTTGAAGGAGATGATTTTTAAAGTTTTCAAATTATTTTTCTTTTTGTTGCCATGGCAACCAGAGTTCTTCATGGATCAACTTTATTTTAGCAACTTTTGTAGAGCCTCACCCAAGGAACATTCCTGCCAAGTTTCATTAAATTCTGTCCAGCGGTTTCAGAGGAGATGTCGTTTAAAGCAAATTGTTGACGACGGACGACTGACGACGCACGACGGACGACGACGGACGCCGGACGAAGGGCGATCACAAAAGCTCACCTTGAGCACTTTGTGCTCAGGTGAGCTAACAATCTTGGTAGAGGATTACCCAAGGAACATCTGTACTAAAACATTTTGAAATCTGGACAGCAGTTTTGAAGGAGTTGATTTTTAAAGTTTTCAAAAAAAAATTCTTTCCATTGCCATGGCAACCAGAGTTCTACAATGATCAAGTTTATTTAAGCAACATTTGTGAAGGTTCACCAAAGTATCACCCCTGCCAAGTTTAATCAAATTCTGTCCAGCTGTTTCAGAGGAGATGTCATTTAAATCAAATTGTTGACGACGCATGACAACGAACATAGGGTCATCCTAATAACTCACCATGAGCATGTTGTGCTCAGATGAGCTAAAAATGCTAAAAGCAAAGTCAATATGTAATTTCTTCTAATCCTTACTTGGGCACAATGACAAAGATCTTTGATGTCCAGGTGTTTGAATATTTTGACTGCCACCTCTCTTGGTATGGTTACATCAAAGAATGGTATTTCTGTAATTTCATCCTGAATCAAACAACAGAAAAATATCAATGAGATATTTTTGTATTAAAGGTATTGCTGTCTACAAGACTTATTTTGATGCAAAGCATCAAAGACTCCACAAATGTTTATGAAGCACGACTTAAGAAACTAAAAGCCATTTTAGAATATTTTATTAATTAACATGTGCAAGTATAATTTACAAACAGCAGGTCTAAATATCTCAACTAGGCAATGATACATATCATTTTGCCAAATATCCTCAGCTGTAGACTGTTAAGAGATTCCTTAAGTATGTTCTAGAAAGTCCATGTAAATTAAGAGTGTCTATATAAGTGCATGTTTTATTTTTATAATATTTTTATCTATAACCTGAAAAAACGTCATATGGCTGCTTAAAAACTTATAATCATTTCAATTATTCAAAAATGTAGAACAAACAAGAGTATGCCCCCCTACACACAATTTTCACATTTGAGGTCACTATAATTATAATGACCATGACCTTTGACTAAGTGACCCCAAAATCAATAGGGGTCATCTACTAGTCATGACCAATCACTCTATGAAGTTTGAGGAATGTGGGCCCAAACGCTCTCAAGTTATTGATCGGAAACAATTTTCACAATTGAGGTCACTGTGACCTTGACCTCTGACCAAGTAACCCCAAAATTAATAGAGGTCATCTACTAATCATGACCAATCACCCTATGAAGTTTGAGGAATGTGGGCCCAAGCTTTCTCCTGTTATTGATTGGACACAATTTCACATTTGAGGTCACTGTGACCTTGACCTTTGACCAAGTGACCCCAAAATCATTAGAGACCATCTACTAGTCATGACCAATCACCCTATGAAGTTTGAGGAATGTGGGCACAAGTGTTCTCCAGTTATTGATCGGAAACAGCTGGATTTATTTATTTTGTTCTTTGAATTTCTAAATTATTAATATGATAATTATTATTTTAGGTTAAATGGAATATTGAAATGAAAATATACAGTACTAGAACCTGCAACCGGACTTGTTATTTCTAACCCCGGTAACATTGATAACCAGTCTGATTAGGTAATTCACAAAAATAAAAATCATGCGTTGTTGATTTTTTTTACCCATTATTCATAATACGATTTAATGGGGATTTTTTTTCTGAGGAAGGGGAATTTTGGAGGTTAATTTGGGGGAAAAAAGGTGGTTATATGACTTGGGGAAGTAGCCGGTTATAACCGGCTACTGCAAAGAAGGGTAAAAAGGCCCTGTTTGACTTCCGTTTACTGTCCACATTCAACATATTGAATATACTGGCAAGACATGCATGGTTAAAAACAGAAAATTAGGATTTAATTCAGGAGTGATGTCACTTGAGTTTTAAATAGCTGAGGCTATATCAGGTGGCAGTTTGCTCCTGTCTCTGATGGTGTTTACGAAGAATGAGCATTTCCAACAATCTTTGGTGGCAGTTTGTTGTGCATGGGCATGATTATTTATGACTTGATTGTCTCTTAGGCTTTTGGAGAAAGTATGTCTAACGTGTCCACTGTCGACTGTTTTGTCATGCTAGACTACTTGTCACATTACAGCCAATTGTCCAGTGCCATAAATCTGAAGGGTACAAAGCCACTCTCTAGGGCATGTGTAATCTACGGCCCCATGCGGATGGATGGATGGATGGATGGATGGATGGATGGATGGATGGATGCTGATTTGTTATGTGGTTTAAACATGTTAATGAAAATTAAATCGGTAATATATACGCAAAAGTGAGGTTATGACTAAGGTAAAAAATGTGTTTATTTTATATTTATGTTATTTTCTTTTATGTACAATATTACGGGGGACATTTATAAATCCCAGGATCTCTACATTAAATTCGCGGACCAAATAAATTATCGTTAGGTTGATGATGAGTTATGATAATGATAATTTTTATATTGATTCAGGACCTTTATATGTGGTTGAATTATATCTAGATATTAAGATTATTCGGTTACTAGGTTTATATATGGCAATAATTTGATTTATATACTTTAGAACAATTTTATAATTATGTTGTTTCCTTGGTCCAAAATATATATGTTGAAAAAATAAATAATAATAATTAAAATTTATTATAATTTTTGTTCTTGTTGTCGTGGTGGTGGTGGTTCAAACATACGAAGAGAGGTATTGTTATATGTTCATAAATAGATGCTCACTAATCAATTGATTAATATTTATATACGCTTTTCAGTAAACCTCATGTCTTCTTTGCCTATGTTTATATATGCCGTCGTTTAATAGTTATTGTCCACATATTAACACCTTTGACGCATTGTTTACATGTACATGTCCATGTTTTACAGCTGAGATGCAGCTTGACGAGACGACCAGTGTATTGTCAAAGCATCATAAATCAAAATTAGTTTCAAGAGTGAGGTGGTACGAAACTTGATTGTACTTGTTTTCTTTAAATTAGCCCTTTATTACTATCAACATTATAACAATCACAATACGATAATAATAACAAACACATAATTGGGCCTTTTTTTTTGTCATAAGGCCTTTCACATTGGATTCCATTTCCAGAAGAGTGCTCATTGTTCAATGAGTGATGAAGCCTTCAAATTTGGTAGTGAAGGTCCTCTGTTTCTCTATGCTCTCGGGATCTTCATAGCTCTAAATGTCGCTTAAATCTCAAATTTGTATATCACCAACTATCAGTATATTTGGATACAGGAAAAGACATATATGGATTCAATCGGTATAACGTCGGTATATGGACAAATCACATCCCGGACAAAAATTCCCCTGTCCAAATTAGTATGGACCAACCTCAAGGGCCTAGTGGCTAGAGCGCCTGCCTCGGCTGCGGGAGGTCGTGGGTTCGATCCCCTGCCGTGACATACCATGGTCTCTAAAAAATGGTAGTGTTATAGCTCCCTTGCTTTGCGCTTAGCGTATAATGAAATTTGCAAGATTGTTGGCCCGGTATCAGGATAATGTGACTGGGTGTTGTATTCTCACATGTCTACGGCGGGCGTGATACAGTGAGGCAGCCCTTATATTTGTCTCAAGCAGACATCGTCTCCAAACAGGGGGCCTCCGTGGCCGAGAGGGTTAAGTCGCTGATTTTAACACTCACTCAGCCCCTCACCGCGTGGATTCGAATCCCGGCAGGGTATTTCGGATTTTCATGTGAGGAAGCTTTCCAGCTGGCTTGCGGAAGGTCGGTGGTTTACCCGGGTGCCTCTGTGCATTCGGGGTTTCCTCCACCTGTAGTTAGCTGGACGTCGCTATATGACTGAAATACTGTCGCAGCGACGGTAAACCCAAAACACACACACACTCTCTCGTCTCCAAACGACTGAATTACTGTCAATGGGACGATAACAAATGTGTTGGACGACACACCTCCCATGAATTTAACAAGGAGAAATAAACACCACTCAATATATAAAAAAAATCTGCCACAGTGATAAAGATAACTCAAAACAACTTTTCTCATTTTGTTTTCCTTAATGTAATGTTCATTTGAAAAAAATCATTTGTTTGTAAACAAGTGTTGTCAATAAAATTGTGTTGTGATGATAGCTTTTTTGTCTGGTATGAAAGTGTTCGTAGTTGAGGGTGTTGGATTGTCTAAATACATAGTGTCATTAGAACCAAAAGAAACCTGCAGCTGCCCTTCGACAGGCCAATGTTATCACCTGCTAGCCGTGAAAAAATCAATCAATGACTCAACAACAGTAAAGTCAAAAACACCCATTAAAAATTTATCATTATTAAGGAAGAACAGTCGACCCCGAGTTGCAAAGAAAACAGGTCAAAAGAAACCAAAAAAAGCTGACTTTGAAGTTATACCAGCACCAGATTCAGTTCTAACGAATACACCGTGCAAACAGGAAAACATAGATTCTCCAGAAAAACTGGACACGCCAAAGTCCTAATTTCACGGCGTCAACACCAAAAAGTGTTCTAAAAGGGGGCTCTACCCAAAAACGTATATCACTGAGTGTGCCATCAAAGAAACGGATAAGATTTGATGACAATTTTGCAATAGGAAACGATACTCGCGGAGAATGCCTGGAGGAAGATGATTATTGGCTGAAAAACGAATACTGTCTTTTAGAGTCAGATCGAGACATTATATGTAATGTAAATGGCTGGCTAAGTGATAAGCACAAAAATTATTAAGAAATCAATTCCGTGAAAACGGGAACATTCAGGGACTACAAGATTGTCTGAACATTCCAAAATTCATAGAATCTTTACAACAAGAGGGCCATGATGGCCCTGAATCGCTCACCTGAGTACCATTGCTTCAACTGATGTCAAGGTTTTTAAACAGACAAGGATTCTGATATAACTTAATCTAAAACATTTTACCCCTGACAATACTACACACCAAATATCTAAGCAATGGGCCATATGGTTTCAGAGAAGACTTGGGCGCAGGGTCATTTATCACCGTAGGGCCAAGACTTTGAAAATCTTTGTAATGAACCATTAGATGCTACTACATACCAAAAATCTTAGCTCTAGGCCTTATTGATTCATAGAAGAAGATTTTTTAAGATTTTCCTATTTGACTCTATGTAAAACAAGTGACCCCTGGTGTGGGGTCATTTATCACCATTGGGCTATGATTTGTACAATCTTGGTAGTGGCCCAAAAGATGATGCTACATACCAAATATCTAAGCTCTAGGCCTTATGGATTCATAGAAGAAGATTTTTTAAGATTTTCCTATATACTCTTGTAAAACAAGTGACCCCTGGTGCGGGGTCATTTATCACCATAGGGCTATGATTTGTACAATCTTGGTAGTGGCCCATAAGATGATGCTTCATACCAAATATCTAAGCTCTAGGCCTTACGCATTCATGGAAGAAGATTTTTTAAGATTTTCCTATATAACTCTATGTAAAACAAGTGACCCCTGGTGCGGGGTCATTTATCACCATAGGGCTATGATTTGTACAATCTTGGTAGTGGCCCATAAGATGATGCTTCATACCAAATATCTAAGCTCTAGGCCTTAGATTCATAAGAAGATTTTTTAAGATTTTCCTATATAACTCATGTAAAACAAGTGACCCCTGGTGCGGGGTCATTTATCACCATAGGGCTATGATTTGTACAATGTTGGTAGTGGCCCATAAGATGATGCTTCATACCAAATATCTAAGCTCTAGGCCTTATGCATTCATGGAAGAAGATTTTTTAAGATTTTCCTATTTAACTCTATGTAAAACAAGTGACCCCTGGTGCGGGGTCATTTATCACCATAGGGCTATGATTTGTACAATCTTGGTAATGGCCCATAAGATGATGCTACATACCAAATATCTAAGCTCTAGGCCTTATGGATTCATAGAAGAAGATTTTTTAAGATTTTCCTATATAACTCAATGTAAAACAAGTGACCCCTGGTGCGGGGTCATTTATCACCATAGGGCTATGATTTGTACAATGTTGGTAGTGGCCCATAAGATGATGCTACATACCAAATATCTAAGCTCTAGGCCTTATGGATTCATAGAAGAAGATTTTTTAAGATTTTCCTATTTAACTCTATGTAAAACAAGTGACCCCTGGTGCGGGGTCATTTATCACCATAGGGCTATGATTTGTACAATCTTGGTAATGGCCCATAAGATGATGCTACATACCAAATATCTAAGCTCTAGGCCTTATGGATTCATAGAAGAAATTTTTTTTAGGTTTTTCTATATAACTCTATGTAAAACAAGTGACCCCTGGTGCGGGGTCATTTATCACCATAGGGCTATGATTTGTACAATCTTGGTAGTGGCCCATAAGATGATGCTACATACCAAAAATCAAAAGGCTAGGCCTTGTGGTTTCGGAGAAGAAGATTTTTTCAAGTTTTTCCTATATTAGCCTATGTGAAATCAAGTGACCCCTGGGGCGGGGCCAATTTTGACCCCAGGGTCATAATTTGTACAATCCTGGTAGAGAGTCATAAGATCATGCTACATACCAAAAATCAAAAGGCTAGGCCTTGTGCTTTCAGAGAAGAAGATTTTTTAAATTTTCATTTTTAAAATCTATTTTTAGCTCCTGTGACCTAATTATGCGATGGACCAGAACCATTTATACAACTTTAGTAGAGCTTCATCCAAGGAACATTCCTGCAAAATATTTTTCAAATTGGCCTAGCCGTTTAGGAGGAGATGTTGTTTGAAGCAATTGTTGACGCCGGACGCACGGACGCCGGACGCCGGACAAAAGGCGATCAGAAAAGCTCACCTTGAGCACGTTGTGCTCATGTGAGCTAAAAATTGGACACCGACAACAAAATGAAAAACATAATTGGAACTTCGGCTCAAATTCATTTTAATGGGTATGACCACTGGCTCGTGTCATATCGTGATTTCGATGGTAATATTTTCTTAATCGATAGTTTAAAATCTGTTAAAACATTAAATAATTACGTTAAAATTCAATTATCGCAAATATATGGTGACATCGACTTAAGAAAGTTAGAGGTGAAAATACCTAGGGATGAGCACCGGTACTTGGGAACCGGTTACTCCCGGTTCCACGATGTCCCGGATACTCGGTATCGTTTCATTTTGTTGGAACCAGTTCCTCCAAACGATTCCTAAGCCTTTTCTTACGCATTTGACTTCCATATAACAGTTTCAACGAAACTACAAAATTATTCAAACGCCGCTACAGTTGTACGGTTTGTACCGCTACTTTCGTTTTCCGAGCTTTTCGGGGCATTGAGCATTGAGCGAATGCGTTCATCCCTCTCGAGCGTCACCTAAAACCGATGGCGCGGGCGTTATTTTGAAGATCTGGGCGGGAAAGGCCGCTGCAACATCTGCAAAAAGTTAATTAAGGCCAAGGGAGGGACCACGTCCAATTTGATTAAACATATGATCACAGTTCATAGGGATCAGGTCAAGTTAAACAACGTGAATCCGTCCAAGGTGAGTAAAGTGTGAACTTTATCCAATCCGGTTCAATGAATTTTCCAAAAAATGTCTAAAAATGTTATTTTTAGACGGGCTTCTATTTGGAAAGCCAATCAGATGTGAATAATGTAATTTATTTGAATATCCGGGTCACAGTCTGAAGGTCAAACGGCTGTTTTGACTCTGAATACTCTTCAAAAAGGAGAACACTGTGTATTATTCGGATACACATAGTTTCGGATAAACATTACTAAATTCGAGTAGTAAAGTATTATTCTAGTGCACCCAATGGTGAGTAATTTCATATGATGTTTATTTAGACGATCTGGAAGAGGTTGTTTGACATTTTTTAATTATGTTTTTAAAACACTGTCTTCTTGGACATTTTTCCCATTGACTTGTAACATACATTGTTACTTTTTATTCATATGCAAGAGAGGTAATCACTTTGTTAGTCCGAACAATTTGTAAACTATTTCTATTAGTATGCATAAATTCAACATTCTAATCCAAGCAAAATTATTAATTTAGTATTCTGAATTGGAAATGTAACATATTGGAAGAATAAATTTACTGATACATTTCACATTTCGATTCATGCATTACACCCTTTTTACCTCAAGAGTTATATGTTTAGTATTGTTTATAGATTATGATTTGTGAAAATTGTGATGCAATTAAATGGAAGAATATAACTTGTAATGGAGTTGTTTTAATTTTTTTATTACACTATTGATTAATCTTAGGTCTTAATACATGGTACTGGTAAATGGTAATTGGAATCGTTAGGAATCGGAATCGGTTAAAAAGTATCGAGTAGGTATCGGAATCGGTTAAATTCTAACGATGCTCATCCCTAAAAATACCAGTAGTCCAGCAACAAACCAACGGTTCAGACTGTGGAGTGTTCGCAATCGCATTTTTAACGGAATTGTGTTTTTCGGAATTTTAAATGCTACCATCTGTCCGCTTCAATATTTCAGAAATGAGACCGCATCTAATTATAAGTGCCTTGAAAATAACTATTTAGAACCTTTTCCAAAAGTAAGAATGCCAAAACTCCCTGTCGCTGATACAAAGCTCAACCATTTAAATCTATATTGTATATGTAGACTTCCTGATTGTATCGACGATTTAGTTAAGTGCGACAACTCTAAATGTAAAATTAAATGGTTTCATAAACAGTGTATTAGAGGATTTATACATAAGACATGGTTTTGCGGTAGTTGTAGAACCTAATGTTCCAATAAAATAAACAGTGTTGCCTTTTGGTGATATACCACCTGAATTTAAAAATGGTGACCTCTATATAAACACAGTCAAATAGACAAAAAGATCACCAAAGCAATACGAAGTAAATAAATCGGTATTATATACATGTATACTGCTTTAATTCTTAAATTTTATTTAAAATACCATCACTCCTTGTCACTGATACAGTGTCAACATTTGTATCATTGAAAAAATATACATAGTTATGTCTTTCAATGTTCATCAACGCGATGCTAAATGTCACAAGATTAGGACAACTTCATGTACTTTGATTGTATATATGCATGAATTATGTTTTATTGTTGATTGATTGTTGATTAGCACAATCCAGCAAACAATGAAATTACTGTTGTTAAAACCTTTAGGAATCACACACACACACGCTTTTGTTTGGCTTATTTATGTAATTTTGCTTATCTACGTTTTATGTGCAAACGGCACCCTGTTCATATTGAGACACCTTAAATGAATCTAACTTCCATTTTGCTCTCGAATAATAGTGAAGAAAAGAACTTATTTCTATATATAAACCACAGGCAATATTGCATAGCTCATTTCACTGAAAGGCCCATTGGATCTCATTATGATTCAACAAATTTGTTTTTCAGTCAGATGACTATTATCTGTTTTTATGCTAAATGTGCTTTTAAATGTAGTATACTTTATTTCTGTATATATTGTATATATAAATGCTAAGGAAAAAAAAGGGAAACACTTTATTTCGTAGTAAATGTTATATTTATCTAAAATAGTGTGATTTAAATGCGGCTTTTGTGACCAAAACTATATTTCTACAATTTTCCTGTTACTTATATAATGATTAAAACTACCACCATAACATACGTTTCTTTTTATTACTCGTCCTTTATTACTCGCTTTTGCCTGTTGTAATCTACTTTGTAAATCTGTAAAAATGTATACTCAACGATATTAACCATAATATGTTGGTACAAACATCATATATATATATTGCATGAGTGAGTGTGTGAAAGATTTGACTTCTACTCATATATATTTATGTATAAAACGAAATATAATTCCACGATTAACTCCTTCCACGATTTATAAAAAACGCAAAAGAACATTTCTGTTCTGAATTCTGCTTTGTGCATTAAGTGGTTGATAATGAATGCCAACATTCCCCCCCCACACTTCCTTGTGCCTCAAACTTACTAGTATTCATGTTAGAATCTCAATCAGATCAATGCTAAAGAGTAAGCTCACATATGCACAAACTCTCTTGTACTCTCTTGCACGTGTATCTTTATTTGAAAAGATCAAGGATGAATGCCTAATTCTTCCCGCCGACACATTTCGTGTAAAAATATTTTAGCAATTTCATAGTTATACTTAACAAAAAGTCCCAAATTTCCGGATACCTTCGGCGGGCCCATATATATATATTATAGAAACATTAACGTACAAAACATCATTATATATTATAGAAACATTAACATACAAAACATCATTATACATACATATATATATATATATATATACCCCTATATATAGCCCCGCCTAAGATATTCGGAAATTTGGTACAGGTCCGGGATTTAATCAAACTGGGGCCGCAGTTGGGCCCCGTCTTGGGCCGCATGGGGCCGTAGATTACACATGTCCCACCCTCTAGTAACTAGCTCAATACAAAACTCACTATATCAGCAATAAGTTTGTCCAGAAGTCTCTCTTCAGGATCTTCTCTTTTTATGCGATCTGTAAAAATATCTTCAAGTTTCTTAGTTTTCTTTTTTTTCTGTGTTTGTTTCTCGTGCTCATTAGTCTTCCTTTTCACTAAATTACAGCTATATGAAGTACTTCCGTCAATATGTTTTGATGTAGTCGGAGATGATTTCGGTGTACTGTCTTTCAAAAGTCTTCCAATTATTGTGAAAGGCTGGTATGTAATTCCACAAGTGGTCTCAGAAGTAAAGTCGACATTCGAAGCATTAAAATCACCATCATTAGTCTCATTTACAACACCAGATTTTTCTTGTGTTGAACGTTGATCTAAAAGTGTGTCATCAGTTTTCGTGGAAAAGGATTTTTCTTTTCCAGTTAATTCTCTCTTCCAATTTTCCCGAAATTGCTCCAAGATGTCTTTCTCCGTCATTTCCTTGTTTGTTGTATATTGTGTAAATAAAAAGTCAATGCAGCGCTTTCTCATATATAAGCCTAAGTTTATACAGGGTCTCTCTACAACATGTAAACATTTGGGGCAGGTGTATTCCGCGGAAAATCGAAAAGCGCGCGGAAAATTTCCGTAATTCCCGGAGTGTGTTAAATGATTCACAAATGCATTATTCTTGTTCCGACCAAAGATTTTTTGTTTCTTATGAAATTTTAGACATTAACCTTTCTATATAGCTTTAATCATCCCTTAAGTTATGTGTCGTTTTCGAAATCTATGCAACTAAAATTTGTCTATTTTCTAGAAATCTTGTAAATTTTCCGTCACAAATGCAATATTTGTTCCGATCAATATTTTTATGTTATATAAGACATTATATAATCTCTGTGTATATAGTCTTTTCAAATTTTATGTGTCGTCTACAAATATGTGCGACTTAAAAGTGTATATTTCAAGAAATTTTAAAATTTTAAATTTCCCAGAAACCATAAATTAAATAAATGATGACATAACAACCCAGCATGATGACATAACTACCCGACATGATTATATAACAACCCCACATGATGATATTACAATCCCATCTAATGATATAATAACCCACATGATGATATTACACACTCACCTGATGGTATTACAATCCCACTTGATGATATTACAACCCCACATGATGTTATTACAACCCATCATAATGATATTACAACCCCACGTCATGTTATTACAAGCCCACCTGATGTGATAACAACCCCACCTGATGTTATTACAAACCAACCTGATGTTATTACAACCCCACTTGATGATATTACAACCCAACATGATGATATTACAACCCCACCTCAGATGATATTACAACCCCATTTAAGGATAATACAACCCCATATGATGATGTACAACCCTATTTAATGATAATATGACCCCTTATGATGATGTTACAACCCCACCTGATGTTAGTACGACCCCACCTGATGATGTTACAACCCTATTTAATGATAATACAACCCCTTATGATGATATTACAACCCCATCTGATGTTATTACAACCCCACCTGATGATATTACAACCCCATTTAATGATAATACAACCCCTTATGATGATGTTACAACCCCATTTAATGATAATACAACCCCTTATAATGATGTTACAATCCCATTTAATGATAATACAACCCCTTATGATGATGTTACAACCCCATCTGATGTTATTACAACCCCACCTGATGATATTACAACCCCATTTAATGATAATACAACCCTTATGATGATGTTACAACCCCATTTAATGATAATACAACCCCTTATGATGATGTTACAACCCCACCTAATGATAATACAACCCCTTATGATAATGTTACAACCCCACCTGAGGTTATTACAACCCCACCTGATGATATTACAACACCATTTAAAGATAATACTACCCTTATGATGATGTTACAACTCCATCTGATGATATAACAACAACACCACCTGATGATATTACAACCCCATGTGATGATATTAAAACCCTGACTGATGATATCACAACACCACCTGATGATATTACAACCCCTCCAGATGATATTAAAACCCAACATGATGATATTACAACCCAACATGATGATATTACAACCCCACTGATGATATTACAACCCCACATGATGATATTACAACCCACCTGATGATATTACAACCTCATCTGATGATATTACAACCCCACCTGATGGTATTACAACCTCATCTGATGATATTACAACCCCACCTGATGATATTACAACCTCATCTGATGATATTACAACCCACTGATGATATTACAACCCTACCTGATGATATTACAACCCCCAATCACTAGATATTACAACCCACTGATGATATTACAACCCATCATGATGATATTACAACCCCACCTGATGATATTACAACCCAACATGATGATTTAACAAACCCAAAATGATTATTTAACAACCTATCATGATGATATTACAACCCAACATGATGATATTACAGTCCCACCTGATGATATTACAACCCAACATAAGTTTATTACAACCAAACATGATGATATTACAATCCCACTTGATGATATTACAACCCAACATGATGATATTACAACCCAACATGATGATATTACAACCCCTCCTGATGATATTACAACCCAACATGATGATATTACAACCCCACTTGATATTACAATCCCAAGTGATGATATTACAACCCAACATGATGATATTACAACCCAACATGATGATATTACAACCCAACATGATGGTATGACAACCCAAAATGATGATATTACAACCCAACATGATGATATTACAATCCCACTTGATGATATTACAACCCACCTGATGATATTACAACCCCACATGATGATATTACAACCCATCAGGATGATATTACAATCCCACATGATGATATTATTACAACCCCACTTGATGATATTACAACCCCACCTGATGATTATTACAACCCAACATGATGATATTACAACCCATCATGATGATATTACAACCCACATGATGATATTACAACACCCATCATGATGATATTACAACCCATCAGGATGATATTACAATCCCACATGATGATACATGTATTACAATCCCACATGATGATATTACATATTCAACCCCATCATGATGAATATAATTTTCTCCCACATGATGATATTACAACCCCACATGATGATATTACAACCCCACCTGATGATATTACAACCCCACTGATGATATTACAACCCCACCTGATGATATTACAACCCCGATATATTACAACCTCACTGAAGTAAAAAACCCCCTGATGATAATATTACAACCCTGATGTTACATTGATTTTATGCGCTGATATGTCAACCACAGAACAAGGAAACAGACTCATCTAAACACCAATGCCGAACATAAGACAGCTATCACAAAAGGGCGACATTTAAACACGATTCTGCTGTTATATATGGGTTTACAGATTTGTGTTTAACAGTTCGGCATGACTGTTTTACCTCTGTTATATACCTTTTCCTTTATCATTCACATATAACGGCCAATCACTGTGTCAAGCGCCTGTGATTCTGCTTATATTGTTCAAATAATAACACACATATTATTGAAGAAGAATACCATGTTTATGGTATGCTCTTTATATACGAATCTACAGAAAGCGTACTTTAAGACGAGCTGGTTAATTCAAAATCCTACTGAACTACTATTTTATAAAATTATCTTAAATAACTCAGAAGATGTTATTTAATTTTTTTTTAAATGTTATCTATATATGAAATGGATAACACCACATTTTGTGACTGTTTATTATGTTTAAATTATAGATATGAACAAGTTAAATATATACTATAGGTTGTGTGTGTGTGTGTGTGTGTGTGTGTGTGTGTGCAAAAATGCGTATGACTTGTAAATTTACATATGTTTAATATTCTATACTTCATTTGTTCTTTCATCAATGAACTTATGTATAGTTAATATAAAGTATGTATGTATTGTATTACTGTATTATGGGCCGGAGGCCTTACATTTCAATAAACCCTATGTTATGTTTCATACGATGTGTGTGTGTGTGTGTGTGGTTCACATGTGACGTTGGCTTAACTACAGTGGAAGTGGGCATTCTCTTTCAAGCAGCAATATCAAGCATTTCATGAACGATACTTTCAGTTTGTCCCGTTCTCCAGTGGTTTTACATACTAATAAAATAGATCGTAAATATGGTATCTCAGAAAGAAAAAAACGCATACATTTAAGTATTCTTTACTTCAAGAGGCGTATGAAAGGAAATAAGATAAACCCCTGCCACGAGTATGGCAGTCTAGATGGGTTGACGAACATTCCTGTCTCTTGTTTGGACACTTATCTTATCTTGAGGCGTACTACCTTCAATTACGTCTCCACGCGCCAAGCAAAGTAAACTGGTGGAAATATTTCTGTGATATAGTGGCAAGCGAGGCTAAGGGCGGAACTGTTTACGTATAAAAGCATAATCCTTTAATATTGCAAGGGGCGTCTTACGGGGTTATCTCGTGCATGAAATCAATTGGAAAATGTCACAAAGTAAATCCATTTGTTTTCTTAACTCCATAAGGTCATACTTTTTTATTTATACTACCCATATAAGTTAAGACTATGTAAAACAAGTATTAAAATCAGCACAAATTCCCTTTCTAGTCATGGTTTGCACAAAGTAAAGATTTATTTTCATACAACTATATCTTTACTTTTATTTTGATAAATGAACATGAATAAATATAACTAGTTCTTTAAAGAAAATAAGAACGCATGACCAGCAGGGGACCATCTACGATGAAATTTTTTTGAATGCGTTTAAGACCGTCGGTTTCATAAACCCCTCTAGTGCCCCGACTTGACTACGCACACCGAGAGACACTACAGTCACTTTAATCAGTTCTCTCATTTTATCTCCTCGAACGTAGAGACTAACGGCTATACTTTATTCACAATGGCACCAACAGCATCGTGTCAAGCAGTTATCCTCATTTTTGTGGCATACTTCTCAAGTAAGTATTCAAGTATTTTGTGAAATGAGGCGAATCACCGAGCAAGCTGACAAAATATTGAAGAAAAAAAATATAAACACTATATTTTACATTATCGCTGAAAAGAAGCTATGTTCGTCATTGCATTGGGTGTACTTAAATCATTTGTAATTTATCAAATTTTATGTATTTACATATCATACATATCATTTACATCCATGATTAAGAAACAAGTGCAAGTAAAAAACAATTGCCATTAGCGTGATACTATGTGTACATGTATATGATATAAACTTGGGGTACTTTGAACCTGTCTCTGGGTAGATGTTAAGGATTGTCACTTTTTTGCTCGTTTTTTTTCTTTTCCTTTTTTATACCATCTTATTGCTAAAAATATATTATATAATAACTTCCACGCTGAAGTAAAATGAGATCCTGTTTATTATTGATATTATTCTCGTATACAAATGTATGTAAAGCTTCCGGTCTGTCTTCATTTTGCTGTTTAATAAATCGTCAAAGGAAGTGAAATTGCGCATTAAAAAAAAAAAAAAATAAGAATACTCCGTCACATAATACGATGTTAGGTATTGGTCTTAAGAAGATGGCTCTAATACTGAGGTGATCTTCTTCATGGCTGAAGAATCAAATTCAATATGCCTATAGGCCCATGAGGTACAATGTTTTTTCTTCCATATAATATGGCATGGCAATGCATTTTCACACACACACACACACACACACACACATAATAAACAAATGTTAAGCAGGTAAAGAAAAACAAATCATCTTGAAACTGAAATAATACATTATAAATAGAGAAAGAAAGAAATATCAACGGTAAAGGTATATTCGAAGACTTTAAGAACACCTTATACATAGAACTTCGATATATTTCTCATCATTTTTTTTACAGACTGATCCATTTGATCGTTGATCGTATTTTCTCTAGTATATGATAAAATAAAAGTACTACATAAAACATCCTAAAAATGTATTGCTGAAGTATGCATCATTATATCTTTTAGTAATCTAAAATCGTTTGAAAAACGCGAAATAAGGTATTAGACATTTTTCCAAGATGAAGCGTTAGTAATTTTCCATCAACCATTCCTTACTTATAAGACTATTCACATCCTTAGTTTCCTTCATACTATTCATACTACAAGAAACGGGGGGGGGGGGGGGGGGGGGGGGGGGGGGGGGGGCGGAATTGAATAAAAGTAACAACAGTTTTGTATTCATAAATAAATTACCAGAAAGAATCAAACTAAAGAAAAACCTCTACGAATTGTACACAATCATAACCAGATTTATATACTTCATAAATATCATACAACAACGACTTAAGCGAATGATATCAAAGACACGTTGTCCACGCTTGTTGAATATTTTCAAAAACAATAACATTTCCATTTAAATTCACTCTTTATAAATAGTTCGGCAAAACTTGCCTTTGTCAAGGACTGTACAAACATTTATACATATTTCCATCAAAGTTCTACTAAACATCATTGTTTTCCTCGAAAGCGAAATAATTCATTAATAAAACGTTTTAGAGAGAGGGGGGCGGGTATATTTGAATGGAAAAAAATACAGAGAGAGGGGACAGATCGACTAGACATTTATATTTAATCTTGATGTACGTTAGTTAGAGACGGAACAGAAAGCATAGAGCGTGTACATTGCTAATTTCATTTAAATGACTTTATTGTTTGAAATTCTTAAGGTATCGAATTCTGCATATTTGTTGTAATTCTAAGATATTCTGTTTTATATGTTTCCTTACATCACTATATATCTTAACATTCCAAGGACGTTGGTTTTCTTTGCATGATCTTCATTTTGTTTATTTTAAACCATTCCTTGTTTACGCTTTTCAGGTGTCCTGGGTGTGAATTGTGTGAATAAAGCAGATGGGGTGTATGAACAGAGCTGCCGGGCATTTACGAAATGTGTGGGAGGCGAGGAGGAGATAGTGAACTGTGACCTTGGACAGGCTTACAATACTGAGTCACACGCGTGTGAGGAGTACGTCACGATGTTTGTTGTTACACTTCTTGTAATCGTGTCGCATGAGGTTGCACGTCTTAATTGAGTTGCTTCTGTCTAAAAAATCTCAAATTTTAGGGTATTCTCAGAGAACAAACAGTGTACTGGACTGTTCCACACACAATATGTGTGTTTGTTTATTTGGTTTAAGGTTCACCGACAATATTTCTGTTATTTTGAGACTATGCCTACTTGAGACGGATGCTGCCGCAGTGCAGTTTATCATGCCGTAGACACGTGGCATGATAACACACCCAGTCACACTGACACCGAGCCAACCAGTCCTTAAACTGCCCTGTATATTCTCTGAGCGCCAAGCTGGAAACTGCACAGTACCATTTTAACGACTTTGGTATGTCGCGGCCGGGGTTTGAACCCACGACCTCCCGCTCCCGAGGCGGACGCTTTAACAAAACGTAACAAAAAAGCAACAACAACAACATGTTCTTTTGAGTTAACCGTTCACCGCGGGCTAGTTTGGTAAGTACGGAAGCCTCAAAGGGACTCAAGATTTGAGAAAATGTTTATACATGTCGACAGAATTAAAGCAATATAACTGAGTTCTTATGGTATTCTCGCCTAATATATTTCGAATTAATGTTAAAATAACACAGAATTTCACCATCAGTTTTTTTTTCTGCAAACACTGAAACAGTGCACATTTCTAATTCTTCTTTGTCAAAAACATATTGTAAACCGTTTCTTGAAAACCCATTTTGTGCAATGCTTAAAAATATTGCAATTCACGTCTAAATTTTCTCGCATTCATGTCATATTTTACATTAATTCGAAACATATATGGCGAGAATACCAAACAGATTTAGCTATATCGCTTTAATTTTAAATTTTATATGTTTCGATTTAATGTAAAATTTGACATGACTGCGAGTACATTTAGACGTGAATTGCCATATTGTACAAAAAGGTTTTTCAAGAAACGGTTTACAATACGCAAGCCTCAAAGGGAATCAAGATATGAGAAAATAATTAAACATGTTGACAAGATTAAAGCGATATAACTTAATTTTTTTTTGTATTCTCGTCTTATGTATTTCGAATTAATGTAAAAATAACATTTTACCATCAGTTTTTCTGCGAAGACAGAAACATTGCACATTTCGAATTCTCCTTTGTCAAAAACTTATTGTAAACCGTTTCTTGAAAAACCTTTTTGTACAATGCTTAAAAATATTGCAATTCACGTCTAAATGTACTCGTAGTCATGCCATATTTTACATTAATTCGAACATATAAAGTGAGAATACCAAAAAAGGATTTAGCTATATCGCTTGAATTTTGTCGACACCAGGTGTAGAAAAATGTTTTAACATGTTGACATAATTAAAGCAACATAAATATTTTTGCTCTCCGTAATTGTTTCGTATTAATGTAAATAAACAGAACTATTCGCTCTCAGTTTTCTCACAAAGACAGATCGCATTGGACAATTTGAATTCTTTTTTGTTGAAAATTTTGTGAACCATTTTTTGAGAAGTCTTTTTGCGCAGTGCTTAAAAGGTGTTGCAATTCATGTTTATATGTTCTCGCATCCATGTCATTTTCTACATTAATTCGAAACATATAAGGCGAGAATACCAAAAGAATTAACTTATATCACTTTATTTTTTAAATTAATTCCTTTGAGGCTTCCCTTATAAAACAAAAACATTTAATCAATCTGGAGACCCTTTGAGGCTTCCGTAGTCCTGTTTTTTCTGTATTTTTTTTTTTCGCTCTAAACATCATTAAGGCGCGACATGGCAAAAATCAGCCACCATAACTTACCACTTCAGCAATTTACTTTGATGAGCGTATGGGCCCTCTCTATATCAATCTCTTTATAAATGCAATTCTAGACTCCACTTTATGACTTACACTATACTTGCAGCAAATGGCAGGTGCCCCCTCCATGTGGCACGTACCGCGACTGCGCAGACAAATCAGACGGTTTCTACGCTGATCTAGAGACAAAATGTAAATCTTACTTTATCTGCACAAATGGAATGTTCTTCGGCCATTCTCTTTGCCCGGCAGGTATGTGGTGAAACAATCATCCGGAGCAATACTTTTTTCTACTGCTAGATATTATGCCATTAAATTAGATTAAAGGTACTTAAGCTTCTTTTATAAGGATCTAAATTAGGCTAATACCAAACTATTTTTCTAAGGGGAATATTATTGTCAAAATGATGTAAAGAATTGTGCTAATGTTTGAAATGTGGAGATTTACAATGATTATATTCAGCATTATATAAATTTCAGACTTGGTTTATAACGAGAATCTGCAAGTCTGTGACTACGACTATGCTGCCCCACCACCTTGTGGAACAAACGTGACAGCTGTCGCCTCTGCTAACTGATGTCCAGGAACATTCATAGTTCGGTTAACATCAACATACTTTAAAATTGGCTAAAGCGGTCGTTCATTTATCTTTTTATACTATTCTATTACTCATTTTATTTAATACATACGACAAGGTTTTATTTAATTCAATGTTAACGCGCCCTAAAAGCCATCTATTCCATCAAAGCTACGCATACAACTTCACAGTAAAAATGTCAAACAATGGAAATCTCGGGGGAAATTGACATATTATGACAAGTGACAGAAGTTCTTTTATTACGTCCCCTTGATATTTTTCCCCAATCTCCAACGGCGAAGTTTAACTTTATATATTTTTCATGAGTCTTGAAACAGAATCATATAATACATATTTCTACCGTCAGTTTTTTTTTTCTCGAAAATCAAATTCAGTTTTTCATATTCACAGAAATTGTATATTTCCCGTAGACTTCAATGTTAACTTAATACAGATTATCTCCCAAAATGTAATAAAACTTGAAAAATCTCTTGGTGAAATATATATATATTATTTTTGGATGTCTTCAAGCGACAAAGTTTTAAAGAAATATTATCATTACCAGCGACAATATATGGAATATGGTTACTACGTTGCTACGGGTTCTTCGTGCAAAATAAAAGACGTTTATTTGATAACCACATATTTTGTTAAAAAATATTATTCTGTTTATCTTTTCCAATGAACATCAAAAGTGTCTTATTTCATTATTTTATTTATTCCACTACATAAGTGTTTATAGCTCTTGATTCATCATAAATATTCTGTTATGGATTTGTATTTTTTTTTTATTTGTCTCATAAACTGTCAATCTCTCTCTATCTCTCTCTATTATCTTTCTTTCTTTTGCATCTATATCCAAAGTTATACTACCTTGAGCTACTTCGATCGTCCGTACTATTTTTAGATAATCATCGAGTCATAATTGAATATCATATTCCATAATATAAAAGGATAAAAAAAGGAAATTAAAAGACTATTTTTATTTCATAGTAAGCTGGAGTAAACAGTATTTTTCCATGTTGACACTGGAAATGAACAATAATATTGATAATAAGAGTAATAATAAATATATAGTTATTTCTTTTATTTTGTTAGACAAATTTAAACTACATGTATTTAAAAAACGCCAAACGATGATAAAACACTTAACATACTAAGAGTTCGAAATATTGCGAGACTTGTCTACTTAACTGTGATTTAACTGTAGTTAAATCACAATTAAGTAGACAAGTCTCGGAAAATCTCGAACTCTTAACAAATTAAATCGACCAGGAATTTGAAATTTCGGGCTCACTGATTAGATAGGTTAGCGGGCAAACTCTAAGTAAGTCAGTGTTTATTAAGAGAGAATTTAACAGTTAAGAAACCGTCACTCGCTACGCTCGTTCTGGCTTATTTATTGTTAAATTCTTTCTAAATAAACACTAACTCGTGAGCGAAGTTACCATTTTTATGTAATTGATTTTTGGCTATATCAATGGTGCAAAACAATAATTAATTTTTAACATTAACGTTACTTCCAGGAGAGTAGATTTTTTTTTTACTTGACTTGACTATTTGAGTTTACCGTCGCTCCGACAGTATTTCAGTCACATAACGACGCCCAGCTAATTACATGTGGAGGAAGATCCCGAATGCACGGAGGCATCCGGGTAGAACCACCGACCTACCGCAAGCCAGCTGGAAGGCTTCCTCACATAGATTTTTTTAAATTTTCTATATAGAGTAAATAAGGAAACTAGACGACCCCCTATGTGATTCATTCTTCAAGGGATCAACTTATTTTAGCAATGTTTGTAGACATCGATGAGGTGACCATACATGCAAAAAAAAAAAAAAATCATTTGTAACAAATGGTTTCATAGAAGAAGAAATCATTGAAATTTTCTATATGGAATTATATACAAGGAAACTAACGGACCCTTAGGGACCTCATTTTACAAGGGATCAACTAAATTTTAATAATTATGGTAGACAGTCATGAGGGGACCGTTTGTGTCAAATGAAATTAAATTCTGACCATTGGTTTCACAGAAGAATTATGAAATGTTCTATATAGTGAATATAGGAAAACTAGCTTTCCCGCTAGGGGCCTCTTTTTTCACGAGATCAGCTTTATTTCAGTTATTATAGTAGACAGATATGAGGGAATCATTTATGCCAAATGAAATTAATTTCTGACCATTGGTTTCACAGAAGAAGTTTGATTTTTATACGACGCCGGAGGCGGTCGTATATTGGCGTCATCTTCTCCGTCTGTCCGTCCGTCCGTACGTCCATATCTTGTGAACGCAACTCCTCCTACGTTTCTGAATGAATCTTTTCAAAACTTGGTCAATGTCATTACTATAATGGGTAGATGTGCATTTCCCTTTGAAACTTCCTTGTGAACGCAACTCCTCCTACATTTCTGAATGAATCTTTTCAAAACTTGGTCATGTCATTACTATAATGGGTAGATGTGCATGAAGTGGCGATTTTCCGGTTCATTGATTTTTACATGATTTGTGTCCCTTTGAAACTTAGTCTCTGTAGTTGAATGATATTGCAGCCTTGTGAATGCAACTCCTCCTACATTTCTGAATGAATCTTTTCAAAACTTGGTCAATATCATTACTATAATGGGTAGATGTGCATGAAGTGGTGATTTTATGGTTCATTGATTTTTACATGATTTGTGTCCCTTGAAACTTGGTCTCTGTAGCTGTTTGATATTGCAGCCTTGTGAACGTAACTCCTCCTACATTTCTGAATGAATCTTTTCAAAACTTGGTCAATATCATTACTATAATGGGTAGATGTGCATGAAGTGGTGATTTTCCGGTTCATTGATTTTTACAAGGTTTGTGTCCCTTGAAACTTAGTCTCTGTAGCTGAATGATATTGCAGCCTTGTGAACGCAACTCCTCCTACATTTCTGAATGAATCTTTTAAAACTTGGTCAATTCATTACTTAATGGGTAATGTGCATGAAGTGGGATTTTGGTTCATTGATTTTTACAAGTTTGTGTCCTTGAAACTTAGTCTCTGTAGCTGATTGATATTGCAGCCTTGTGAACGCAACTCCTCCTACATTTCGGAATGAATCTTTTCAAAACTTGGTCAATATCACTACTATAATGGGTAGATGTGCATGAAGTGGTGATTTTCCGGTACATTAATTTTTCAAGATTTGTGTCCCGAAACTTTTTGCTGATTGATATTTCAGCTTTGGGAATGCAATTTCTTGTATGTTTCTGACCTAATCTTTTCAAAACTTGGGCAATGTCATTACTATACTGGGTAGATATGCACAAAGCAGGGGCTTTGATGTTCATCAATATTTGCAATAGTTATGCCTTTCTAAACATGGTCTCTTTAGAACACAACTCAAGTTTCTAAACAGGTAAGAGTGCATAAGGCAAGGATTTTCTGGTACAGTGATTTTTGCAAGAGTTATGGGGAGAAAGAAAAAAGGATTCAAATTGATACTGCTATTTGACCTACTGTCATATTGGAAGCATTTTTAGGGTTCTATCTCTGTTCAGCTAAATTAATTGGTCTTACAGACTTCATTATGAGATTATGCTTACAGAAATGTTAAAAGCAATGATTAAAAGACCCCTCTTGGTCTTTATATTTTGTGGCGGCGTATATTGTGGCATCACTGGCACTCTTGTTTATATATAGAGTATTTAAGGAAACTAGCTGTCCCCCTGAGGTCTCATTTTACAAGGGATCAACTTTATTTTAGCAATTATGGAAGACATTCATGAGGTGACCATTTGTGCTAAATGAAATTAAATTCTGACCTTTGGCTTCATAGAAGAAGAATTTTGAAATTTTCTTTATAGAGTATTTAAGGGAATTAGCCAACCCCCTAGGGGCCTCATTTGTTAAGGAACCAACTTCATTTTAGCAATTATGGTAGACATTCATGAGGTGACCATTTGTACCAATGGAAATTAAATTTTAACCATCGGTTTCAGAGGAAAAGATTTTTGACGTTTTTAATGTAAAAATCTGTTGGTTGCCATGGCAACCAGAGTTCTGCATTGCTCCAGTTTATTTTAGCAACTTTTGTGGAGGTTCACCAAGGATAATCCATGCCAAGTTTCCTTGATTTCTTCTCAGCGGTTTCAGAGGAGATGTCGTTTAAAGCAAATTGTTGACGACACACAACGGACGTAGGGTGAGCACGTTGTGCTCTGGTGAGCTAAAAAAGAAATCGCCATACTACTCGGAAGCAAGTGAAAAAATCCCGGAGACATGTTTTCTCATGAAGCTGGTCATTTATTGTAGATCTACTATCTTTTTGACAAATCATGTTTTATTTTTCAGAATGTTATGCTTTATCATACACTTCCGTTTTAATAATTACAAACGAGTGAGGAAAGTCACATAAAAAAATCATATATGAAAATCATGATCTACAAATTTATGACAAATTTAAAAGTTCCAAATTATTCTCTCATTTTCTATTGATCTAAAATGCATAAAGATATTTAAAAAAACGTGAACATGGCATTGTAATCTGTAAAATGTTTGTATCTTTCTGAAAAAAATAGATTAATTGTTTCACAAAAACAATTCTTAACATCTGTTGTTTCTTTTTAGCAGAAAAGTTCAGACCTTTTTATGTACATGAATGAAATTAATTAAAAGATTGGGTTATAGTGATTAATATAACAGCTTCATAACAATCAATAACAAAACATTACCTAAAATCTATGATAATGTTTCTGATTCCTTTTATTTATTAAGTGTTCTAAAGTGAATGAAAATCCGCGAAAACTGATGACATTTAGAAATGCAACCTCTTTCTGATTTTTTTTTATTTACATGGTCAGAGAAAGTTGTGCATCTACTTTGCAAAATATTAAAAGTACACTGCAAATTACTTTAAGTGTGTCTTTTTAGCTTTTATCCACAAAACAATGCATTACCTTTGACTGAATCGGCAATTTGCGTACTTGACATTGTCAGGTTTTTAATACAAATATTGAAAAAATATATTGAGAGAGGTTAAACAGATTAGCTGTAGTCAATGTTGTTTCTTTCATTTCTTCGTAGATTACCGGTAATATTCAGAAAATGTTCCAAAGGAAAAAAATCGGCATTTCATGCACCCAAAAATTCGCAAACCTGGCAGGTAATAAGCCGAGTCAAAACAAACTGAGGAGAGGGAATGGTTATAGTCATTGTCGTTTCTTTCTTTTTCACTCATTTGTACCGTCTACTGTAGTTAAAATGTTAAGATGCCAATTACATTTTACTGGTAATGTCCGACTTTTTTGTTGCTTCGGTTTGAATTTTACTTTTTTTTCAGTGCTAAATCTATTTCCTTAACTGCATCTGACTGCGGTCTGACATTTCAAATATCGAGCAATTTTAACCCGATATAAATTTGAATATTTGCCTTTTTAACTAAATAAAACATGGTTCTATCGCTTTGGCAAGCGGTAACTGTACCCGACCTTTCTGCAGGAGGGGGGGGGGGGGGGGGGGGGGGGGGGGGCACAAATGTCATTCAGTTTGCATAAACAGTACCCAGACACATAATTATTACACAGCCATGGACTACTAATTAGCACCGCATATTCACTGTCGGCGTATGATAGGAATATTGAAAGATATATGGAATTTTTAGGTTTTTGCAGGCGAAAAAGTAAGCGCCCGGCAGACGCAATTCGATATTAAAGTAGATCGGATTTTGAAAGGCAGTCGCTCTGGGTCCAAGGCGCTTTAATGACCTGGGAAAGGCTTGTCATAAGGTGGCCATTTGTGCAAAATGAAATTTATGTCTGACCATTTGTGTCACTGAAAAAGAATTTCGAAATTTTCTACAAAGAGTATATAAGGCCTTGGGGCCTCACTTCAAGGATTAATCTTCTCTTCATTTTAACAATTATAGCAGACAGCCAGGAGGTGCTATCTTTTTATGCTAAATGTAATTAAATAATTCTGACCATTGGTTTCAGTGAAGATGATTTTTAGTTTTTTCGGCGTAGCTGTATAAAATTGATTTTGACCTACTTCTTAAACCAATCAAATATTGGTATGCAAATGAAGCCAGAGTAAATGCAATGCTAGCAATGCTATCATTGGCTTGTATAATTTATTTTTAGGATATTTAGGATATATTCAAATTTAAAATGGGAGTTTTATTTTAAAATGGGTTGTATATATCTTTCTACTTGATATAACAGGTTTCTTTTTCAGTTATAACATGACACAGTAATGAAAATTTAACACTTCCATATAAGTTTAGGAATGTTGCTTTGGCAATATGACTTAAAGCATCTAAACAAGACCAGGCCTTTGTCTGGTTTTAGACCACAATTTTCCCTAATTTGTAAAAGTGGACTCGGCCTTCAGGGGAGGTAACTACTCTGGAGAAGTTGTGCAGTTTATTGTGCGGATCTGGAAGCAATACTTGGACATACGCGATTTATGATCTTTCGGTTTCACTTGATTACAGTAGTAATGTTCAATCGATCTCAGAGAAAACGACTTTTTGACTTGCAGCAGATGCAGCCTAGCCTAGAAAGCACGCTATGACGTCATCAATCGATACCATAATAACGGACTCACGCGCGGTGCCCGCAGCACAGTGCATTGACGTCATCAATCGATACCATAATAACAGACTCACGCGCGGAGCCCGCAGCGCCGTGCTTTGACGTCATCAATCGATACCTTAATTATCCAGTTCTTTAACGAGGATTAATTAATCCCGAAGAAAAAAAAAACGTAAGCGATTTTTGAAGAAAAAGTTCTATGTCGGACCAAGTTTTGTTAAATATATATCGGGTCGCGTGACCTTTTTAGGGTCACCGTCATTCGGCGTTAAAACGCGAAACATGGACGTTTTACCAGCCCACGTATGCGACGATATATACCATTTCCTAGTAGAAAACCCGTTTATATCTTTGAAACATATTCTCGGATACGAGATGTAAAAAATGGCGTTATACGAAACACGTAGAAAACCAACGATGAAGACCAAATTGTGTATTAAACGGCGGTTAAGCGAAAAGTCCACTTTCGGACAATTTAAAACGTTTTTAATACGTTTACTCGAAAAATATGGCGCTCATAATGTATAAAACGTATCTTAACAGCAACAAATTAACTACGTTTCCACGAAGTCCCTCTTAATTACGTACCTTAGAAAACAGTAAATGAAAGATTTTTCTTTTACAAAATCAATGAAGCATACTGATATTTCTTTTAGCATTAATTATAATTACCTTATATACGTATGCAATGTCGATTATGTACAACCTCGCGTTTACAATTGTATACTGTATCAATAAAATCTGAAATCAGCATCCCTTAATTAGAATTTACTCACGACTTGTCCGACTATTGGAAAACGTAGTTTCGCCCGCGGCGACCCTTGTTGACTTAAGAATAATATTAATAATTACATCTTCGTGACTGGCTCGATGATAAAAATTGTAAACACGGGTATACAGGTAGAGTATTGCGTTATCGAGTATTGACATAAAACGAATGTGTACGAGACTCTCTCTCTCTGTATATTAATGCTCGTTTTTCTCTCATTTTTTTCTGTATTTCTCGTCATATTTCCCCGTAGTGCGCGCGTTTTGTACGCGTGTATGTTCTATCATTTGTTTCTCTCTCCGCGTATTAATCCTCTCTATTCTATTAATTCTTTCACTCTCTATCGCAATATATTACTTAGTAGGATTTCAGATAATCTATGTCGGATTACATTTTTATCATTGTTTTAACCGATATAATATCGGGTATATACCTATTTGTTTTATTTTTTATGTTTCGCCCTCTCTCTCGGCAATATTATTCGTAGGTATTCTTTTATAAAGACTGGAAGTCTAGTAAATAAGGCGGAACTACGAGAGTAAAATGAAAAAATAAATCATTCAATAATATCATTCGTTTATCGGAATTTCAAGTCTGTCTCGCGATCGATTTTTCCATTACGAAGTTCTCCAGGCCTATACACAACGGTAAGAATTCAAACCGACCAATCGTTGAACGCGTCATTGGAACGCATATGTAACCCCCCCCCCCCCCTTCCTTCTCTCTCTCTCCCTTCACGAGTGCGTGCTGCTTAGGATCGGTTTTTCAACGGTTTAACGTAACAAATATGGATGCATACGAGGCTTCGAAAATCGCATAAAATCGTTTGAAAAATCGTTTCTGAACAAGACGTTATTTTTTTTAACGTAGGAATACCTTTATATTTATATCGTAATGCGACCCTCGAGGCGACATATTTCACTGGCTCGTGTCTGTCCTGAACGATTTGAGCGAAATTTGCTAAAACTATGTAGAGAAAGTTGCGAAAATTCCGGGACCCGTGTACGAAAGCCGGTGTATTAAAACACTACTCTATCTAGGCTATATTTATTTATGAGTATCTTTTCGTTGATAACTTATTTATACATAATTATAGCTCGGTGTTAGCTTAGTTATCATTTCTTAAACGTATATGTCTTAATTGCGAATAAATTACTTACGTTATCATGAGAACCGTACCATACGATTTTATTTATTTATTCATTCATTTATTTTTGTCAAACGTACGTGGACGAAGTAGTAGTAGTAGTAGTAGTTGTTGTTGTTGTTGATGATGTTTTTTTTTTTATGTTGATATTAATGCGTTTGAATAAATCGAGACTCTGAGGTGTTATCACAACGCCTTCTTTACATTTTGTTTTTGTAGTTTTTGTTTTTGTAGTAGCAGCAGTAGTAGAAGTAGTAGTAATGTTACTTACTAGGGGCAAAATAATCCTCGCATATACACGCGCACGCTTTAAATATCGATTACCACTTACAGTAACCGTATTATGTATCGACAATAGAAATACGTTTATATACAACGGACACATCATTGATTTTATTTTTCTGTAGAAGGGTAGTTTATAAATAACGAACGGATATATAGAGGTTTTTTTTATTGTTACGAGTAATATATATATATATATAAATATACAAATACGTGTCTACAGTATCATAGGTAGGAGGTTCATCATTTTAGTCACTACCAAACGATCATTGCGTCGTCGATTTGGGCCAAATTCTTGCAAGATGCGTTTCATGGTCTGTCCGCCGCAACGTTTTATAACGTAATAAACGCAATACAACCCGCAAACGGTTGACGTCGACTGTTGTGACTGTCCTTCTACGCGTAAGTATTTTCTATCGAAAGCGTTTTCGAATCCGGCTTCGTAATATTTAGGTTCGTTTCCGAGAGAATCGAATTACTCGTAAGGTCCCTCGTTCGGAAAGTAGAACACGGTCCAATGCTCTCCCGAGCCGTCGCTGGAATCGGTATTACAAACGACGAAACGCCCCCTTTCTTCGCGTAGCTGATCGGAGGCGCATACTGTGACCGGATAGTTCCGTAGTATTTCCTCCAGCTGATAATAGTTCATGTTAATATTTGAAACTATTCCAGTCCATGTCGCGTCTCCGTCTCTTACGCTCCGTAGGTTCTTGACCCATTTCGCGGGATTGCCGTCTGAGCTCCGATTTCGCTATTTCCAAGGCTTGGGCTACCGGCGTAACCATTTTCATTACCGGAGATTGGGAAGTCCTTAGCTTGTCTTCCGCTTCTTTCAGTTTATCCCGGGACTCTTTTAGTTCCCCTTTCAGCCGTTTAACCTTTCCGCGTTCGCTACCGGAATCGACGACATAGCGTCCCTGTTGGTCGGGTTGAACGTAACCGTCCCGCAAATCCTTGAAATGTTGATACCACTTGTCGTAGTCGGCAACGTAAGGCACCCACTCTTGGCGCTTATAATCGTACACTTCTATGGAGCCCATATTATGTCTTCTTTTGCGCGTTTCTAGTTTAATGTCATCGGTCGTTCTTACGTATTTTTTAAAGCATCGGAAATTCGAGTGTTTGATTGGTCAATTTTATGTACAACCAATCTATCTCTTGCCTATATATATTAGGTATATTTGGGTGCACCAATCTCTGGGTTGAATCGTTCGGATCATTCACCCGCACATCCCTGATGAAATGATTATCTATCACCGGCTCCGGTCGTGGTCCTCTTTCGGGGATAGGCTTCTAGCTGCCACCAGTTCATGTATTTCTCCATATACGGTTCTGTGACCAGAAATTTTCCTGTAAGCGATATTAAAATATCCCGTTTTTGAACAGAACCGTTTGCGGTCTCCATGTTTTGTAAATTAGCTAGACACGCGCTCAAGATTTTATAGCGCCGAGGTAAATGAGGTTATTTATCCGGGAATGTTTTATCCAATGAAAAATCAGCGCGATGTCAACCGTGACTTAAGTTAGATGACATATCCATATTTTTATAATATTTATTTATTTATTTTTATTTTTCAAATATCTGGCGTTGCGTGTCATCAATCGACGTACTTTTATCGGATTCTTCGACCACCTGGTCAGGCCACAGAAATACGAACGAGTCTTTCCTGAGTTTAATCGCTTGTCGTTTCGATTCGCTGTCACTCATATGGTGCTCGGTTTTAAGTTTCTTCGCGGATTGTAAAATTTTTTGTAGAGTCGGATCCTTCCGTAACTGTCGGTAATCGATGAGAAATTGCGCGAGATCCCGTCTCTAGTCTTTTCTGAGAAAAGGTAATACGTCATTAGCGGCACTGCGGCTAGCCTCGTCGACCGATAAACCTTCGTTCGAGTAAATGATTAATCTTTCTTCAAACTGCTCCGCTCGCGAGTCCCTGAGAGGTTGTTTAAATCGTTTCTCCCATACATTTTGTCTTAAACGTTCCTCTTCCTCGTTATCTATCAAGCGTTGCCCGGGGGGTCCGAGTCTCCCTTCATCATCATCATCATCATTATCCGATATATCCTCCCATTGTTTTCGACTCCTTTTACCGTAGGGTTCGAGCCGCTCTTTATTACCATTCCCATCTAATGTCTCAATATCCGATATATCATCGTATTCCTCACGAGACCTTTTGACGGGATAATTTGTTTCGAATATGTCGCAGCGTAAACGTTCTTCTTCCGGGGTATTTGATCTCAAATCCACTATCAAGTATCCGTATTCTATTCTCCCTCAATTTCAACCTCTTACCTTTATCTCCGAAGAATATCTGGTCAATTCACTTGCTTCTTTTCTCCAATATGTTGTTTCTTTATTATATACTATCCATCTTAAATTGTGTTTATGTTAACGTGTGTTGCATATTTGGATCAGCCATTGATTTATTTCATGTGTGTGGGAAATTGACTATATAAGTATTCTATACTTTCGTCAAGATCCTTTTGCTTTGTTGTCATGCAAATCTGCAATAAATATGTTTAAACTAAGTATCCGTACGATTTAGACGTCGCCTCTTGAAACTTTTTTATGAAAATGTTGCTATTTGTAGGATATATTCGTCTGGCCAACGTTGACACTTGCTGTCTGTCGATAGGGTTATTGAACCAGACCAAGTACTGGGTATTTAGCGCTATATACGCCTTACCTTGAGGAAACAAATTTTGGGTTAAATAAATGACGGATAAGTTTCTGTGATGCCTTCCCTTGGTAAAAAGATCCGCTATTCTCTGATCGCATTTCGCTTCCGTCATCAGGTCGTCAAACACGATCAAATTTCTTTTCTTCGTGTCTACGTACGAAGGCTCGTTTAGATAGTCAGGAATACCGCGAACAAACTCGATCGTTGGAAAACGACGCTGTAGGTCCTCGTACAACCGTTGCCATTGGCCGAAACACCAGATTATTCTTTCCGGCGAGGGATGTATCAGGTTTGAAAAGAATAACTTTTTTACCCATTCCGTTTTACCGCTCCCGCTAGGTCCCGACACCATCATGGAAAACGGGTGTTGAAATATTATCGAAATAGGCGCGCGGTAAAGACTTCCCGTATCAGCAATCTGTCCCTCACCGTGTAAATTACGTTTATGCCTTAACATAGCATCCTTTCTCGAAAATGAACGGTTACAAATAGAACAATTCATCGTGATATCTTTTCTGTTTGATATCTGTAATATAGATCTCTTCTTACGTGTTTTACATTTATTTCCTGTGAGTGAGTGGAGGTGATGGCGAGTGGTGGTGAGTGGTGGTGGCGAGTGGTGGTGGCGAGCGGTGGTGGTGGCGAGTGGTGGTGGTAAGTGATGGTGAGTGGAAGTGGGGATGGTGAGTGGTGGTGGTAAGTGATGGTGAGTGGAAGTGGGGATGGTGAGTGGTGGTGGTAAGTGATGGTGAGTGGAAGTGGGGATGTTGAGTGGTGGTGGTGGGTGTTGGTGGTGAGTGGAGGTGGTGGTGAGTGGTGGTGGCAGGTGATGGTGGCGAGTGGTGGTGGCGGGTGGTTGTGGTGGGTGGTGGTGGCGGGTGGTGAGTGGAAATGGTGGTGTTGAGTGGAGGTGGGGGGGGGGGGGGGGTGAGTGGTAAAGAAGAGATTATACCTTAATTGTCAAAACCATTTCAAATTCCCTTTTTTCAAAATGTTTTTCAGGAAAATATCCTCCTATATTTTTTAAAGATACAAAATATAAAGTTACAAAATAAAAATAAAAGTTACAAAAAATATAAAAAAGGTTCAAAAAGATTTAGAAAAAAAAAAGTCATCACAAAAACAATGCGGCTTGAATTTTATTTATTTAAAATGTAACTCATGATTGTTGTGTTAACATTAATACAAAGTAGGCCAATCCACCTATGTTGAAATTTAATCTGCGCGTCATTTTCACTGGATGAAAATAATGTTCTCTGATTGGTGCGCGCAAACACTCGCTAGAGAGAAGGTCAATCCGCCTCAAGACTATAAAAGTGCATCGCATTAAGCATTCAGTCATTCATTCCATTCCATTTCAGGCTCGATCACTTGATCAGGGAAGACGTGCTATAAGCTCTCTCTCTCTATTAAACTGGTCAACCACTTTGGACTCCTTAATTAGGATCCGGATCAGGATAGGAAATTGTGTTGTGTTGTATTGTGATTTTAAGTTGGACTATTAAAAAAGTGTTTTCTGTGTTAAATGTGCATTTGTGTTTATGTGGATCTCTCTTCTTCTACCTGAAGTCTCAAGACTCAAGTAAAAGGTTAACTTTTTTCTTCTGATTTACTCTTTGTTTTATTCTCTCTCCTTCCCTCACCGTGTATTTTGTTTATTTATTATGTGTATATCGTTTCACTCCTGTATGTATGTACATTTGTCCTTAAGTACCCTATATTCTCTCCTGTATGTATTAACATCTGTCTCCTGGTATATATATCTATTGGTAATATATATCTCCTTCAACTTGGTATTCTGTCAATCATAGGTAAACAAATCTTTCTCCCACTCCCCCAGTTGGCTACCTTATCAAAAGACACCTTCTCATAGGATCTCCCAACTCATCAAACTTATACAAAAAAGATAGGAACAAATATCCAGTAGAACATAGGTCAAACTATACCAAATCCCGAAACATATAAAAACTATTATGAGTAAGAACTCCCATTATCCCAACCAGCAACGGGCAAGAGTTAGGACTCACAATTAAAAAATAGGTCACCCCCCGGCATAATAACTATAACCAACAGTTAACAGTATTAAAATCCAAGCTACCTATTCCATTGTGGCATCAGGGTACGTTTCTCCAGTCCCCTGGGAATCGAACCCAGTTCTCAGCACAGGCTGCACTGAAAAAACCATAAGAACTGTTTAGAGATACATAACCCACCAGGAATAGGCAAAATGGAAACCCCCACAAATTCGATAGACAACTCAATGGTTAAAGGGACCCCTGAAAACCAAACAAGAAGAGTACTTTTTCCCATTTCTGAAAGGAAAAAGGGCAGTAGGCCTCCCAACACCCCCGAAACACCTACTCAGCCAAACACCTCTAACGACTCTAACTCGGACACATTAACAAACAAATCCCCAGCCGAAAACTTGGTCAAAACCCCACCCACCAACACTGGTCAGGACGAAACAGAATTCATTACGGTCAAAAAGAAAAAACCTAGCCCCCCCAAATCAGAATCAGACACCAACCCCATCCATGTCACACACTCACCGTCAACAAATCCAGTCACATGGATAACAGTCTCATCAGGGAAACTCAATGAAATTGGATCTGCCTTCATCACAAAACTAGGAGGTCATTGTGCAAAAGTAACCAACAAAAAAGGAAAATCAATCTACTTTAACCTCAGGAAAGACAGGTTTTCAACTGCCCAAGATTTTAGTTTCCGAGACTACCAACTCCAAATAAGCCAAATCCATGATACAAACTTTTCGGGCATAATTAATATACCCGAAAACAGCAACTTTGAGACAGTGAAGGCCACCATACTAAAACACAAAAACGTCCAAAAAGTAGGTCAAACAAAAACAGGACAACTGGCTGTCACATTCTCCACCAAAATAGCCCCCCTACAAATAGATAACCTACAGGTAAAACCAGCCATGAGGAAAAACATCAGGTGCAATAAATGTCAAAAGCATGGTCATTCCACCTCGATCTGTAAAGGCAATATCATATGCCCTCACTGTGCAGGCCCACACGGTCACAACGACTGCACTAGTAAAAACAAAAAGAAATGTGCAAACTGTAATGGAAATCATGGGGCAGCCTACAAGGGCTGTCCATCTTACATTAGATATAGCAAATTAGTATCTCAGAAAAACAACAACGTACAAAATGAATACGAAAAGGCACTAGAAACTGAAAAAGCACCCACGAATTTGGAAAACCTAGCAAGAGATTGGTGGGGAAAACTGAAACGGAAATACTAAACATACTAAATAAAGAAATAGAAAACTACCAAACCCCTAAACACCCCCCGAAACTGTCACAATAAAGAAAACTAAGGAAAAAAGCAACACCCAGAAAAAGAATACAGGTAGCCAACGGGGGGGGGGGGGGGGGGGGGAGACAAATATCCCCTCCCAAACAAGACATAGACCTTATAGGCCCACCCCCAGACCCATAGAAATCCAATGCCCACAATTCCCCGGGCACAATGGACCCTACTACCCCCCCATTCCAAATAGAACGGTCCACCCATGGTACAGGTTTAATCATAACAGACCGCCCCCACACTATAGATCCAACCCAACTAGGAAGCAGTGGCACCATGGTCCACCCCCCTCCTCTTGCCCAATAGACTAGACCAGTACATACAACCTCACTTAACAACATAAATTAAACTCATGATGGCGGCGAATAGCCAACAACCCCAATCAACCCACAGCCTCGCTGTTATCTCATGGAATGCAAACTCTATTAAAACTGACAGAACCAATAAAAAAGCTTTTGAGCTACAAAATCTGTTAAGCAATAAAGAATACCCCATAGATGTCATTTGTATTCAGGAAACTAAACTCAAACCTAATCAAACTGCACCAAAGCTGAAAGGATATCAGAACCCAGTCTGCAAATCCAGGCCAGATGGGAATTCAGGGGGGGGGAGTATGTATCTACGTCAGAAATGGACTTCAGTACACTGAAATAGACATACCAAACAATAATGAAATTGAAACATGTGGCATCAAGCTATATGGCCACAATGATTCATTAGAAATATATAGTGTCTATGTGCCCAATACCAGATTCAATACACAGTCCAATTATGATGAAACTTTCAAAAACATAGGTAAAAACTCAATACTATTAGGAGACTTTAACCTTAAACGCGTTATGTGGAACCCAGCAGGGGATTTCAGATGTGACGGCGAGGCTGAACACCTTCTTAATTTCTCCAATACCAAAAACCTAAGTATAATCAACGATGGTCAAGTCACTAGAACAGCTAATATCCATGGTCACCAGGACAGCGCAGTAGATCTGATACTAGTCCCTTCCAAAATCCAGGCCCAAAGTGAATTTTACACCATTGATAACTCACTAGGCAGTGACCATCTACCAATTGAAATTAAAATAACCTTCAATGCTCAATGCGAAAAAATAACCTCAAATGCAAAATGGAACTTTAACAAGGCTACACATGAAAACTGGCAAAATTTCAAGAAACTAGCAGAAACTCAGCTAAACTATGATATAGAAGTCAACTTTAACAAATTCTTCAACATACTCCAATCCATCCTGAATGAAACTATGCCCAAAAAGAAACAAGCCAAGAAAGTCAGAAACCCCCCTGTGCCATGGTGGACTGAGGAATGTGACAAAGCAATTAGGAAAAGAGAAAGACTCAGACACAGGCTAAAAAATAAAAAGAACCCACTTGATTATGAAACCTACAGACAAGCAAGGAATGAGGCTAAACAAAT
Source organism: Solen grandis (assembly GCA_021229015.1). NCBI lineage: Eukaryota > Metazoa > Mollusca > Bivalvia > Adapedonta > Solenidae > Solen > Solen grandis. The sequence goes on along the minus strand of CM037795.1, from coordinate 25,619,830 downwards.
AATAAATAAAGCTAAAAAGGAAAAATGGGAAGAATTTTGTTCTGGTATCACTAGTAAAACAAACTCAAAAGAACTATGGCAATTTATACAAAAAATCAAAGGCAGGCCCCCAACTAGCAATTCCCCCTTTGTCATAAATAATCAAGTCATAACAGATCCGTCAGACAAGGCAAATGCCCTAGTACAACATTTCAAACACGTTAGCAGTGACTCAGATTTCACCCCAGAATTCATTCAACAGAAACATCATAGTAAAAAAGTTCTGGATAATTACCTGAAACTCACAAAATCAGAAGAAAGATGGGACTTGCCCTATAATACTGACTTCACTATGTTAGAGATGGAAAAAGCCCTAAAAAACACAAAAAACGGTGCCCCAGGTGAGAACGGTATCCATTACTCTGTTCTAAGAAACTTACCAGCAACGGCTAAACAAACTCTCTTAGCCCTCCTCAATAACTCATGGCGAACAGGCGAAACTCCTGAGTCATGGAATGAATCTGTCATAATCCCACTACTAAACCTAAAAAACCAAAAGAAAGCCCAGGGTCATATAGACCAATATCACTCACCTCGACATTCACGAAACTTCTACAAAAAATGATTAAACCTAGACTTTGCCAATATCTTGAAGAAAACAACCTTATTTCTGACTACCAGTCTGAGTACAGATCACACCACTCATGTGAGGACAACCTCGTGAAACTCGAAAATGATATCAGAAAAGCCCAAGCCAAAAATAAATATGTAGTGGCCGTCTTTCTTGACCTCTCCTCAGCATTCGATAAACTATGGAGCACAGGAACCATCCTATACCTCAAAAAGATAGGCATAGAAGGCAGAATGTTGCACTGGCTAGCTGATTTCCTAAAACAAAGAAAAATAAAAGTTAAATATGGGGGAGCCACATCTGAAACCGTTGTAACTCAAAACGGATGTCCCCAGGGAAGTGTTCTTTCACCCATCTTATTCTCCCTCATAATGAATACCTTTAAAGATCAAATAATTAGACATAATAAAACTGAGAAAAAAATAAATGAAGTCAAACTATCTCAATTTGTTGATGATGGGGCGATATGGACCACGGCATACCGCTCTATCAATAAAGGAATCCAAAACATCCAACAAGCCTTAAATGCAATAGAAAAATGGAGCAAAAAAATTTGGTTTTATCATCAACCCTCTCATAACCCAAACAGTCATTTTCCGTAAAGAACGCCATACTTTTGATGAAAACCAGGCTAATATCCCAAAACTGAAACTCTGCGGCAAAATCTTAGCCTACTCTGACTCAGCCACATTACTAGGTATGACATTTGATAAGCAACTAACATGGAAAACCCATATTCTCAACATTATCAAGAAATGTGAAAATGATTTGAACCTCTTAAGATGCATCAAAGGTCACAATTGGGGATGCAGCAAAAGAGCCCTAATGACAGTTTATAAAGGCCTTATCAAATCCAAAATTGACTATGGCTGCATAGCGTACAACTCGGCCAATCCCACAGTACTTAATAAATTACAAATAATCCAAAATAAAGCTCTGAAACTAATTACGGGATGCAAAAAATCTACATCCACAATACCCCTACTAATAGAGACTGCCAAATTCCACTTAACTTACAAAGGGAAAAATGTATGCTCAGATACTGGGCCAGATCCATTACACTAGGTAATAAATTACCAATTAACAAAGAAATCAAAATAGACCCAGGCTACTCGGCAAAATGTGCCAAATTAAAAAAACCCCAAAAGACCATATGCCCAAGAAATAATGCAACTCACGGAAAAGTATGGCCTCAGTAGTGAGGATATACAGGAAGTATCCTATGACGCACTGTGCGGTCAAGAATCCCCTGTCATTGACACCAACCTGTCAAAATATATAAACAAGCAAGATAAACAAGCAATTAATCATGAAACTGCACAGAAATACATGAATACAATAGATAGACATTGGTCAATTTACACTGATGGTAGTAAGGATAGAGACAAAAACAGCAGGAGCAGGAATTGTCATAATTGACCAAAATAATACCATCATACATAACAAAGGTCTCAAACTCGACCCCAGGCTATCCATTTTTAGCTGCGAATTGGCAGCAATAAACACTGTACTTCAATGGCTTATATTCAAAGTAACTAAAAACACCATCCCCTCCAAAATTGCTCTCTTTACTGACTCTCTAAGTGCACTCCAGGCCCTTTCAACTTGTTCTTCAAACTCGAGACAAGATCTCATATTCCAAATCATAGAAAATAATGACTTTTTATCAAAAATGGGAACTCACATTACATTCGTATGGATACCAAGCCATGTTGGCATAATAGGAAATGATCTTGCAGATACTACAGCAAAAACAGGGTCCACAACTGGAGACCAGATCAATATAAAAATTAGTGTCAAAGAAATGTACAGTATCATTAACAAAAAACTTAATGAAGAATTTAGAATCAACCGATTCTCAACATACAAAGTTAATAAGGACTTCCCGTATGGTCAATGCCCCACCAAAGTCACCCAGTATCTAGAAAACCCCCTACATGACAAAATAATATCACAATTAAGAGTCAGAGCAAGCAACCTAGGGGGGGAAAAATACCCCAAACAAAACTGCCCCTGGTGTCCAGAACTCGAAACCTTCGAACATATCATGTTCACATGTCCCAAATACAGACAACAAAGAGATAAAATAGAGGAACAAATTTCCTTACTAGGATATAACGTAATAAACAAAGAAGTTCTCCTCTTTCCAGACAAAAAACACCAGAGCAATATTCATTGCCTCCTTATCCTATTTCTCAAAGACACAGGGATCATGGGGCGCTTGTGGTAGGGTGTGCACATGGTTAGTGGGAGAGGCACGTCAAAGATCTTAAATCTCTTTGGGCGTACACAGACCCACCTCTCCGGTCTCATCCATTAGTATACTGTATCTTGAGCGGCTCAATCAAAAATCTGCAACAGACAATAAAAACACCCCCCATCCATCCCCAAAAACATAGGAATCATATACCGCCTGTGGTGGGGCATGCATGTGGTTAGCGGGAGGGGCACGTTGGAGATCTTAAATCTCTTTGGGCGTACACAGACCCACCTCTTCTGTCTTTCCCATTTGTATGCTGCATCTCAGGCACTTCCATAGAAACTCTGCAATATAGATCAAAATTATCCCCACAACTCATTCCTCAAAAACATAGGAACCATTAGTTGCTTGTGGTAGGGCATGAGCATGGCTAGCAGTAGGGGCACGTCGGAGATCTTAAATCTCTTTGGGCATACACATACCCACCCCTGCTGTCTTTGCAGTGCTACATGCTATAACTCAAGCACTATTAAGACAAAAACATAAAAAAACATCCCCCCAACTCTGTAACTTACCTACCTGCCAACCCAGAAAACGGGAACGGCCGGAATCCTGACGAAAAGGAGAGAGACATACTCTCCTGACAAACTGACAACTGAAAGGATTACATGTATTAATCCACCCCCATCATTGTTGTATGTATATATTTTATTATATGTGTATGTATATATGTTTTGTTATATGTGATAGTCACTAGGACTGTTCCCCAATCATAATTCCCCTACTCATTTGAACCAACACAAAAATAACCACATTCCCCTCCCCATTCCCCTGAAGCTAGTGACCTGTATAGTGTGGTTGTAATAAATGAAACTATTAACATGTCATGAAAACAGCACTCCTCCAAGTGAAGAGAAACAGGCTAGGATTTCGCTTTATCACCTAGGCAACTACTCACTCACACACGGAAAGAAGGCAAATAATGACAACAATAACCATTTCAATGTAACTCATGACCATTGCAAGAACACAAGCTGTATAACAACAGTGATTATAATAATGCTATATAAAGCACATACATGCCATATTTTCAGTATGTCTCCCAGGGAGATTTTGAAATTTTCACAGGGAGATTTGGGGTCCAGCCAGGGAGATTTTACGACATATATCGAAGAGACATTCTTAATAAAAAAAAAAATAAAAAAAATACACATTTGATTACCCCTTCATTAAATTCATTAACAGTTTATAGTATATACTGTTTATTGCATTTAATGAAAATACCATATGAAATTTATTTGTAAAAAAAATACAAAATTTATTAATAAATCTAATTCAAATAGAAACTTAACTTTCCTCAAGCACTGTTTTACATTAAATGCAACACTAACTTGTAACAAATCGGAGGTCATGCCATTTACATCAAACATATTTAATTTGATACAGTATCTTTGATTTATTGAATGATTTCTGATCATAAGGTTTTAATTAATGGGGATGAATAAAGATAAAAAGTTAGATCATTTTTAATAATACTTTCACCTTCCGTCTGTGTATTCTTTTTTTCTTTTAGCTAAAATATTATTTAGCTTAAAATATTTATCGTGTACGGTATGGTGGTATGAAGTGGTTACCCAACTCTTCCGATCATGACATCTCATTATAGTAAATTACTCAGCAGACGATATCCCTTGTTTATCAAGTCATTTTCAGTGTGAAAATTGCAATTCATTTGCAATTTATCGCTAGCTGAGGTGTACTTTCTACGATGTGTCAATATGATGAGTTTTGTTAAGATTTAAATGATTGGTAAACAGTTGATCTAATTATCATTTATTGTTTACACTTCCGGTAAGTAAGGATTAGCTATTCTCCGGGACCTTTTTTTATCCATGATAAGATTTACGTCTTTATTACAGTGTACCATCCTAACCTTATTCATTCTAGCTTTAGTATTGCCTTGATAGCTGCTAATTACCCGACGATAATTGTTTCAACTGATAGAGTGTCCAATCTGCTACCTGTCTGAATTATGCAATTTGATTGGATAAGGACGATCACACATTGCCTGTGGCTGTGTACAGCACACTGGTCAGGATTGATACTAACACATGTTCTTACGTAATCTTCCTAATGCTGTATCATAGGTCGGTAATAAAATGGATTAAACTGAGTTCAAAGGGAAACCAGTTTGATTAAAGTCAGACCGGGAGATTTTCACCTCCCGGCGGGAGATCGGGAGACAAGTCGAAATCCCGGGAGATTTAATCTCCCGCCGGGAGATATGGCATGTATGAAAGCACGAAGAAGGTCTGCGCGGTCCGCGCACTAATAACACAGATTCTTCTACTAGAAACATTATGACAACCAATTAAAAAAGCACAAACTTACTCTACGTAAGAATCCTAATCCAGACAAACCAGAATCCAACTTATTACAATGTCAGAATATTCCAAAATCTGCCCCATCATAGCGCCAAACGGCTGATAAACACAAAACAACTCTATGCAAATGGCGGACGGTACAGCTAAACAGCGGATATGGCCCATATCCGCGGATATGGAATACAGTCTGCGGATATGACATTTATTTTTCAAATAAGTAGCAAATGAGGGAATAATTGACTCTTATAGGCCTTCTTATTTATAATATGAGATATATTAATAGCAATTATAATACATCTTTTTTCACGTTATACTTTGAACAGGTTTAGTTTATTTGGGTTATATTGTACCTGTATTCCATATCCGCGTATATGACTTAAATAGCCTACATGAATGATCAGCGTATATGGAATACGGTCTGCGGATATGACTTTTTTTTCTTCAAATAAGTATCAAATGAGGAAATAATTGTCAATTAGAGGCTTTGTATTTATAATATAATAATATTAATAGCAATAATAATATACAAGTCATAACAGGTTAAGTATATTCGGGTTATACTGAAGCTGTGTTCCATATCCGCGTATATGACTTAAAAGAATATGAATATTAATAGCGTATATGAGATATGGTGTATATTAATAGCAATGATAATAATATTATCCTATATATAATATATAATAAGTCTTACCTGTAGCATGTTTGGTATATTCGGGTAATATTTTTAACCGTATTCCGCGTATATATATGACTTAAATAACCTACATGAATGATCAGCGGATATGGAATACGGTCTGCGGATATGACATTTTTTTCAAATAAGTAGCAAATGAGGGAATGATTTTCTGTTATATGCATTGTGTTTAAGAATTAAAGGCCCGAAACACTGTTGGGTTTCTTACTGATGATGGCAAAGCTTTGTTTTGGCTGTTCTCTGTCTGTCAGATCGTGTCAGACTCTTTGACTGTGGTTAGTGCCATTGTATATTCAGGTTACCTGGTAGCTGTGTTCCACACTCGCCTGGTTTTGTACGCGCCATTTGAAACAAAACACTAACAAATATCTTGAGGATCAAGTGGGCTTTCCAGTTAAAGACAGACAAGCTATTGTCGATTTAATCTTCGGCGAAGACGGGATTACTGCTTCAACAGATGTTGATACATTAAATTTCCGTGTTAGTCAAGTGAAAGAACATATCAGGTCAAAAGACACGAGTGTTGGGGAGAAGAAATTCTTTCCATATTTTCAAGACAGGCTCTTGCCATTGCTCGAGAAATATGTAATTGAACCCTCAAACACTGGCAAATGGGAACGTAACTGGACCAACAATAATTGCGAGAGCGCAAACCATATTCTGAAGAACGCTACACAGTGGAAGCGCACAGACCTTCCAAAATTTATAGATCTGTTGGAAAGAATAGTGAAGGGGGAAATTGTAGAAAAATGTAGAGCAATAAGGGGTGCAGGGAACTATAAATTAGATAAAATGTTTGGACACCATGCTGGTGCTCTCGACCAATGGGCCAACATGTCGGCGAGGCTAAGGCAAAACGTGAAAAAAAATTCTTGCAAGACAAGGGAAGGGACTGTAATGTGGTTGTTTCTTCAAATGGTCTTAGAACTGTTATGAAAACTCCAACGGCCGGGAAGAAGCCCCATCAAGTCAAAAGGAAACGCGCCGAGCGGTCAAGGACGCCAAGTGCAAAATGTGTTTTATAATCGTGTGGCGTTGCGCATAACTAAATGACAACATATGATGGTCTTGAACATAAAAAATGTCTTGAACGTTTTTACAAGTGAGCACTGTGACATATATTTCCATACATTTTTGATTATTTGAAAAATTAAATATGTGTGCCGTCATGTTAAAAGGGACCATCTTGTAGAATGACGTGATGTTAAGAAATGGCGTCTGAAATTGCGCCGTGTCTATACGTTCCTATTCGGATTATATTGTAACAGTGTCCCACATCCGCTTATTTGACTTAAGTGTATTTTTGACAGAATTTGGTTCATACTGGCGACTTTTTTTTCAATATTAATTACTTTTAGTTTTTAATCCTTTGCCTTTATATATGAGATTATTATCTATTTAAATATTTTATTGAAAATCGACATATTTCATTTTTACTTTAAAAAAATAAATGTCATATCCACAGACCCAGCGGACATGGAATACGGTCTGCGGATATGACATTTTTTTGCAAATAAGTGGCAAATGGGGGAATAAGAAATCTTTTTGTACTTATTTTTCTGTTATATCCTTTGCCTTAGCAATAATACATATTTTTCAAGTCTAATTCTAGTATATTCCGGTTATATTGTAACAGAGTTCCATATCCGCTTCTATGACTTAAGTGTATTTCTGAAAGAATGTGGTTCATATTGGAGATTTTTTTCAATATTATTTCACTTAAGGAATCTTTTTGTACTTATTTATTATTCCAAATAAATATTTTAATGAAAATTGCCATACTTTTTGTTTACTTCCAAAAATAAATGTCATATCCGCAGACTGAATTCCATATCCGCGGATATGAGCCATATCCGCTGTTTAGCTATACCCAATGGCGGATGGTAACCACGTGACATCCGGGCAACTCCCCCCCCCCCCCCATACAATAGGGCAAACTCCACCAACTCCAAATACAACTATAAGAGTAAATTCACTAGAAACATATAGTACAAAATCACTATTTGACAAATACAAACTATAAAAAATAGATAGAAAAGTGCTCTTCTTGGTCATAAACAGAAATACGAGTTCAAAAAGCACCAAACTTATCTCCAAAAAGGAAAAAAAAAAGTTTTTTACAGCTAAGACTTAACAATCGAACTCCCCAAACAACCACACACAACAGGTCTCTGCCTTGAAACTATAAAAAATACAAACTCCAGAAATGAAATATATTATTTCCCTCATAATAACCCATCGGTTACACTTAACTACAACAAGAAAAGGGCTCAACTAGATATGCAAAACTTCTAAATTGCATTCAATTTCAATATCAAGGGATAAAAACCAAAAAAATACTTATCTCTCCTCTTCCACACAACTACAGAACAAAGAAAAAGAAAAAAGGGGGGGGGGGTATTATTGGACACATTCACTTGAAGAAGGAGATTATAGATTAAAGGAATAAAATATGTCTAAAGAAAATGGATTGTCCCTAATATTAAAAAAAAAAATAAAAAAAAAATCAAAAAAAAAATCAAAAAAAATCACTGACACAAATGCACTACTGACAAGAAAAAACCAGGTATCTCTACAATAACCTGGACAATAGGAGAACAACCAAGGCAAACAATATTGGTCACCTGAGAATCGAACCCAGCCATCTTGACACGAAGTCAAAATGTACCACATAACCAAAATCCAGCCTGGTGAATCTCACAAGGAAAAATAACTAGGAAAGAAAATAAAAGACAAAACACCCTAAAAACCAACAGAAATATCAAACTCTAATCCGCCCATTACTAGTCCATGAAACTTACGAAGGGAAAGGGTCAAAATGAGAAAAACTAAGGAAGAAAAGGGCGAACTCAGCATCTCTGGGCCCAAAAAAACTCCCTGTAATCAGCAATCAAAACACCACCATGAAACTCACAAACAAGGAAAAGGAGGGTCACTAATTCACACCTGATATCCACAGAAGTCATTACTTCAACAACAGTGTCAAAATTGGGACAAAACATAAGTACTTAGATGAGTAGAAATTAGGTAGAAATAGTGTAGATAACATTTTCTGTAGATTAGTTAAGTAGTTAATAGTTCAAGCCCGAAGCCTATAACCCGGAAAAATATAGATAAAAAGCATAATAACCTTTAGTAGTTACAAGAACTTAGGCATACAGAAAATAGACGTAATTAAGTAGCAAATGGAAAAAAGAATAAGGAGAGGAAAAAATAATTTTTCTTTACAAAATTTTTATTGAGGTATGGGAGGAGACTACATAAGGCAATACGCCCCACCCAAGTATGAGCCTCAAGGAGGACAGCCCCATATGAGCCCTCAATAAAAGGGACACCCCATACAAAAAGGCCTACCCCCTCACATGCCCTATAATAGGGACACCCAAAACATAAGAGCCCAATAAACATAAGAGCCCAATATGAGCCCTACAATAGGGACACCCACCCAGCCTCATCACAAGGATGAAATATACCCTACCCCACACGGCAAATAAACACAACTACAAATATGAGCTCTAGTCCACCTAGAGACAAAGTAGGGTTCTCCTCTCATACCTCATATTTAAAACATTTATAATAATTTCAGTAATTCGTAAACAATAGTGCAGAATAACTACCACAGTTAGAATACTAGTAGGCTTCCGGTCAGATCTACCAAAAGAAAATTCTTTTTCTCTTATTTTGGCAAAAACACTTTCGGCAGATAGGAATCATAAAAATTGTTTTTCTTTTTAATTTTCGGCTGTCTTATAATAAACAACAAAACGCATTTCTTTTTTTTTTTCTTTTTCTTTTTCCTTCACATCTTTGGCGCACAATATCACACAAGGTTGAAAATATCCTTGCTAGCCGAAATTGGCTATCTAAATTCAAAATTACCCTAATTAGGGGCCGTTGTTGTAGCAGTAAACGGGTGACGAGGTTATTTGTTTGCGGGCCTTGAAACTCCATCTCCTCACCAAACATACGCATGATACATTGTCTAATTTGGTCGGCACTGATGAGACGGTTCAACAGTCTCAAGGGGAATAAACGTGGCACCTCAAGTGCGCGGATTTTCCCGGCGAGACAGAAAAAGAAGGAAGGCACAGTTCACCTCCAACCCACATGCCGACCATTTTTGCGGACCACTTGAGCAACAAGCAAACCTTACCACATCCTAGTTTTATGGTAATTAACACCTCCAGCTTAAATTCAGCTATGTTAATTACCAACCTCTTTAGACACTAAAAACTCGACTTTAGGCAAACAACATAAATCTGTGAATTACAGATTTCTTTCTAAATTTGACCCACTTCAGGCCTCTAAATTCTATTTTATAGGAGTGATGGGTCACACTCCAGGGTCCGCCCACAAAGCCGAATAGGCAGATGGACCCTAATTAAACAACGTTATCAGTCAGTCAGTCAGCATTCAGTCAAAACGAGGTCTGCTCACCAAGCAGTAATATATCTGTAAACGAACCCTCATTAAACTTATACAAACAAACATTCTGTCATATTCTCACAGCACAACCAAGGCGATGTTGAGACAACAGCAACAAGATGAACATGATGCATATATGCTCATGGAACATCAGAAAATGTTGCGACAACAGCAACAAGGTGAACACGATGCCTATATGCTCATGGAACATCAGACAATATTGAGACAACAACAGCAAGATGAGGAAGACATGCTCACAGAACACCAGGAGAGACAACAAGATGAAAACGATGCAATCGAAATTAAGGACGAAGAACACGATGTCATTGAAATCAAGGACGATGAGAATGATGTCACCGAAATCAAGAATGATGAGAACGACGCCATCGAAATCGAGGATGATGAGGTCAATGCGACTTATGTTTTATGGATGAATAATGTCTTCGAAACCAAGTACGATGAAAATGAAATCACAGACATTCGAACACCAAGGACGCTATGTCGTCGATTCAGGTAGCGAACGCGGAAAAGTTTAACGGCTGGAAGCGGAACTAAAAGAGTCCCGGCCGGATTCGAAAACGTTCTCGATAGAAAATACTTACGCGTAGAAGGACAGTTACAACAGTCGACGTCAACCGTTTGCGGGTTGTATTGCGTTTATTACGTTATAAAACGTTGCGGCGGACAGACCATGAAACGCAGCTTGCAAAAATTTGGCCCAACGACGCAATGATCGTTTGGTAGTGACTAAAATGATGAACCTCCTACCTATGATACTGTAGACACGTATTTGTATATTTATATATATATATATTACTCGTAACAAAAAAACAACAACTCTAGATATCCGTTCGTTATTTATAAACTACCCTTCTACAGAAAAATAAAATCAATGATGTGTCCGTTGTATATAAACGTATTTCTATTGTCGATACATAATACGGTTACTGTAAGTGGTAATCGATATTTAAAGCGTGCGCGTGTATATGCGATGATTATTTTGCCCCTAGTAAGTAACATTACTACTACTTCTACTACTGCTGCTACTACAAAAACAAAAACTACAAAAACAAAATGTAAAGAAGCGTTGTGATAACACCTCAGAGTCTCGATTTATTCAAACGCATTAATATCAACATAAAAAAAAATCATCATCAACAACAACAACAACTACTACTACTACTACTACTTCGTCCACGTACGTTTGACAAAAATAAATGAATGAATAAATAAATAAAATCGTATGGTACGGTTCTCATGATAACGTAAGTAATTTATTCGCAATTAAGACATATACGTTTAAGAAATGATAACTAAGCTAACACCGAGCTATAATTATGTATAAATAAGTTATCAACGAAAAGATACTCATAAATAAATATAGCCTAAATAGAGTAGTTTTTAATACACCGGCTTTCGTACACGGGTCCCGGAATTTTCGCAACTTTCTCTACATAGTTTTAGCAAATTTCGCTCAAATCGTTCAGGACAGACACGAGCCAGTGAAATATGTCGCCTCGAGGGTCGCATTACGATATAAATATAAAGGTATTCCTACGTTAAAAAAAATAACGTCTTGTTCAGAAACGATTTTTCAAACGATTTTATGCGATTTTCGAAGCCTCGTATGCATCCATATTTGTTACGTTAAACCGTTGAAAAACCGATCCTAAGCAGCACGCACTCGTGAAGGGAGAGAGAGAGAAGGAAAGGGGGGGGGGGGTTACATATGCGTTCCAATGACGCGTTCAACGATTGGTCGGTTTGAATTCTGACCGTTGTGTATAGGCCCGGAGAACTTCGTAATGGAAAAATCGATCGCGAGACAGACTTGAAATTCCGATAAACGAATGATATTATTGAATGATTTATTTTTTCATTTTACTCTCGTAGTTCCGCCTTATTTACTAGACTTCGTCTTTATAAAAGAATACCTACGAATAATATTGCCGAGAGAGAGGGCGAAACATAAAAAATAAAACAAACAGGTATATACCCGATATTATATCGGTTAAAACAATGATAAAAATGTAATCCGACATAGATTATCTGAAATCCTATACTAAGTAATATATTGCGATAGAGAGTGCGAGAATTAATAGAATAGAGAGGATTAATACGCGGAGAGAGAAACAAACGAAAGAACATACACGCGTACAAAACGCGCGCACTACGGGGAAATATGACGAGAAATACAGAAAAAATGAGAGAAAAACGAGCATTAATATACAGAGAGAGAGAGTCTCGTACACATTCGTTTTTTGTCAATAATCGATAACGCAATACTCTACCTGTATACCCGTGTTTACAATTTTTATCATCGAGCCAGTCACGAAGATGTAATTATTAATATTATTGTTAAGTCAATCCAATAGTCGGACAAGTCGTGAGTAAATTCTAATTAAGGGATGCTGATTTCAGATTTAATTGATACAGTATACAATTGTAAACGCGAGGTTGTACATAATCGACATTGCATACGTATATAAGGTAATTATAATTAATGCTAAAAGAAATATCAGTATGCTTCATTGATTTTGTAAAAGAAAAATCTTTCATTTACTGTTTTCTAAGGTACGTAATTAAGATGACTTCGTGGAAACGTAGTTAATTTGTTGCTGTTAAGATACGTTTTATACATTATGAGCGCCATATTTTTCGAGTAAACGTATTAAAAACGTTTTAAATTGTCCGAAAGTGGACTTTTCGCTTAACCGCCGTTTAATACACAATTTGGTCTTCATCGTTGGTTTTCCACGTGTTTCGTATAACGCCATTTTTTACATCTCGTATCCAAGAATATGTTTCAAAGATATAAACGGTTTTTCTACTAGGAAATGGTATATATCGTCGCATACGTGGGCTGGTAAAACGTCCATGTTTCGCGTTTTAACGCCGAATGACGGTGACCCTAAAAAGGTCACGCGACCCGATATATATTTAACAAAACTTGGTCCGACATAGAACTTTTTCTTCAAAAATCGCTTACGTTTTTTTTTCTTCGCGATTAATTAATCCTCGTTAAAGAACTGGATAATTAAGGTATCGATTGATGACGTCAAAGCACGGCGCTGCGGGCTCCGCGCGTGAGTCTGTTATTATGGTATCGACTGATGACGTCAATGCACGGTGCTGCGGGCACCGCGCGTGAGTCCGTTATTATGGTATCGATTGATGACGTCATAGCGTGCTTTCTTGGCTGCATCTGCTGCAAGTCAAAATGTCGTTTTCTCTGAGATCGATTGAACATTACTACTGATTACATATGAATAGTCTTCACATTAAAAAAATATCAGCAAGTGCATGATATTTAATGGAAGTTGGTAGATTAGCTTTAATTTAGTTTGTCAATT
>CM037795.1:25583954-25606064 GCA_021229015.1 Solen grandis | reverse complement strand
ACATAAACGGGAGTGGTGGGTGTGAGCCTGAGTGCCTTGTGCACCTCGGCTGGGAGTGATTTTAGAGGGTAATTGTTTAAAAATGAAGTAGGGGTTATGTTTTTATGTTGGTTACTTGGTGTTGATACTCACGTATAAATATCTTCTTTAATTATCTTTAATTTTGATTTTGAACCCTGTCTCTCTCTCCCCCCCTCCCCCCTGAAAATTTTCCAAACAGATATTGATACATGTGTTTATATTTTTCTTTTATATAGCACTGTTTCGGTCAGCATCAGACCTCATCAGTGTTGCTGCTATGCACCAGACAGAGCTTTTTTTTTTCTTTTATATAGCACTGTTTCGGTCAGCATCAGACCTCATCAGTGGTGCTGCTATGCACCAGACAGAGCTTTTTTTTTTTTCTTTTATATAGCACTGTTTCGGTCAGCATCAGACCTCATCAGTGGTGCTGCTATGCACCAGACAGAGCTTTTTTTTTTTTCTTTATGTTTTTTGTTTTGTTTTTTTCTGCTGTGCTCTGTTCTGTAGGGCAGGCTGCTGCTACTGGTTTGTTGCAGAAGTTGAGGCGTAGGAGTGCAGATTGCTGTCAAGCAGTCCCTTTACATAATCAGGCTCCTCCTGGTGGTGGGTTTCTTGAGTCCGCCGGTGTTCGAACTTCATCTGGGCCCTTTGAGCTCTTCGCTTTGCCTTATACCTTCTCGTTGTCTTGTACGACTTGCCTTCCTTGATATGTGAAGAAGGCGCTTTCTTGAAGCAGCAGATAGACAAGTCCTTGTGAGGCGGCCCACCTTCATCCTCACTGCTGAGTAAACTAAGTTGTTCGCTCTTAGGGTTTGAAGAGGTAGCCGAGCCTCAAATGACCTGGGGTAGTTCTGGGACTTCGGCATGGTGGCTAAAGTTGCTCGGTTGAAGGCCTCGCACTTCTGAGTTGATGTTCTAGGTGACACCTTGTAGACCGCCTCTTCACTCAATCTGATTTTTAGTATCACAGCAAGCAGTGACTTGTCATTTTCGTTCATCTTCAGGTGCGTGATGTCATTTGGGCCCAGGATCATGGACTTGTACCACCAGGAGTTGTGACCTTCACCGGAGCAGACCAGGGCTGATTGATGACAGAAGCTGCAGTTCCCGGCATAGCATTCAATGGTGGCCCGCTGGATGTCAGGTAAGCGCGATATAAATTTCGTAATATCTCCGCCTCCCAATCTTGCCATCTCTTCTATAACAGCATTGCATCTGGCCTTGACGTCACGTGACAGAGCTGCCTGTGCCTTCTTTCGCCCAGGTTTAGTGGTCTGCGGGAACATTCCTTTGCTAAATTCTGCAGATCTCATTTTTATGCTCACTGAAGGTGACGCATATAGTCGCCGCTTTGTCCGTCCGTCCGTTCAACCATTCGTCCGTCCGTCCGTTCGTCCGTCACACTTTCCTTGTCCGGACTATTTCTCAGGAAGTAATGGCTTGAATTCAACAAAACTTTATGGGAAGCTTTATAACTAAGAGGAGATGCGCATATCGTCAGCATGACCCGATTCCTAAATTTTTCACAGAGTTATGGCCCATTGACTTTTCGGCCTATAGTACATATTGCATGATTCTTGTCCGGGCTATTTCTCAGGAACTAATGGCTTGAATTCAACGAAAAGAGTGCGTGCTTCTTTCGCCAGAGGAGTTGCGGACATTCCTTTGCAATTCTGCAGATTTCTAATTTTTTTCACAGGAGCTATAGTGCCCTTTGCCGTCCGTCCGTTTTGTCCGTCCTACGTTCTGTCACATTTCTTGTCCGGCTATTTCTCAGGAATTAATGGCTTGAATCAACGAAACTTTATGGGAAGCTTTATTACCAAGAGGAGATGGCATATCGTCAGCATGACCCATTCCTAAATTTTTCAAGAGTTAAGGCCCCTTGACTTTTTGGCCTAAATACATATTGCATGATTCTTGTCCGGGCTATTTCTCAGGAATTAATGGCTTGAATTCAACAAACTTTATGGGAAGCTTTATCACCAAGAGTAGATACACATACGTCGGCGTGACCTGTTCCTCAATTTTTCACAGAGTTATGGCCCTTTGACTTTTGGCCTATAGTACATATTGCATGATTCTTGTCCGGGCTATTTCTCAGGAACTAATGGCTTGAATTCAATGAAACTTTATGGGAAGCTTTATTACCAAGAGGAGATGCGCATATCGTCAGCATGACTCGATTCCTAAAATTTTCAAAGAGTTATGGCCCATTGACTTTTTGGCCTATAGTACATATTGCATGATTCTTGTCCGGGCTATTTCTCAGGAACTAATGGCTTGAATTCAACAAAACTTTATGGGAAGTTTTATTACCAAGAGTAGATACGCATATCGTCGACGTGACCTGGTTCCTCAATTTTTAAGAGAGTTATGGCCCCTACTACCATGTTGTTGACTAATATTCATGTCATTTGCCTAATTTAACAGGAGATATCATTTAAACAAAACCCCACAAAATTCAATATGCTAGAAATGTCAATCATAATCATGTCAGCTAATTGTTGTTTAGGCCATTATACACTATTTCAAATATCCAGTCATATGTCAAGAGTGTTGGTTAACCTCTTTGATATGAGCACACATTGAAATGTATGACTTAATTTTTAGTAGTATAAAAACTCAATGAAAGATCTGATGAGTAACACGTATTATCATATTAAATAGTAAACTGTTACTAAGTCTCCAAATTAGAGTTGGTAAAACATCGCATCTGATGAGAATAGATATGATTTAGGAATTGGGATTTCAACATATCATCCCACCCATTGACCAAGGCCTTATTTGTAACAATGACGTTCTTCGGGGAGCATCTGTCAGTTCTACTGACTTTCTTGTTCTCTCTTGCGTCACCCCAGATGATTTGGATATGTCTGCCTTGAAACTTCCCAGGCTTGTCAAGCTTCTGGTAGAAGTCCTGCATCCCAAGGTAAGATTTGGTGTCGCCGTCAGTCGTCAGGGTTCGGACAAAGTACCCTTCCATGGACAGGTCTTCAGCAAGCTCATAGGCCATTCTCCTTTCTGAGTGGGGGGTGAAGTAGGCTAGGTTGGCTGTGCATCCGGCATGTCGACCAGGGCAGGTGACGCTCAAACCTTTAAGTGCAAGATTTGCACTTGAAAATGAACTTGCTTCTCAGTCCATTATTCTGCTCCTGGTACAGGTCCACTTCTAGTTGTCTGCAGCCTGTGTCTTCATGGTTGCTGTAAACTGCATTCATCATGGAGAGGAGCCGCGGAAGGTGTATGACGCGGTTTCCCGAAATGAAGTTATCTTCCATTTGCAGATTACGTCGTAGCCTGAATGGATGGTGGTCTTCTTCATCGTCTGGGTGGTGGCCTGTAGATGCTGTGCTGTAGGCGTCTTCTTCAGATCCTGCCTCAGAAGGTAATTTCTTCTTAAATGGGCTCAGTTGGTTGTTCTGGAAGAAAATCCCAGCAGCTTTGCGTTTCCTCTCGCCTAGGACCATAGTTGTAGAAATTGGCAGTCAGTCTTCTCTGGTGCATTCAGATATGAT
The DNA here is from genome assembly GCA_021229015.1 of Solen grandis. Taxonomy (NCBI): domain Eukaryota; kingdom Metazoa; phylum Mollusca; class Bivalvia; order Adapedonta; family Solenidae; genus Solen; species Solen grandis. The sequence goes on along the minus strand of CM037795.1, from coordinate 25,602,522 downwards.
TTGGGTTAACTCAGTGCCACCCCCCGTATAAGGTCAAGGTCCAGACAGTAGCCACACCTACTGATTGACCCCTGGGGGGCCCCTTGAGGGGTAGGGGAGACATCCTCCCCAGCCCCGCTAGACGTGCACCTAGACCTATACACAGGTCCTTTGATGTTGCTTAAGTACAGCTACCTAGGTAACCCCTGTCTATGTCCTGATGCAGTAACATGTCTGGGATTGATTTTGGCCCACTTTCAAATAAAAAAAAATTAGAAAAAAAAGAGAAATAATTAAATAGTATTTTTTTCTTATTTTAGCCCCCAAAAAATCCATTTTTCTCTGCTTTTCTAATTTTTTGGGTATTTCCCTTCAATCAGGTGACCAATAATGGGGTTTAAATGATAAAATATGATGTTTGAAACAGGGTGCACTTTATTTCATCAAAATCCATTGGTTATTAATTAAAATATGACTGATTTTGAAAGTATACGCCTGCATGATTAGAATGCATTTAAAATGACCAAATACAGTGTACAATCTGCCACTCTCTAAAACAGTTGAATGTGACCTTAGACTTGACTGAGAAATCTATTCAGGGTTTTATTTTGTTGCAAATATAAGTTATTTTGGGCATAATTTTCATGTATATTTCAGATTTGGGTTTTATGTATGAATAGAAAATGAAAGTAGAAGAAATTGAATTACGGAGGCATTTTTCAATGGATTGACATCAAATTTGGACAACATGTACATTGAATACATGGAAATTGGATAATATGTTTAAAAAAATAGGTATGTTTATTTTTTTAAAATTATTAATATTTTAATATTTTTATATATGAAATTGGGCTAATTTTAGATTTCCTTCATATTCTTTTTACCCAGCATGCTGCGGGTAGCTTCCAGTTTGAAATATACATCGTCTGCAGTCAGACCACATGTTATTTTGATATTGCCTATCTGGTATAGCGTTGTTTTGAGCTGGGGGTGTGTTCCGGTCACATAAACGGGAGTGGTGGGCGTGAGCCTGAATGCATTGTGCACCTCGGCTGGGAGTGATTTTAGAGGGTAATTGTTTAAAAATGAAGTAGGGGTTATGTTTTTATGTTGGTTACTTGGTGTTGATACTCACGTATAAATATCTTCTTTAATTATCTTTAATTTTGATTTTGAACCCTGTCTCTCTCCCCCCCCTCCCCCCTGAATTTTCCAAACAGATATTGATACATGAGTTTATATTTTTCTTTTATATAGCACTGTTTCGGTCAGCATCAGACCTCATCAGTGGTGCTCCTATGCACCAGACAGAGCTTTTTTTTTTTCTTCTTTATGTTTTTTTGTTTTGTTTTTTTCTGCTGTGCTCTATTTTGTATGGCAGGCTGCTGCTACTGGTTTGTTGCAGAAGTTGAGGCGTAGGAGTGCAGATTGCTGTCAAGCAGTCCCTTTACATAATCAGGCTCCTCCTGGTGGTGGGTTTCTTGAGTCCGCCGGTGTTCGAACTCCATCTGGGCCCTTTGAGCTCTTCTCTTTGCCTTATACCTTCTCGTTGTCTTGTACGACTTGCCTTCCTTGATATGTGAAGAAGGCGCTTTCTTGAAGCTGCAGATAGACAAGTCCTTGTGAGGCGGCCCACCTTCATCCTCACTGCTGAGTAAACTGAGTTGTTCGCTCTCAGGGTTTGAAGAGGTAGCCGAGCCTCAAATGACCTGGGGTAGTTCTGGGACTTCGGCATGGTGGCTAAAGTTGCTCGGTTGAAGGCCTCGCACTTCTGTGTTGATGTTCTAGGTGACACCTTGTAGACCGCCTCTTCACTCAATCTCATTTTTAGTATCACAGCAAGCAGTGACTTGTCATTTTCGTTCATCTTCAGGTGCGTGATGTCATTTGGGCCCAGGATCATGGACTTGTACCACCAGGAGTTGTGACCTTCACCAGAGCAGACCAGGGCTGATTGATGACAGAAGCTGCAGTTCCCGGCATAGCATTCAATGGTGGCCCGCTGGATGTCAGGTAAGCGCGATATAAATTTCGTAATATCTCCGCCTCCCAATCTTGCCATCTCTTCTATAACAGCATTGCATCTGGCCTTGACGTCACGTGACAGAGCTGCCTGTGCCTTCTTTCGCCCAGGTTTAGTGGTCTGCGGGAACATTCCTTTGCTAAATTCTGCAGATCTCATTTTTCTCTCTTGCGTCACCGCCAGATGATTTGGATCTGCCTGCCTTGAAACTTCCCAGGCTTAAAATGACCAAATACAGTGTACAATCTGCCACTCTCTAAAACAGTTGAATGTGACCTTAGACTTGACTGAGAAATCTGATCAGGGTTTTATTTTGTTGCAAATATAATAAATAAGTTATTTTGGGCATAATTTTCATGTATATTTCAGATTTGGGTTTTATATATGAATAGAAAATGAAAGTAGAAGAAATTGAATTACGGAGCCATTTTTCAATGGATTGACATCAAATTTGGACAACATGTACATTGAATACATGGAAATTGGATAATATGTTTAAAAAAATAGGTTTGTTTATTTTTTTTAAATTATTAATATTTTAATATTTTTATATATGAAATTGGGCTAATTTTAGATTTCCTTCATATTCTTTTTACCCAGCATGCTGCGGGTAGCTTCCAGTTTGAAATATACATCGTCTGCAGTCAGACCACATGTTATTTTGATATTGCCTATCTGGTATAGCGTTGTTTTGAGCTGGGGGTGTGTTCCGGTCACATAAACGGGAGTGGTGGGCGTGAGCCTGAGTGCCTTGTGCACCTCGGCTGGGAGTGATTTTAGAGGGTAATTGTTTAAAAATGAAGTAGGGGTTATGTTTTTATGTTGGTTACTTGGTGTTGATACTCACGTATAAATATCTTCTTTAATTATCTTTAATTTTGATTTTGAACCCTGTCTCTCTCCCCCCCCCCCCTGAATTTTCCAAACAGATATTGATACATGAGTTTATATTTTTCTTTTATATAGCACTGTTTCGGTCAGCATCAGACCTCATCAGTGGTGCTGCTATGCACCAGACAGAGCTTTTTTTTTCTTCTTTATGTTTTTTTGTTTTGTTTTTTTCTGCTGTGCTCTGTTCTGTAGGGCAGGCTGCTGCTACTGGTTTGTTGCAGAAGTTGAGGCGTAGGAGTGCAGATTGCTGTCAAGCAGTCCCTTTACATAATCAGGCTCCTCCTGGTGGTGGGTTTCTTGAGTCCGCCGGTGTTCGAACTCCATCTGGGCCCTTTGAGCTCTTCGCTTTGCCTTATACCTTCTCGTTGTCTTGTACGACTTGCCTTCCTTGATATGTGAAGAAGGCGCTTTCTTGAAGCTGCAGATAGACAAGTCCTTGTGAGGCGGCCCACCTTCATCCTCACTGCTGAGTAAACTGAGTTGTTCGCTCTCAGGGTTTGAAGAGGTAGCCGAGCCTCAAATGACCTGGGGTAGTTCTAGGACTTCGGCATGGTGGCTAAAGTTGCTCGGTTGAAGGCCTCGCACTTCTGTGTTGATGATATAGGTGACACCTTGTAGACCGCCTCTTCACTCAATCTCATTTTTAGTATCACAGCAAGCAGTGACTTGTCATTTTCGTTCATCTTCAGGTGCGTGATGTCATTTGGGCCCAGGATCATGGACTTTTACCACCAGGAGTTGTGACCTTCACCGGAGCAGACCAGGGCTGATTGATGACAGAAGCTGCAGTTCTGGCATAGCATTCAATGGTGGCCCGCTGGATGTCAGGTAAGCGCGATATAAATTTCGTAATATCGCTCCGCCTCCCAATCTTGCCATCTCTTCTATAACAGCATTGCATCTGGCCTTGACGTCATGTGACAGAGCTGCCTGTGCCTTCTTTCGCCCAGGTTTAGTGGTCTGCGGGAACATTCCTTTGCTAAATTCTGCAGATCTCATTTTTCTCTCTTGCGTCACCGCCAGATGATTTGGATCTGCCTGCCTTTAAACTTCCCAGGCTGCGTCTAGCTTCTGGTAGAAGTCCTGCATCCCAAGGTAAGATTTAGTGTCGCCGTCAGTCGTCAGGGTTCGGACAAAGTACCCTTCCATGGACAGGTCTTCAGCAAGCTCATAGGCCATTCTCCTTTCTGAGTGGGGGGTGAAGTAGGCTAGGTTGGCTGTGCATCCGGCATGTCGACCAGGGCAGGTGACGGTCAAACCTTTAAGTGCAAGATTTGCACTTGAAAATGAACTTGCTTCTCAGTCCATAATTCTCCTCCTGGTACAGGTCCACTTCTAGTTGTTTGCAGCCTGTGTCTTCATGGTCGCTGTAAACTGCATTCATCATGGAGAGTAGCCGTGGAAGGTGTATGACGCGGTTTCCTGAAATGAAGTTGTCTTCCATTTGTAGATTACGTCGTAGCCTGAATGGATGGTGGTCTTCTTCATCGTCTGGGTGGTGGCCTGTAGATGCTGTGCTGTAGACGTCTTCTTCAGATCCTGCCTCAGAAGGTAATTTCTTCTTAAATGGGCTCAGTTGGTTGTTCTTCTGGAAGAAAATCCCAGCAGCTTTGCGTTTCCTCTCGCCTAGGACCATAGTTGTAGAAATTGGCAGTCAGTCTTCTCTGGTGCATTCAGATATGATTTGGGTTAACTCAGTGCCACCCCCCGTATAAGGTCAAGGTCCAGACAGTAGCCACCTACTGATTAATGCTGCCCACCAGTAGCTGACCCCTGGGGGCCCTTGAGGGGTAGGAGAGACATCCTCCCAGCCCAGCTAGACGTGCACCTAGACCTATACACAGGTCCTTTGATGTTGCTTAAGTACAGCTACCTAGGTAACCCCTGTCTATTCCTGATGCAGTAACATGTCTGGGATTATTTTGGGGCCCACTTTCAAATAAAAAAAAAATTAGAAAAAAAAAAGAGAAATAATTAAATAGTATTTTTCTCATTTTAGCCCCCAAAAAATCCATTTTTCTCTGCTTTTCTAATTTTTTGGGTATTTCCCTTCAATCAGGTGACCAGTAATGGGGTTTAAATGATAAAATATGATGTTTGAAACAGGGTGCACTTTATTTCATCAAAATCCATTGGTTATTAATTAAAATATGACTGATTTTGAAAGTATACCCTGCATGATTAGAATGCATTAAAATGACCAAATACAGTGTACAATCTGCCACTCTCTAAAACAGTTGAATGTGACCTTAGACTTGACTGAGAAATCTGATCAGGGTTTTATTTTGTTGCAAATATAATAAATAAGTTATTTTGGGCATAATTTTCATGTATATTTCAGATTTGGGTTTTATATATGAATAGAAAATGAAAGTAGAAGAAATTGAATTACGGAGCCATTTTTCAATGGATTGACATCAAATTTGGACAACATGTACATTGAATACATGGAAATTGGATAATATGTTTAAAAAAATAGGTATGTTTATTTTTTTAAAATTATTAATATTTTAATATTTTTATATATGAAATTGGGCTAATTTTAGATTTCCTTCATATTCTTTTTACCCAGCATGCTGCGGGTAGCTTCCAGTTTGAAATATACATCGTCTGCAGTCAGACCACATGTTATTTTGATATTGCCTATCTGGTATAGCGTTGTTTTGAGCTGGGGGTGTGTTCCTGTCACATAAACGGGAGTGGTGGGCGTGAGCCTGAATGCATTGTGCACCTCGGCTGGGAGTGATTTTAGAGGGTAATTGTTTAAAAATGAAGTAGGGGTTATGTTTTTATGTTGGTTACTTGGTGTTGATACTCACGTATAAATATCTTCTTTAATTATCTTTAATTTTGATTTTGAACCCTGTCTCTCTCCCCCCCCTCCCCCCTGAATTTTCCAAACAGATATTGATACATGAGTTTATATTTTTCTTTTATATAGCACTGTTTCGGTCAGCATCAGACCTCATCAGTGGTGCTGCTATGCACCAGACAGAGCTTTTTTTTTTCTGCTGTGCTCGTTCTGTAGGGCAGGCTGCTGCTACTGGTTTGTTGCAGAAGTTGAGGCGTAGGAGTGCAGATTGCTGTCAAGCAGTCCCTTTACATAATCAGGCTCCTCCTGGTGGTGGGTTTCTTGAGTCCGCCGGTGTTCGAACTCCATCTGGGCCCTTTGAGCTCTTCGCTTTGCCTTATACCTTCTCGTTGTCTTGTACGACTTGCCTTCCTTTGATATGTGAAGAAGGCGCTTTCTTGAAGCTGCAGATAGACAAGTCCTTGTGAGGCGGCCCACCTTCATCCTCACTGCTGAGTAAACTGAGTTGTTCGCTCTCAGGGTTTGAAGAGGAAGCCGAGCCTCAAATGACCTGCGGTAGTTCTGGGACTTCGGCATGGTGGCTAAAGTTGCTCGGTTGAAGGCCTCGCACTTCTGTGTTGATGTTCTAGGTAACACCTTGTAGACCGCCTCTTCACTCAATCTCATTTTTAGTATCACAGCAAGCAGTGACTTGTCATTTTCGTTCATCTTCAGGTGCGTGATGTCATTTGGGCCCAGGATCATGGACTTGTACCACCAGGAGTTGTGACCTTCACCAGAGCAGACCAGGGCTGATTGATGACAGAAGCTGCAGTTCCCGGCATAGCATTCAATGGTGGCCCGCTGGATGTCAGGTAAGCACGATATAAATTTCGTAATATCTCCGCCTCGCAATCTTGCCATCTCTTCTATAACAGCATTGCAACTGGCCTTGACGTCACGTGACAGAGCTGCCTGTGCCTTCTTTCGCCCAGGTTTAGTGGTCTGCGGGAACATTCCTTTGCTAAATTCTGCAGATCTCATTTTTCTCTCTTTCGTCACCGCCAGATGATTTGGATCTGCCTGCCTTGAAACTTCCCAGGCTTAAAATGACCAAATACAGTGTACAATCTGCCACTCTCTAAAACAGTTGAATGTGACCTTAGACTTGACTGAGAAATCTGATCAGGGTTTTATTTTGTTGCAAATATAATAAATAAGTTATTTTGGGCATAATTTTCATGTATATTTCAGATTTGGGTTTTATATATGAATAGAAAATGAAAGTAGAAGAAATTGAATTACGGAGCCATTTTTCAATTGATTGACATCAAATTTGGACAACATGTACATTGAATACATGGAAATTGGATAATATGTTTAAAAAAATAGGTATGTTTATTTTTTTAAAATTATTAATATTTTAATATTTTTATATATGAAATTGGGCTAATTTTAGATTTCCTTCATATTCTTTTTACCCAGCATGCTGCGAGTAGCTTCCAGTTTGAAATATACATTGTCTGCAGTCAGACCACATGTTATTTTGATATTGCCTATCTGGTATAGCGTTGTTTTGAGCTGGGGGTGTGTTCCGGTCACATAAACGGGAGTGGTGGGCGTGTGCCTGAGTGCATTGTGCACCTCGGCTGGGAGTGATTTTAGAGGGTAATTGTTTTAAAATGAAGTAGGGGTTATGTTTTTATGTTGGTTACTTGGTGTTGATACTCACGTATAAATATCTTCTTTAATTATCTTTAATTTTGATTTTGAACCCTGTCTCTCTCCCCCCCCTCCCCCCTGAATTTTCCAAACAGATATTGATACATGAGTTTATATTTTTCTTTTATCTTGCACCAAAGTTTTTTTCCCCCCCCTCCCCCCTGAATTTTTTTTTTTCTGCTGTGCTCCGTTCTGTAGGGCAGGCTGCTGCTACTGGTTTGTTGCAGAAGTTGAGGCGTAGGAGTGCAGATTGCTGTCAAGCAGTCCCTTTACATAATCAGGCTCCTCCTGGTGGTGGGTGTCTTGAGTCCGCCGGTGTTCGAACTCCATCTGGGCCCTTTGAGCTCTTCGCTTTGCCTTATACCTTCTCGTTGTCTTGTACGACTTGCCTTCCTTGATATGTGAAGAAGGCGCTTTCTTGAAGCTGCAGATAGACAAGTCCTTGTGAGGCGGCCCACCTTCATCCTCACTGCTGAGTAAACTGAGTTGTTTGCTCTCAGGGTTTGAAGAGGTAGCCGAGCCTCAAATGACCTGGGGTAGTTCTGGGACTTCGGCATGGTGGCTAAAGTTGCTTGGTTGAAGGCCTCGCACTTCTGTGTTGATGTTCTAGGTGACACCTTGTAGACCGCCTCTTCACTCAATCTCATTTTTAGTATCACAGCAAGCATTGACTTGTCATTTTCGTTCATCTTCAGGTGCGTGATGTCATTTGGGCCCAGGATCATGGACTTGTACCACGAGGAGTTGTGACCTTCACCGGAGCAGACCAGGGCTGATTGATGACAGAAGCTGCAGTTCCCGGCATAGCATTCAATGGTGGCCCGCTGGATGTCAGGTAAGCGCGATATAAATTTCATAATATCTCCGCCTCCCAATCTTGCCATCTCTTCTATAACAGCATTGCATCTGGCCTTGACGTCACGTGACAGAGCTGCCTGTGCCTTCTTTCGCCCAGGTTTAGTGGTCTGCGGGAACATTCCTTTGCTAAATTCTGCAGATCTCATTTTTCTCTCTTTTGCGTCACCGCCAGATGATTTGGATCTGCCTGCCTTGAAACTTCCCAGGCTTAAAATGACCAAATACAGTGTACAATTTGCCACTCTCTAAAACAGTTGAATGTGACCTTAGACTTGACTGAGAAATCTGATCAGGGTTTTATTTTGTTGCAAATATAATAAATAAGTTATTTTGGGCATAATTTTCATGTATATTTCAGATTTGGGTTTTATATATGAATAGAAAATGAAAGTAGAAGAAATTGAATTACGGAGCCATTTTTCAATGGATTGACATCAAATTTGGACAACATGTACATTGAATACATGGAAATTGGATAATATGTTTAAAAAAATAGGTATGTTTATTTTTTTAAAATTATTAATATTTTAATATTTTTATATATGAAATTGGGCTAATTTTAGATTTCCTTCATATTCTTTTTACCCAGCATGCTGCAAGTAGTTTCCAGTTTGAAATATACATCGTCTGCAGTCAGACTACATGTTATTTTGATATTGCCTATCTGGTATAGCGTTGTTTTGAGCTGGGGGTGTGTTCCGGTCACATAAACGGGAGTGGTGGGCGTGAGCCTGAGTGCCTTGTGCACCTCGGCTGGGAGTGATTTTAGAGGGTAATTGTTTAAAAATGAAGTAGGGGTTATGTTTTTATGTTGGTTACTTGGTGTTGATACTCACGTATAAATATCCTCTTTAATTATCTTTAATTTTGATTTTGAACCCTATCTCTCTCCTCCCCCTCCCCCCTGAATTTTCCAAACAGATATTGATACATGAGTTTATATTTTTCTTTTATTTAGGTAAAACCATTTTGAAATAACACCATGTATCATGTATATAAACTTTATTATCTAACTTTTCATATTGCCAAAAATACAATACAACAAAAGAAACCAGACTAGAATAAAATGTTTTCAACAAATAGGATTGTACACCAATCTATTATGCACCAATCTTTAAAACATATAGTGAAATACAAAGTGTCCCGCAAAACATGAAGGCACACAAAATACTGTTCATAAAACCAAACTATATCACAAGTATGAACCACCAATATATTTGAAATGTGACTAGAAATTTTTTGGATATGAATGGCCGCAACAAAAAGTTATACAATTAGGACATGCCATTAACTGGCCCTAATCATATTTTAAGTTAGCCGACAGCCAGCCAAGAATGCACAAAACTTGCAAAAAGAATGCTATTTTCATACACCAAAAGCAAATCAACCCATCCTAACTTTGTTCCGCAATATCCGCAATAATTCATCCGCAAGCACCTCCTAACTTTGTTCCGCTATTCCATCCGCAAGCAAATCCATATTCCAATGAGTTATCCGCTATTAAAAACCCCCACCCCAAATCCGCTATGATCCAAATCTGCCACAAATTCACTGATTAACCATTGTACTGCCCAAGATGCCAAAAGGAGAGTGGGAGTTACCAAAATACAAGTCTGGGCAAAACCCATTTCCCCTATAACAAATTAATTTTTTGTGTCTGCCTCCCAAGACAGGATATATCAGTCATAAAGCTGATCCTATCAGAGGGTGGCCCCCTATTTTAATTTAAATGTGTAAATAAGAAATGTGCACTCCAGGCTGACTGTCAGCTTTTTGAATTTTTTCGCCACAATACATTTTAATTTTTAAAATTTATCCCCCAAAATTCAAAGCTCTGCCAGCTTATCCCCAAGCCCATCTAAAAACATTTCAAGACCCACCTGGTTTAAATGAACCCCGTCATGCCGAAAGAAACCCTTTGTTGTACTATCCAAACCAGTGGCCAGGAAATCCTCATTTAGTGAACGTACAATTTGGGGACCAAAACGGTTAACCCTCCTCCTTTTTTTATCTTCTTTAGTTCCAGGGGCCCATGTAAAGCGTGGCAAAATGTCTATCCAAACCAGTTTACTGGCTGGAAAACCTGCCCTCAGGTATTTGAGTCCTGATTTTATCAGGTTAAAAATCCTGCAAACTGTAAGGCTTTCAATGTCATTACCACCAAGATGTATTGCCAGAATCTTAGGTGGAGGGGCCAACAATACCTTCAATTGCATCTTACTTTGAAAATCCCTCCATGACATCCCTCTGTACCCCATCCACCCAACTGACTGCCCCAGTTTAAGTGATTCCTTCTGCTGATCCCCTGCATACTGACCGGCCCAATAAATGATGGAATCTCCCACCAGCCATATCTCTGCAGAAGAAAAATTAACAGACGAAATTACAGTCTTAGATATCTTTTAACCGCATCAGAACGCCACCTACCTAAACTTTTTATTTTATCTTCAGACATTCCCATTGAAAAGAGCTGCGTTGCCCTGCCTATGCGGAAACTGTGAGATGTAATATTTGTCATGCCTGGCCTAACTCTATTAATACCTTTTGTTAAAACAGCAGAAAATTGGCATCTTGTCAGGGGATGTCCATTGGCGTGACAGAAAAAAGGTGACTCACACTTTGGCCTTATGGCAATAAAATTGTACACAGCATGTACTGGACAAAGAACTTCGCTCTTTTCACAAGGTATCCTGAGAACTGTAGGTGAACCAGCTTGATTAGTTTTAGAAACCTTAAGCGTCACTAAAACGTGTTGCTTACTTGCCCCAATATGTACACCATCCCAAGCTAGGGTTCTGTCAGACAATAATGATGATGGCACAACTAATTCACTAACTCTAAAAAGACCAAAATATGCTAACAAAAATACAGCCTTGAAAAGAGTAGCCTCGTATTGATCATAGCATATCCTAGGTAAAATCTCACAAATGTCTGTCAATATGTCAACTGTAATTGGCATGCGCATATCCTTTCTCTTCCTAAGTCGTGTAGCACCTTCCAACATTTTTTTTATTATGAAATTATCTTTTAAATCACAACCACCACTGAGTCTGTTGTAGTAATTCAAACCAGCCAGGTAGGTGTTTATTGTATTTGGGGCGAGGCCTTTTTGGAAACAATAAGATATGAAAAGAATTGCATGTTGAATATTCAAAGGACATTTAAAAAGAAAGCTTGTATTCTCTTAAAAATTTTTTAAAAGCATCCATAGCAGTCTTATATGCTGCGGAAGTATTAGGAGAGACACCAGCATCCAGCAATTTTGCTACCCCATGTTGAAGATCCCCCACAGACAGCTGGGAACCATCTGAGGATCTGGGTCTGCATGAGGAGCTAATCTCTTGAATTTGTCCACCTGCAAACGAGACAATGCATCACACAAAACATTTATTTTACCGGGCACATGTGAGGCTTTAATGACTATATTCTTTTCCAAACAAAGTTTTGTTATTTGTCTTACAATATCCATCACCCTGTCCGACTTAGATGTCATGCTGTTTACAATGCTTACAACTGCCATATTGTCACATAAAAACTTAATCTTCTTTTTAGCTAGACAATCGCTCCAAATCCGGAGTGCTACGAAAATTGGAAATAACTCCAAAACAGTGATGTCTGTTGTCAGACCTTTTTCATGCCATGATTTTGGCCACTCAGCCAATGCCCAATGTCCCTGAAAGTAAATACCAAAACCTTTTCCACCAGAACTATCAGTAAATAACTGCACATCTTCATTGGAAACCCAAAACCTGTCATGGAACACTGACAATCCATTGTAGCTTTTAAAGAACTCTAACCACATTGCTAAGTCCAAACGTATGCCCTTATTTACCCTCAAATGGTGGTGAGGTTTAGTTAAACCACAAATTGAATTGATGAGCCGTCTACAGAATGGTCTACCTGCCACAATGGCTCTACAACAGAAATTGAGCGAACCAATTAAAGATTGCATCTCTTTTAAAGTTGTCTTATTGCGTGAAAGTATGGCTTCAATTTTGCCAGTAATTTCTTTAATTTTTTGTATAGGAATTCTGACTACCATTTCCACCGTGTCTAATTCCAAGCCTAGAAAAACTAACACTTCAGATGGACCCTCTGTCTTCTCTTCAGCTATGGGCACCAACAACCACTGTAAGCATTCCACAAAGCATTTCATAGCTAATTCACACCCCGATTGATCTCTATCTCCTCCTAAAAAATCATCTAAGTAATGTATAAGCCTACCAGATGACATTTTATTTTGCACAAAGAACTCTAAAAATGTTGAAAACTTTTCGAAATGACTGCAACTTATTGAACAACCCATTGGCAGACATTTATCCACATAAAATTTGTCCAAAAACTTAAAACCAAGTAGTTCAATATCTTTAATTTTGACTGGAAGATTCCGAAAAGCATGTTTAATATCCATTTTAAAAAGCTTGCAATTTTGGCCTAATTCCTGAACCATATTCACTGCTTCATCGAAGCTAGTATATTGAACTGAACAATGCTGTGGGTCGATGAAATCATTAACTGATACCTCCTTGGGACTAGATAAATGATGAATTAACCTGAATTCTCCAGGTGTCTTCTTTGGAACTAAACCAATAGGGGATACTAACAGGTTTGGTAAAGGTCTATTTGTAAATGGGCCAGCGATCCGACCAGCTAAAACTTCCTTATTTATCTTATCTTGAACTATTATAGAATTCTGTGTTGCTGATTTAAGATTATTACTATCCCTTGATTGCCTAGGCCCAGTGTAATTAAGGCTAAAACCATCCCGAAAACCCTCTAATATAAATTTGGCATCCTTGTGTAGATATGCAGACAAAGCAAGCTGTAAATTCTCAATATTAATAGGTGTCGGTGCAAGAGAAACCACATCTAAGTTACTTGCTTGGTCTAGAACCGGGCCTGGTGGGCTGTCTATTGAAGCCTCTTTGTTGTACGAACCCCCCTGATTGTTGGAAGGTACGAAAAGGCTGCTGCTGCTGGGCTCGATTTCCCGGAAATGTTGATCTCTGACTTTGAAAACAAGACTTAAAAGAATGTGAGCCAAAACAACCAGAGCATACATGGCTAAATTTGCAGTTGGGCCAGTGACACTGTCCCTTGTTATAATCTATACAGGGGTAAACCCGCCCGCCAGGCCTCTGAGACTGACTCATAGCATTATTTGACACCTGGTCCCTTGACAGAGTACATCTCCACCACAAATCCATATTTATGACTGCCCATGATGAGTGATTCGTCTCTTGCCTCATACGGAATTGCTCGTCATAAGACCGCCAAGCAAAACCCCCCTGACGCTGAGCTGCCTCCCTAATGTTAAACATGTATTTTAACATCTCAGCTGCCTCCTCCTTGTAAGAGTTCACATAGATACTCATGAAAATAATAAACGCATCCGTCCAACGTTCCATATTTGGAACCTTTGACCCACAATCTTTGGGTTTTGAAACAATAGACCCATCCTCCGCGAGACATAAACTACCACCGCTACATAAACCTTCAAGCTCCGAACTGCCTTTCAGTAAAAGAGACAGATTAATATAGCTACCATTGACAATTTTCTCACGCAAGGACAAAGGAACATGAGAATACAATTCGTCCCCCGAACATCTTGCCTTATCTATACCATGATTTGGAAAATCGACCCTTCTCCCAAACCCTTCGGAAATATCCGCACTCGCCGTGCTTACGGCATGTGGGATAACATTCAACGCACGAATGATTTCCTCAAAATCAATGACATTACCCGCACTTTCTGGCTCCGAAACGACCGGCATATCCTCAGCCTTCCTCTTCTTTCCTCTAGGCATCTTCTAATTGCGACGATGTAACGGATGATGGTAGATCTTTTCAAATTAAATGCTGTTAAATGGCGATGACCGTTCAGCTGGGAAGCAAGATCGGAAAGAGCGAGTATTCCGAAAATTACGCAACATTCGGACAGATGACCACTAGCTGTTCTCTTCGGACCCAAACAATATCGACCTCAAAATGGTTAAAATAAACGCGGTTATATTTAAAACATAACCGTCATTATATAGCACTGTTTCGGTCAGCATCATACCTCATCAGTGGTGCTGCTATGCACCAGACAGAGCTTTTTTTTTTCTTCTTTATGTTTTTTTTTGTTTTTTTTCTGCTGTGCTCTATTCTGTAGGGCAGGCTTCTGCTACTGGTTTGTTGCAGAAGTTGAGGCGTAGGAGTGCAGATTGCTGTCAAGCAGTCCCTTTACATAATCAGGCTCCTCCTGGTGGTGGGTTTCTTGAGTCCGCCGGTGTTCGAACTCCATCTGGGCCCTTTGAGCTCTTCGCTTTGCCTTATACCTTCTCGTTGTCTTGTACGACTTGCCTTCCTTGATATGTGAAGAAGGCGCTTTCTTGAAGCTGCAGATAGACAAGTCCTTGTGAGGCGGCCCACCTTCATCCTCACTGCTGAGTAAACTGAGTTGTTTGCTCTCAGGGTTTGAAGAGGTAGCCGTGCCTCAAATGACCTGGGGTAGTTCTGGGACTTCGGCATGGTGGCTAAAGTTGCTTGGTTGAAGGCCTCGCACTTCTGTGTTGATGTTCTAGGTGACACCTTGTAGACCGCCTCTTCACTCAATCTCAGTTTTAGTATCACAGCAAGCATTGACTTGTCATTTTCGTTCATCTTCAGGTGCGTGATGTCATTTGGGCCCAGGATCATGGACTTGTACCACGAGGAGTTGTGACCATCACCGGAGCAGACCAGGGCTGATTGATGACAGAAGCTGCAGTTCCCGGCATAGCATTCAATGGTGGCCCGCTGTATATCAGGTAAGCGCGATATAAATTTCATAATATCTCCGCCTCCCAATCTTGCCATCTCTTCTATAACAGCATTGCATCTGGCCTTGACGTCACGTGACAGAGCTGCCTGTGCCTTCTTTCGCCCAGGTTTAGTGGTCTGCGGGAACATTCCTTTGCTAAATTCTGCAGATCTCATTTTTCTCTCTTGCGTCACCGCCAGATGATTTGGATCTGCCTGCCTTGAAACTTCCCAGGCTTAAAATGACCAAATACAGTGTACAATCTGCCACTCTCTAAAACAGTTGAATGTGACCTTAGTCTTGACTGAGAAATCTGATCAGGGTTTTATTTTGTTGCAAATATAATAAATAAGTTATTTTGGGCATAATTTTCATGTATATTTCAGATTTGGGTTTTATATATGAATAGAAAATGAAAGTAGAAGAAATTGAATTACGGAGCCATTTTTCAATGGATTGAAATCAAATTTGGACAACATGTACATTGAATACATGGAAATTGGATAATATGTTTAAAAAAATAGGTATGTTTATTTTTTTAAAATTATTAATATTTTAATATTTTTATATATGAAATTGGGCTAATTTTAGATTTCCTTCATATTCTTTTTACCCAGCATACTGCGGGTAGCTTCTAGTTTGAAATATACATCGTCTGCAGTCAGACCACATGTTATTTTGATATTGCCTATCTGGTATAGCGTTGTTTTGAGCTGGGGGTGTGTTCCGGTCACATAAACGGGAGTGGTGGGTGTGAGCCTGAGTGCCTTGTGCACTTCGGCTGGGAGTGATTTTAGAGGGTAATTGTTTAAAAATGAAGTAGGGGTTATGTTTTTATGTT
This sequence comes from Solen grandis, assembly GCA_021229015.1. Classification (NCBI taxonomy): domain Eukaryota; kingdom Metazoa; phylum Mollusca; class Bivalvia; order Adapedonta; family Solenidae; genus Solen; species Solen grandis. Next base: position 25,586,633 of record CM037795.1, on the reverse strand, counting down.
GGTTACTTGGTGTTGATACTCACGTATAAATATCTTCTTTAATTATCTTTAATTTTGATTTTGAACCCTGTCTCTCTCTCCCCCCCTCCCCCCTGAATTTTCCAAACAGATATTGATACATGAGTTTATATTTTTCTTTTATATAGCACTGTTTCGGTCAGCATCAGACCTCATCAGTGGTGCTGCTATACACCAGACAGAGCTTTTTTTTTTCTTTTATATAGCACTGTTTCGGTCAGCATCAGACCTCATCAGTGGTGCTGCTATGCACCAGACAGAGCTTTTTTTTTTCTTCTTTATGTTTTTTTGTTTTGTTTTTTTCTGCTGTGCTCTGTTCTGTAGGGCAGGCTGCTGCTACTGGTTTGTTGCAGAAGTTGAGGCGTAGGAGTGCAGATTGCTGTCAAGCAGTCCCTTTACATAATCAGGCTCCTCCTGGTGGTGGGTTTTTGAGTCCGCCGGTGTTCGAACTTCATCTGGGCCCTTTGAGCTCTTCGCTTTGCCTTATACCTTCTCGTTGTCTTGTACGACTTGCCTTCCTTGATATGTGAAGAAGGCGCTTTCTTGAAGCAGCAGATAGACAAGACCTTGTGAGGCGGCCCACCTTCATCCTCACTGCTGAGTAAACTAAGTTGTTCGCTCTTAGGGTTTGAAGAGGTAGCCGAGCCTCAAATGACCTGGGGTAGTTCTGGGACTTCGGCATGGTGGCTAAAGTTGCTCGGTTGAAGGCCTCGCACTTCTGAGTTGATGTTCTAGGTGACACCTTGTAGACCGCCTCTTCACTCAATCTGATTTTTAGTATCACAGCAAGCAGTGACTTGTCATTTTCGTTCATTTTCAGGTGCGTGATGTCATTTGGGCCCAGGATCATGGACTTGTACCACCAGGAGTTGTGACCTTCACCGGAGCAGACCAGGGCTGATTGATGACAGAAGCTGCAGTTCCCGGCATAGCATTCAATGGTGGCCCGCTGGATGTCAGGTAAGCGCGATATAAATTTCGTAATATCTCCGCCTCCCAATCTTGCCATCTCTTCTATAACAGCATTGCATCTGGCCTTGACGTCACGTGACAGAGCTGCCTGTGCCTTCTTTCGCCCAGGTTTAGTGGTCTGCGGGAACATTCCTTTGCTAAATTCTGCAGATCTCATTTTTATGCTCACTGAAGGTGACGCATATAGTCGCCGCTTTGTCCGTCCGTCCGTTCAACCATTCGTCCGTCCGTCCGTTCGTCCGTCACACTTTCCTTGTCCGGACTATTTCTCAGGAAGTAATGGCTTGAATTCAACAAAACTTTATGGGAAGCTTTATAACTAAGAGGAGATGCGCATATCGTCAGCATGACCCGATTCCTAAATTTTTCACAGAGTTATGGCCCATTGACTTTTCGGCCTATAGTACATATTGCATGATTCTTGTCCGGGCTATTTCTCAGGAACTAATGGCTTGAATTCAACGAAACTTTATGGGAAGCTTTATTACCAAGAGGAGATGCGCATATCGTCAGCATGACCCAATTCCTAAATTTTTCACAGAGTTAAGGCCCCTTGACTTTTTGGCCTAAACTACATATTGCATGATTCTTGTCCGGGCTATTTCTCAGGAACTAATGGCTTGAATTCAACAAAACTTTATGGGAAGCTTTATCACCAAGAGTGAGTTGTGCATATCGTCAGCATGACCCGATTCCTAAATTTTTCAAAGAGTTAAGGCCCCTTGACTTTTTGGCCTAAACTACATATTGCATGATTCTTGTCCGGGCTATTTCTCAGGAACTAATGGCTTGAATTCAATGAAACTTTATGGGAAGCTTTATTACCAAGAGGAGATGCGCATATCGTCAGCATGACTCGATTCCTAAAATTTTCAAAGAGTTATGGCCCATTGACTTTTTGGCCTATAGTACATATTGCATGATTCTTGTCCGGGCTATTTCTCAGGAACTAATGGCTTGAATTCAACAAAACTTTATGGGAAGTTTTATTACCAAGAGTAGATACGCATATCGTCGACGTGACCTGGTTCCTCAATTTTTAAGAGAGTTATGGCCCCTACTACCATGTTGTTGACTAATATTCATGTCATTTGCCTAATTTAACAGGAGATATCATTTAAACAAAACCCACAAAATTCAATATGCTAGAAATGTCAATCATAATCATGTCAGCTAATTGTTGTTTAGGCCATTATACACTATTTCAAATATCCAGTCATATGTCAAGAGTGTTGGTTAACCTCTTTGATATGAGCACACATTGAAATGTATGACTTAATTTTTAGTAGTATAAAAACTTAAAAAAAATCAATGAAAGATCTGATGAGTAACACGTATTATCATATTAAATAGTAAACTGTTACTAAGTCTCCAAATTAGAGTTGGTAAAACATCGCATCTGATGAGAATAGATATGATTTAGGAATTGGGATTTCAACATATCCTCCCACCCATTGACCAAGGCCTTATTTGTAACAATGACGTTCTTCGGGGAGCATCTGTCAGTTCTACTGACTTTCTTGTTCTCTCTTGCGTCACCGCCAGATGATTTGGATATGTCTGCCTTGAAACTTCCCAGGCTGCGTCAAGCTTCTGGTAGAAGTCCTGCATCCCAAGGTAAGATTTGGTGTCGCCGTCAGTCGTCAGGGTTCGGACAAAGTACCCTTCCATGGACAGGTCTTCGGTAAG
>CM037795.1:25533854-25583854 GCA_021229015.1 Solen grandis | reverse complement strand
TTTCAAATCAAACACCATTAAAATTTTCATTTAATTAGAATAATAGGGTGCAACAATAAATTTTGTCACTCCCTGTACACATTTGCGATCTGAAATTCATCTCGATCAAAACAGAGCAGCGTTCATTTCTATGTAGGTCAACGGTGATGACATAAAAAGTTACTAACAAGTTTTCGGGGTATTTTCAAATTAAGCTCAACATACTCTGTTATTTAAATATGCATCAAAATTCCATTTCAGGGAATTAATGCTGTTATGATTTGATATTTATAGAGCCTTTATTTCCTCTGAGATGCTGATTTGGTTATTTTTTAGGTTTTCGCCTCTGCAGGGCGAAAACCTATTGTTCTTCTTCTGTTGATTTGTTTTTTTTTTTATTTTTATTATTTTTCCAATTCCACCCATTTTTGTGTCCAGCCTAGCGGCGAGATGAAAAAAGCTACAGCTATGAAATTTTGGGCATGAAGTCATCTTTATCTGAACATGTGCCTAAATGGTCAAACTTTTCACTTTTGTTTCTGATTTAGCCACTAGGGGGCGCAATGCATGTAATTACTGTTTTGCTAATAACTCAAAAATTTGAAACCTGATTTAGATGCGGTTTTTTAAATAATGTTCCTTGTTGACACCCCAATCAAATATGATGGAAATCTCATCATCGGGTACGGAAAAAAATTGTTCTAGGAGAAGTTGAATGTTCGAACCTTGGAAAAAAGTGAAATAATGAGGGTAGGTCTACGAAAAACCTTCCCACTTTTGTAAGAGATCAGATAGAAGAATTCTGTTTGCTGCATACGATTTGCAAGACATATACGCACAAAATATATGGGGTGGCGAATTTAGGAAATGCGTGGTTTGTCCCCTAGAAAAGGTCAAACTTCACTAAATTTTAGGAAAAATTAAAATTTCAAAAACATGTTTTTGTCGCTCCTGACTTTATTTTCTGTTCATTCTTCATGATATTTTCACACAATATGTATTGTTATGATTGAAAGGGCCTCACAATAAAAAAATTAAAAGAAATTTGAAAAGGTCAAGGTCATATTACGATTATTGTGTTTTTATTCGGCCACAAATAACTCCAAAACTAAAAATATTTAATTGAGAGTATATGAACAAAAGTTTTAGTTCTTAAAGAGCTCTTTCCAGTGATGTTTAGTTTTTGAAGATCGGACTTGATTTGGTCATTATACGGCAGTCCAAAGTTTGATCCTTTTTTGGAATAATTGTAAATCAGGTTTTATGCTTCAAATTCTGATACACAAGAATAAAAAGTTTGACTTGTGCGACTAGTATACTTGATTTCAAACTATTTGCTGCTTTGCTAGGTACCAAACAGTAAAATTTTAATCAATTTTCTATATCATTTTGCCGCTAGGGGGCGCTTTTCTTGAAATCATTCTTTTGCTTATAACTCAAAAAGTTGAAGCCTGATCCAAATGTGGGTAATTGAATTATGTTCCTTGTTGATAGCCTAATAAAATATGATAGTTTCTAGGTATGAGTGGCTGAAACTTTTTGAGCTAGTAACGGAAGGTTGAAAGTTCGAATCTCGTAAAAAAACTGCAAATGAGGGTAGGTTTACGAAAAACCTATCCATTTTTGTTAGAAATCAGATAGAAGAATTCTGTTTGCTGCAAATGATTTGCAAGACATATACGCACAAAATATACGGGGTGGCTAATTTAAGAAATGAATGGTTTGTCCTCTAGAAAAAGGTCAAACTTCACTAAATTTTAGGAAAAATTAAAATTTCAAAAACATGTTTTTTTGTCGCTCCTGACTTTATTTTCTGTTCATTCTTCATGAACTTTTCACAAGTTATGTATTGTTATGTTTGAAAGGGCCTCACAATTAAAAAGTTAAAAAACATTGAAAAGGTCAAGGTCATATTACAATAATTGTGTTTTTATTCGGCCCCAAAGTGCTCCAAATCTAAAAATATTTCATTGAGAGTATATAAACAAAAGTTTTAGTTCTAAATAGTTCTTTCATATAATGTTTAGTTTTTGAAGATCGGACTTGATCTTTTCATTTTACGGCAATCCAAAGTTTGATCCTTTTTTGGAATAATTGTTATTCAGTTTTTATGCTTAAAATTGTGATATATAAGAAAAAGGATGTTCGATTAGTGCGACTTATATACTTGTTTGAACTATTTGCTGCATTTCTAGGTACCTAATTGTAAATTTTATCATTTTTTTCTCATTTTCCTGCTAGAAGGCGCTTTGCTTAAAATCACTCTTTTGCCTATAACTCAAAACGTTAAAGTCTAATTGAAATGCGGTTTTCAGCATTTTGTTCCTTGTTGACAGCACCACAGAATGTGATGTGATGTGATGATAGGGTATGGGGAAATATTTGCGCTAGAGGAGTTTGAATGTTCTAACATTCCAAAAAAAAAACAAAAAAAAACTGTGCAAATGAGAGTAGGTCTTCAAAAAACCTTTGCGTTCTGTTTCATATTAAAAATTGTGGCTGAGTTGAAATAAAGTGTTCAAGTTGATTAGGTTAAAAGCGAAAACCAAGATACCGCTTGCGGTTCTAGTTTCTGATTGGCATCCACGGTCGGAAAAGTTGCAACTTTATCCGGGAAAACTGCTGACCTTACACCCACCCCCTTCGACGATATATTTTTTTCATTTTTAACTTAATGACAGTTACCATTGATGACACATATGGATAATTAAAACATTTTTACACGTATTCATCACAAAACATATACTTTACACACCTTAAAAAGCTTCTCGCACAAGCTATTTTCCAACCCCTTAAAATTCATAACAAATATCCACCATTTTTTTATTCAAATTAAGCCATCATGTGACTTATTATCCGGGTAACTGATAACATTTAGTTTGCTGTCCGTGCAAAATACTAAACCAATTTTGTTTGAAAATATGTCAATTTAAATAATTCAGATTAGTTTGATCTACAAAATAGCTAATCAAATACGAGTTCAAGATTTTAATGAAATGGACGTGCATATTAAACATTGTCCAGAATTTACACAAGAAGTCACATGATGTCTTAATTTGAATATTAGAGCATGGTTGACATTTGTTTTGATCATATGGGACCCATACCCCGAAAACTGGTTAGTCAACCATATATCGAAAAAAATGTCCCCATGCAGCGGAACTGTGATGTTTTCGTGTGCTAAATGCACAAACAACATTTACGAAAGTAGAGAGCCAGTACAGGTGCCATTTGGACTATGCAACTAGTATTAAACAATTTCTGGGCAGGCTTTCACTTAACTTCTCGAGCAAAGGTCGTGCTCAAACTTAAAATTTTATCTTTTATAAAGAAATCTCTTATTTTATTGCTACTGCACTGAAACTTTGACTGCCTGTAAAACTTCCTGTGTCAATAATAAAATTAAATGAGAAATCCAAAGTTGAAGTTTTGAGAATGAGCATGTTCTCAGCTTGAGATATTTCAGTGTAAGTCACACCAGCCCAGCTTTCAAGGCTTGTTTTTATCAATATTTTGAAAACTCGTTTATTAAATTCCATATAGAATGACCACTCATGTAATATCCTCTATTTATTTTTGAGAATATCACTCAACATTTTAACTTCCAATATTTTAATGTTTTAACAATTTTTTTTTAGGCCAGGAAAAAAAAAAAAAAAAAAAAAAAAAAAAAGCCTACCTGCCCTACCTAGCTTTTTTTGAGATGTTACCCTAAACAAACAATTTTTATTTTTAGGCCTAAGGACAAAATGTCTGATATATACGGACATAATTAATGATATATAAGGACATAATTAATGATATATATGGACATAATTAATGATATATACGGACATAATTAATGATATATAAGGACATATAAGGAATAATTAATGAGGACATAATTAATGATATATAAGGACATAATTAATGATATATAAGGACATAATTAATGATATATAAGGATATAATTAATGAGGACATAATTAATGATATATAAGGAAATAATTAATGATATATAAGGACATAATTAATGATATATAAGGACATAATTAATGATATATATGGACATAATTTATGATATATATGGACATAATTAATGATATATACAGACATAATTAATGATATATAAGGACATAATTAATGATATATATGGACATAATTAATGATATATAAGGACATAATTAATGATATATATGGACATAATTAATGATATATACAGACATAATTAATGTATATAAGGACATATTGATGAGGACATAATAAATGATATATATGGACATAATTAATGATATATAAGGACATAATTAATGATATATACAGACATAATTAATGATAGATATGGACATAATTAATGATATATAAGGACATAATTAATGATATATAAGGACATAATTAATGATATATAAGGACATAATTAATGATAGATATGGACATAATTAATGATATATAAGGACATAATTAATGATATATAAGGACATAATTAATGATATATAAGGACATAATTAATGATATATAAGGACATAATTAATGATATATAAGGACATAATTAATGATATATAAGGACATAATTAATGATATATAAGGACATAATTAATGATATATAAGGACATAATTAATGATAGATAAGGACATAATTAATGATATATAAGGACATAATTAATGATATATATGGACATAATTAATGATATATATGGACATAATTAATGATATATACAGACATAATTAATGATATATAAGGACATAATTAATGATATATATGGACATAATTAATGATATATAAGGATATAATTAATGATATATAAGGACATAATTAATGATATATAAGGACATAATTAATGATATATAGGACATAATTAATGATATATATGGACATAATTAATGATATATAAGGACATAATTAATGATATATAAGGAAATAATTAATGATATATAAGGACATAATTAATGATATATAAGGACATAATTAATGATATATATGGACATAATTAATGATATATATGGACATAATTAATGATATATACAGACATAATTAATGATATATACAGACATAATTAATGATATATAAGGACATAATTAATGATATATAAGGACATAATTAATGATATATATGGACATAATTAATGATATATACAGACATAATTAATGGTATATAAGGACATAATTGATGATATATAAGGACATAATTAATGATATATATGGACATAATTAATGATATATATGGACATAATTAATGATATATACAGACATAATTAATGATATATAAGGATATAATTAATGATATATATGGACATAATTAATGATATATAAGGACATAATTAATGGACATAATAAATGATATATAGGACATAATTAATGATATATAAGGACATAATTAATGATATATAAGGACATAATTAATGATATATAAGGATATAATTAATGAGGACATAATTAATGATATATAAGGACATAATTAATGATATATAAGGACATAATTAATGATATATAAGGACATAATTAATGATATATATGGACATAATTTATGATATATATGGACATAATTAATGATATATACAGACATAATTAATGGTATATAAGGACATATTATGATTATGAGACATAATAAATGATATATACGGACATAATTAATGATATATAAGGACATAATTAATGATATAAGGACTAATTAATGATGATAGGACATAATTAATGATATGATATGGACATAATTAATGATATATAAGGACATAATTAATGATATATAAGGACATATATTAGGACATAATAATGATATATAGGAATAATTAATGATATATAAGGACATAATTAATGATATATAAGGACATAATTAATGATAATATGGACATAATTAATGATATATAAGACATAATTAATGATATATATGGACATAATATATAGGAATAAATTATAATGACATAATTATGAGGACATAATTAATGATATATAATGGACATAATTAATGATAAAATTAATATAATGGACATAATTAATGATATATAAGACATAATTAATGATATATAAGGACATAATTAATGATATATATGGACATAATTAATGATATATAAAGACATAATTAATGATATATAAGGACATAATTAATGATATATAAGACATAATGATATATATATATGGACATAATTAATGATATGTATGGACATAATTAATGATATATAAGGACATAATTAATGATATATAAGGACATAATTAATGATATATAGGGTCATAATTAATGATATATAAGGACATAATTAATGATATATAAGGACATAATTATGATATATAAGACATAATTATGGACATAATAATGAAGGACATAATTAAGATATATAAGGACATAATTAATGATATATAAGGACATAATTAAGATATTAATGGACATAATTGATGAGGACATAATTAATGATATATAAGGACATAATTAATGATATATAAGGACATAATTAATGATATATAAGGACATAATTAATGATATTAAGGACATAATTAATGATATATATGGACAAATAATTAATGATAATAAGGACATAATTAATGATATATAAGGACATAATTAATGATATATGAGGACATAATTAATGATATAATTAAAGGACATAATTAATGATATATAAGGACATAATTAATGATATATAGGACATAATTAATGATATATAAGGACATAATTAATGATATATAAGGACATAATTAGAAATAATAATGATATATAAGGACATAATTAATGATATATAAGGACATAATTAATGATATATATGGTAAATAATTAATTGATATATAAGGACATAATTAATGATATATAAGGACATAATTAATGATATATAGGACATAATTAATGATATATACAGACATAATTAATGGTATATAAGGACATAATTGATGAGGACATAATAAATGATATATATGGACATAATTAATGAGGACATAATTAATGATATATAAGGACATAATTAATGATATGAATAAGAGACATAATAATGATATATATGGAAATTAATAAATGATATATAAGGACATAATTAATGATATATAAGGACATAATTAATGATATATAAGGACATAATTAATGATATATAGGACTATAATTAATGAGACATAATTAATGAATATATAAGGACATAATTAATGATATATAAGGACATAATTAATGTATATAAGGATTAATTAATGAGGACATAATTAATGATATATAAGGACAATAATTAAATGATAAAATAGGACATAATTAATGATATATAAGGACATAATTAATGATTATAGGACATAATTAATGATATATATGGACATAATAATGATATATACAGACATAATTAATGATAATATGGACATAATTAATGATATATAAGGACATAATTAATGGATATATATGGACATAATTAATGATATATAAGACATAATTAATGATATATATGGACATAATTAATGATATATAGGACATAATTAATGTATATAAGGACATTAATTGATGAGGACATAATAAATGATATATAATGGACATATTAATGACATATAAGGACATAATTAATGATATATAAGGACATAATTAATGATATATAAGGACATAATTTATGATATATATGGACATAATTAATGATATATATGGACAAAATTAATGATATATATGGACAAAATTAATGATATATATGGACATAATTATGGACATAATTAATGATATATAATGACAAAATTAATGATATATAACGATAAAATTAATGATTTATATGGACATAATTATTGACAAAATTAATAATATATATGGACATAATTATGGACAAAATTAATTATATATAACGACAAAATTTATGATATATAATGACACTCTCAATATGATTTACAACATGATAAATTAGCAAATACATGGCATTGAGAGTTATATACAAGTTTATGGACTGGTCAGTGGGACTGAGGAAGGTATATGGACTGGTCCGTGGGACTGAGGAAGGTATATGGACTGGTCAGTCAGACTTAGAAAGGTATATGGACTGGTCAGTGGGACTGAGGAAGGTATATGGACTGGTCAGTGGGACTGAGGAAGGTATATGGACTGGTCAGTGGGACTGAGAAAAGTATATGGAATGGTCAGTGGGACTGAAGAAGGTATATGGACTGGTCAGTCAGACTGAGGAAGGTATATGGACTGGTCAGTGGGACTGAGGAAGGTATATGGACTGGTCAGTCAGACTGAGGAAGGTATATGGACTGGTCAGTGGGACCGAGGAAGGTATATGGACTGGTCAGTCAGACTAAGGAAGGTATATGGACTGGTCAGTGGGACTGAGGAAGGTATATTGACTGGTCAGTCGGATTGAGGAAGGTATATGGACTGGTCAGTGGGACCGAGGAAGGTATATTGACTGGTCAGTCGGATTGAGGAAGGTATATGGACTGGTCAGTGGGACTGAGGAAGGTATATGAACTGGTCAGTCAGACTGAGGAAGGTATATGGACTGGTCAGTCAGTCTGAGGAAGGTATATGGACTGGTCAGTGGGACTGAGGAAGGTATATAGTCTGGTCAGTCAGACTGAGGAAGGTATATGGACTGGTCAGTGGGACTGAGGAAGATATTTTGGACTGGTCAGTCAGACTGAGGAAGATATATGGACTGGTCAGTGGGACTGAGGAAGGTATATGGACTGGTCAGTCAGACTGAGGAAGATATATGGACTGGTCAGTCAGACTGAGGAAGGTATATGGACTTACCAGGAACACAGTCAACAGGTAAGCCCTGAATGGCTTGGGTACAAAATGTTTGCAGATGTTTGTGTAACTGATCTCACCTGACCCCTCATCCTCGTCTGTATCAATATCATACGGGTCTCCTACACCAGGCTCCTCCTTTGTATGGTCAGACTTGGTCTCCAGCTTCTCTTGCTTGGCCTTTGTTGTGTTTTGTGCTTCTTTAATCCTTCAAAAACATTTCATACTTTAAATTCTTTAATTACTGATTGAAATGCTGATTCAGTACTGAGCATATATAAAGGTAATTTAAGTCCTACCCTTTGCTTATGTAGTGCAATGGAGTTGCAACTAAAAACGACTAAGTGTAGCCAACACTTCTTAGAATGGCAGCATTTTATTGTAAGAATTTTTTGTTGTGATATTCTAAGCATATCACAATATGTCTCACAATAATTTTTGGCTATGAATATAAATAATCTCTTGTAACCAAAATACAATCATGTACTTTGTGAAAAAAAAGGTTTAAAATGAATACAATGTTATATAAAAGTAGCTCCATTGCTCAAAATGTTGTAATTTCCCTGAATCATTGAGATAAGATGCTTGTTAATGCTCATGTAGTTGATAATTTTAACATTCAGGCAATCTAATTGATTTTGTAGAAGGAATGTCAAATGTCATGAAGTAGAATAGACTGATGTTTGTTAATCCATAATTTTCCATTTAAAACAGTATATATTTTTATAGTTTAAGATGTGTGTTACATAAATGGTCTCAATGAGTGGTACGAAGAACTAAAGTTGAAGAATTAAAATAGCCTCAAAGTTTCATACAAAAGGCTAATTAGTATGCCTGTGGAATTTTTTCTAATGTCAAAACATATGTTGAAAATACTATTAATTTAAGGCTAAACATAACAATATAATTAATGAAAACACAACATATTTAAGTATAAGCAAATGTCAACACTAAATTTTGACATCTGAATGATTCCTTGAATACAGCGATTCTTTAGTTTTTTTGCTGATCCCGTCCGACATCAAAGAATCGCGAGACCACTGCATACCAATATATTGTTAATACCGCACATCCTTATTATATAGTATTTAACTTTTTATTTCCACTCATGAACACAGAAATACGTATGAAAATATTGTGAAAAATGGTCTTGATTCTGCATGGAACATAAAAATAAAAGCTGTGCTTGAACCATTTACTCACCACTACCATAATTATTTGTCTGATAGTTATCCTACATTGATATCCCACTCTTTCTGTATTCTCTCTGTATTTAACACTTCAAATCCTCATTAAAGCCCAAATTGCCCCTATGAAAAACTTTTTAAACAAGAGGGCCATGATGGCCGCAAATTGCTTACCTGAATTCAACAGCTAGAGAAAAAATGCTTAAGTAAGGATAAAATTGAATATAATATATAGTAGTTAAGAAGCAAAGGGTCAAAACTTTGTAATAAATGTGTTGATATGGACAACTGGATATGATACTGATTATTGAGTTTCATCAAAATCAGCCCAGTGGTTTAGGAGATGTCATTTACGATTTTTCTAGCTTTAGCTCTGGTGACAATCTTGATAGGCAAATTGTAGAGCAGTATCACCCATTGGTCATTCCTACTAAGATTCATCAAAATCTGCTCAGCAGTTTAGTAGGAGATCTCGTTTTAAGCAAAAGTTGAAGATGCATGATAGACGACAGAAGCCGGACGACAAACAAAGGCTGATCACAAAACCTTATTCCTAGCACAAAGTGCTTAGGTGAGCTAGAAAGACAAGTTTGCCCACCAAGCACATAACTGCTTCTTAAAACTCCATTTAGACTTTGCTTACTGAAAAATATATATCATGTAACAATGCATTGTTTTACAACACCAAGCATACCTGCGTAACTCTTCATCAGTATCATCCCCAGAGTCTGTATCACCTCCATAATCATCTGAATCTACACCTGAATAAACAAGCAGGTGTGAACAATTATTATACTGTGTTAATAATGATAAAACAAAGTACATGTGTAAACTACAGATATATATGACTGCTGACAAAGGAGCAAACAATAGGCATAGGAAGTATAGACAGGGGACAAAAACTACAAACACAAGCAAGGAACAGACTCTGGGTGCATGTGTATATATGGTGAGTTGTGTAGAGACTGAACATATAAGCAGACTATGGATAAGACAGACAGTGCAGAGAGAATTGTGTAGACTAATGGCATTATTATGTTGACTGTGTACATATGTGTGAAATGTAGACATATGTGTTGACTGAGGGCAGTGAATGTAGAGGACAAACATTCCAACTACATGTATACATGCAAACTATTCCACGCAATATTCAATGGATGCATAATTATGAAATGTCATTACCAACAATAATATGCAATATTTACTAGGTTTTTTCAAAAACAAAATACAAACAAAATATTATGTGCAGAGTATTGGTTCTTGTGCACCACACTTCTCCTCCATGTGATCTACACATCTATGAAGTTTCAGAGTTGTATGACTTACAGTGCACAAGAAATGCTCTTGACAAAAAATAAGTATGAAATTTAACAAAGGTCAGTAACCCTAAAATTGTGATGCACACAGTTACGGTTCTCATGCATGACGCTCCTCCTCAATAAGATCTATACACCTGTGAAGTTTCAAATTAATAGCTATGATACTTTTTGAGGAATGCTATGGACAAAAAATAAGTATGAAATTTAACAACGGGCAATAACTAAAACAAGAGGGCCAAGATGGCCCTTGATCGTTCACCTGAGAAAGATGATTGCTCAAGAAATAAAGATGCTAGAGTGTAAACAAAGTGAAATCTGGCTTTTTTATGGTGAAAAGGGCATAACTCCTAAATTAACTTGTCAATATCAGTCATAATTGAACCCGATTGCGAAATTATGGGCATAAACATTGTCTTAAAGTTTGAAAAAGATTGCTAAATAAATGAAGATGCTAGAGTGTAATCAAAGTGAAATCTGGCATTTTTTTTTATATTTAAAGGGGCATAACTCCTGACCTAATCAACAGATCTCAGCTTTAATCGAACTCAATCGAGACATTATGGTCATAAGCATTGCCATAAAGTTTGAAGATGATTGCTCAAAAGATGAAGATGCTAGAGTGTAAACAAAGTGAAATCTGGCATTTTTTTATATCAAAAGGGGCTTAACTCCTGACCTAATTGACCGATCTCAGCTTTAATCGAACTCAATTGAGACATTATGATCATAAGCATTGCCATAAAGTTTGAAGATGATTGCTCAAAAGATGCAGATGCTAGAGTGTAAACAACGTGAAATATGGCATTTTTTGAATATTAAAAGGGGCATAACTCCAGACCTAATTGACGGATCTCAGCCATAATCGAACTCAATCGAGACATTATGGTCATACACATTGTCTCAAAGTTTGAAGATGATTGCTCAATAAATAAAGGTGATAGAGTGTAAACACTAAAAATTGTTGACGCCGCACGACGCACGACGGACGCTCACGGGATCACAATAGCTCACCCTGAGCTTTGCTCAGGTGAGCTAAAAAATTGATGTGCAGAGTTACAGTTCTTGTGTATTACACTTCTCCTCAATGAGATCTATCCACTAAGTTAATAGCTTGGATACTTTGTGAGTTCCGCTCCAGCAAAAAATAAGTATGAAATTTAACAAAGGGCAATAACTCCAAAGATATGGTATGCAGAGTTATGGTTCTTGTGCATGACACTTCTCCTCCACGAGATCTATCCACCTATAAAGTTTCAAAATAATAGCTTTAATACTTTGTGAGTTATGCAAAAATTAAGTATGAGACAAAAACAATATTTCTCCCCCATATAAATATTGGGGGAGACATAATTATAACAACTCCCATAACATTCACCTTTCAAGCATGCATATGGATGATGCGTGCAACACATTTTTGTGTTAAGAAAAAACACTTCTATTAAGTTTAATGAAAAACCAACAACAGATATGGAAGTTAAAGAGCAGACACAAAGATCAGATGTAGCAACTTCTAACAACATCCATGACCTTGACCTTTCAAGGACACAAATGACTGATGAACACTACACACCCTTGTGTTATGAGAAACACTTCTGTAAAATTTTATTGAAATCCATCCATAGATTTAAGGTGAGCTAAAAAAAAAGAAAAAAGAGATAGAACGAAAAACTTGACCGAAATTCAACGACAAACAAGAGCATATTCAGTGTATTTATATCCCCCTCCAAATAATGCAAATGTAGTCTTCATAAAACCTTCAAAGCAATCCCTTAACTTCTCTGTAATTTTGAAGGGAATAATAAATGTTCTTATGCATTGCACTACTCCTCAATGACATTTTTGCACTTTGAAGTTTAACACTGACACCTTCAATAATTTTTGAGTTATATTCTGAACAAAATTAAGTAAAAAAACAAAACAAAGGGAAATAACTCAATAAGCCACAATCAAACTTGGCTGAGAGATTATGGTCGTAAACACTGTCATGAATTTTAAAAATATTGCTTAAGAAATGAAAATGCTAAAGTGTAAACAAAGGGAAATCTGGCAAAAAAAAATTTTCATAAAAAGGGGCATAACTCCTCTCCTTATAGTTCAATATTTAACTGAGACCTTATGGCTTTTAACATTCTCATGAAGTTTGAAGATCATTGTTCAAAAAAAAAAAAATGCTAGAGTATAAACAAAGTGAAATCTGACATTATTAAATTTAAAGGGGCATAACTCCTGACAAAATAGGCCAATATAAGACATAATCAAACTTGGCTGAAACTGAATGGCCATAAACATCATCATAAAGTTTGCATATGATTACTTAGGAAATAAAGATACTAAAGTTTAAACAAAGTGAAATCTGACATTTTGACAAGACCTCGGTTGTTTTAAAATTTGGTTTTGTTTGACAAACAACATGTCATTTCAACAATATATCATGTGTTATGACAAGACACATGTCTTTGGACATAACATCATGTTGTTTTGACAAGACAACATGCCATTTGGACATGATAGCATGACATTATGAAAGACATTTGTCTTTTAATGGACATGATCACACATTCATCAGACAAGATATCATACTATGTTGACATGATAGTGCACCACTTTGAGAAAATATTATACTGTTTTAAAAATTAAAAAAAATATAAATATATTAAACAAACAAAACGACTTGAAATCTTTGCAACATAAGATAGCATTCCATAACTAATTGTGGACAGCGGACTAATGAACAATTGACATTTAACAATTCAAATAACTCATCCTGAGCACACAGGTAAGCTAAAAAGCCTGAGTGTCCCTCCCACCTGTGCTGGTGCCAGGTTTCTGTGGGGATGGTTTGACAGATAGCATTTCCTTTTCTTCTTCAGACTCTTCATCAGGACTCTCTGCATCACCCAGTCTGTACCTGAAAAACATTCATCAAGTGTACGGAGAGTGAAATGAAACACAGGGTGAATATTTGAGATGGCTTAAAGGAATAAGTATTTATATTATGTTCATATAGCATATAAAGACACAAGATATGCTTAGAGAATGATCCCAAAGGAAAACCTTTAATATATCTCCACTGCTTGTTTAGTTTATTATTATTATATTACAACTGAACAAGAAGTGGATTACTTATGGAATTCATCTTCCTTAAGCAATAGCTAGCAAGAAAATTTGATACGCTAGAAGAAATTCATGAGGATCAAACCTAAGTTTCTATATTTATGGATGCCTAAGGTATTGCATCCAACCAACTGTTCCTTAAATCATTCTGTTGCATTGTTCACTTGACACATAGAGTGCTACCCCATTTCTGTACACAAGAGGCAGCCTGTGAGTCACAATATCCTGAAAACAGGCCAATCAGCACTGGAACTACCTCTATAACAATGTAAGCACCAAGCAAGAGTGCTATACGAGTACAATACCTGACAACAGCCAATCACATGAACTACTCTAACAATGTAAGCACCAAGCAAGGTGCTATACGAGTACAATACCTGACAACAGCCTCTATAACAATGTAAGACCGCAAGAGTGCTATACGAGTCACAATATCCTGACAACAGGCCAATCAGCATGGAACTACCTTATAACAATGTAAGCACCAAGCAAGAGTGCTATACGAGTCACAATATCCTGACAACAGGCCAATCAGCACTGGAACTACCTCATAGCAATGTAAGCACCAAGCAAGAGTGCTATACGAGTCACAATATCCTGACAACAGGCCTATCAGCACTGGTACTACCTCTTAACAATGTAAGCTCCAAGCAAGAGTGCTTTACGAGTCTCAATATCCTGACAACAAGCCAATCAGCAACGGAACTATCTCTATAACAATGTAAGCACCAAGCAAGAGTGCTTTACGAGTCTCAATATCCTGACAACAAGCCAATCAGCACTGGAACTATCTCATTACAATGTAAGCACCAAGCAAGAGTGCTATACGAGTCACAATATCCTGACAACTGGCCAATCAGCACTGGAACTACCTCTATAACAATGTAAGCACCAAGCAAGGGTGCTATACGAGTCACAATATCCTTTTTTTTTTTTTTTTTTTTTTCCAAAAAAAAAAAAGTTTTTATTTTCCCCGTCATTCGATAGCAGTAGGTCGGAGAGCCATCCTACTGACCACCTTACAAACAGTATGTTTCAGTACATTTACAATATATTACAGGTCTACATGCAACTTTAATTACATATAATTATACTAATATTTAAACTCCACAATCTTATGTATATAAATCAAAAACAGTAAACTCTTACCTACAGAAATATAAAGCACATCATACATGTGATTGTATCATGAGTAAAAAAAAATATTTGTATACATGTATATATTAAGTGATGAGGTCGGTCAATTGGATAGTCATTCTATATTGAATGTCTTCTCACTTTTTTCTAAATTACCATATATTTTTTCTATATAATATCAATATATTTTGTCAAAATATATGATTTTTGCATGTGCCTGTGCACAAATATATATACATATACACACATATACATACAATGTCTATATATAAAGAATAGTTACTCGAATTAGAAGAAAACAAAATTAAAAGGAAAGAAACTAATAAAGAGATAAAGTATGTTTTAATCTCATTTGTACTCTTGCAGGCTAATTCATGTTTTACTTATTTGACTGATATGTGATTAATCTAGTACTGAACTTACAACTGCCCATCTAACATACTCAGATTCGGTGTATTTGGTATTTTTGAATATGTCTATTGCTGATTTTAAAGTATTGTTAAGACCCTGTAGTGTTGGTATCACATTTTTCATTTTGTTTAAATAAATGTATTTTTTTACTTCTAAAAATAATACATCATACTTGTTGTTTTTTTCGCCTGATCCTAATATCACAAATGGACTATCAATATTGATATCAGAATCAAACTTCTTAATCTTACATATTAAGTATTCCAAAATTGGTTTTATTTTAATACACTCCCAAAAAAGATGAATTAAAGTTTCTTCTTGTTTATTGCAAAATGTGCAAAAGTGGTTTTCTCTAAGATTCATTTTATACAAAAGAGAGTTTGTGCCTAATATTCTGTGTGCTATCCTTGTTTGTAACCATTGAGTATAAGTATCACTAGTGCATTTAAAAGTATAAGTATATATAACTTCCCAGTTTATATCAAGTCTTCTTAACTTTTCATTCCATTTGTCTCTACTTGTTGGTATGTCGTTATTCTTTGATAATACGTCATAAACAAATTTATTCAAATTATGATTAGTTATGATAGGATTTATATAGCAGTTATTGCTTGGGTTTTGAAAGTGATTAAAAGATAATTTTTTAAGTTCTATGTTGTTGTTTTTAATGTAGGTTAAAATTGCACTTTTTAATCTAAGTAAGTACATGAAATTTATTTTTGTCCCAGTAACCAATTCAATGCATTTGAAATCTACAAATTTTCCTGAGACATCTAATAAATCTTTTACTAATCTTATTCCTCTGTTATAAAGTACTGGTAAAAATATATGGTTTTTACATGTGAAAAAACAATCATTATAGAACAATGGCATATGAATAAACTTATCTAAGTCATCAATGCATACTTTGTCAATATAGTGCATAAATGATCTAATAACATCAATCCAAAATTTGTTCAAAATCTTTTTTATAATTATTTCACAATACAATTTTCCCATGTTAAAAATTTGATTTTAACAGTGTATAACATTCTGAATACAATATTTTCTTAACCATTTGATTTTAAGACTACGTTCATAACTTACTATATCGATCATTTTTAGTCCACCATCTTTATATGGCTTTGTAAGAATAGTGCTTTTTATTTTAGATTTCCCATTCCAGATATACTCATATAAAAGAGTATTCAATGATTTCATAAAAACTTGACTTGGAGATGGCAGACTGACAAATAAATGTGTAAATAGAGGAAGTATAAGAGATTTTATGACAGTGATTTTCCCTAATGGGGTTAAAACTCTTCTTTTCCAGTGATTAATATAATTTCTTGCTTTTGATAGTTTAGTATTAAAGTTAAGAGCTTCCATTTTATCTAAATCTACGTCAAAAATTAAACCTAATAATTTGAATTGTGTTTCTCCCCAATTTAGTTTCCACCTTGTTTTAATTGATCGTGTACTATATTTGAGAGAACCAATCCACACAACTTTTGTTTTATCATAATTTGCTCTTAAACCAGACAAGAAGAAGAATTCATTTAGTAAATCTAAAACGCATTTAATGTTTTCTCTGTACCGTCTAAAAGTAAATATGTGTCATCTGCAAACTGTGATATTTTATACTCATTTCCATCAATTATTATACCATTTATATCTTTACTGTTTCTTATTTTAATTGCTAAAATTTCAGCACAGAGAATAAAGATATAAGAAGATATCGGGTCTCCTTGACGACAGCCCCTTTTAATTGTGAAGAATTCAGACAAAAACCCATTAATTTGAACACTTGTCTCTGTATTAAAAAATAATAAATTAATCCATTTACGAAAAGAATCATTTATATTGAAAAACGATAATGTTTGTTCTATAAATTTAAATGAAACCGAATCAAAGGCTTTCTCAAAATCAATTAACATAACTAAACCAGGAATATTATTGTCTTCAGTATATTTCATGACATCATACAATAATCTTGTGTTGTCACCAATATATCTACCTTTAATGAATCCAGTTTGATGATATAAGTGAGTTTAAAACTTGTTTTAACCTATTAGCAATTGTTCCTGATGTAACTTTATATAACACATTTAGAAGAGTGATCGGTCTTAAATTTTTAAAAAAATGTTTTGGTTTATTTTCTTTTGGTATGCAAGTTATAATTCCCATTTTGATATTTCTTGAAAATGAATTTGTCTTAAAGGCAAAATTTATTGATCTAACCACAAAATGTCCAAGTTTATTCCAGAAGACTTTAAAAAAATTGGAAGTGAATCCATCAGGTCCAGGACTTTTGTCATTACTCATGTTCTTAAGTGTATTTGTGACTTCCTTGTAAGTTAAAAGACCATCTAATTTGTCTGCTTCGTCTTTTGTTAATTTTCTGATATCAAAGTCTTTTAATTCATTGTGTATATTAAATTCCTTTGTATCTGAGTTGCAGCTATATAGATTTTCATAAAACAGTTGAGCTTCTTTTAGAATTTCCTTATTATCAGAGATAATTGTACCATCATCCCGTTTGATAAATGGAATTGTTTTGTTTTCATTATGAATTTTCTCTAAATTACAGAAATAATTAGTTGCCTTTTCTCCTTTTTCAATCCATTGTGCTCTTGCTCTAATAATTGAGCCTTTAATTTTATTATTTCTTAATTCAATGAGTTCATTTTGTAAATATTCAAGTCTCTCTTTATTTTCCACTGTTAAATTTGGTTCTAGTTTTAGAATTTCTTCTTTCAATTCTTTTTCCTTATTTTGTTTTTCTTTTGCTTTGAAACTTGAATATGATATGGTTTTACCACGTATCTCCATTAACAATGTCTCAAAAAATAATTGATCATTTATTACAAATTCAATGCTTTCTTTGTCTATTAGATCTATATTATCTAAATTATATACTGGTAAACAATATTGTTGTATAACTTCATCTATTTTTTTGTTTATACAATTTACATAATTGATATCATTTAATAAGGCATTATTAAGTTTCCATAAACCTTTCCCGTGACTAATTTTTGAAAAACATAATTCTAAGTATATCATAGAATGATCTGATTTGTAACTTATATCAATGTTGCAATTTCTTAAGTAATTCATAAGGTTATTGGTTATCAGAAAGAAATCTAATCTACCTTGCTGTAAAGGATTCAGTCTTCGCCATGTGTATTTCTTTGCTTTGTTATGGAGTTCTCTGAATGGATCTTTTAAATTTCTTTCTTCAATAAGTGATAAAAGTTTATTTCTTGCCTTAACGTTATGTTTTATAGATTTGTAGTTATTATAATCAATTTCAGGATTTAATACTAAATTATAATCTCCGACAATAATGTGCGAATCTTTTGTCTCAATTGAGTCAAGCATATAAAAAAAGTGTTGAAAAAAAATTGGACAATCCGTATTTGGAGCATATATATTGGTTAAAACAAATTTAATACCATTATTATATAGCAATTCTAAGATTAATAAGTTTCCATTTTTATCCTTTTTTTCATTTATTATTTTAATATTTAAATTTTTCCTAAAGAAAATTGACACTCCTCTTGCATTCGATGCTCCGTGGCTATAGTAACAATTTCCCTCCCATTCTTTGTAGATATTTTTTTCTAAGTTTTGAGTAAAGTGTGTTTCTTGTAGACAAAGTATATCGACATTTTTTTCTTTAAATAAATTAAAAACATCTACTCCTTTTGATAATTATTTAAACCACGGCAATTGTAAGAGAAAATATTAAGGTTAGTCATTAGGATTTTTCTTTAAGTAAACTTTTTTCATGATATGAACTATTATGATAAAAATGTCACATTCAGTTGTGTTGAGCATAAGATATTTGTCTGCATACAAAGTAGTCGGTTTTGATTTATTTAAAAACATACAAAGGATAAACAAGCAAATGAACATATTAAACAAAAGAACAAAAGGAACAAACAGCTTTTCATATGTTTACATGAAAAACGATAAGGTATCATAACATACGTTGATATGACACAGCTACTATTTGATTTTTTTATGTTTTTTGAGTTTTGAAATCAAAGCAATTACCTTTGGACAAAAATGAATAAACATATAATGTGGTAGTATATTATCTCGCACAGATACACGTATACTTGTACCTCCACACACACACAGAATCACACAAACATTTATAGGCATATTCAATGATTCATTTATACTTAAAAGGAGAGCATACACAAATGTAATACATTTTTATTCAATTCATTTGTATGGCGTTGCATATACAGAATTGAATACCCAGTGAGGTTGGTAAAAGGGGGCTATTTTGATGTACACACTTATCTCCCTTGTATTTGTCACACTGATATATCAATTGAAATATTTATCATGTAATACAAGAGGTAATATAAATCAATATAAGAAGAAAAAAAATCAAAACAACAGTAAACATTATATACAATCACAATATCTGGACAACAGGTCAGTCAGCACTGGAACTACCCTCTATAACAATGTAAGCACCAAGCAAGGGTGGTATACGAGTCTCAATATCCTGACAACAGGCCAATCAGCACTGGAACTACGTCTATAACAAAGTAAGCACCAAGCAAGGGTGCTATACGAGTCACAATATCCTAACAACAGGCCAATTACCACTGGTACTACAGTACGGCTCGCGTTCAAGTTGGCACACGGAACGCACGTTACACGCACGTTACACGGACACAGAACACACGTTACACGGTGCACGTACGTTACACCTTTGGTTCATATACACGATACGGCTGCCGGCTTATTCGGTCAACTCAGTTGTTTTCGTCCATAGACTACTTCTCTATGCGTCATTAGTTAATAAGAGAACTAAAGAAGGAATCAAAAGACAAGCGATCGTATTAAATTCTCGTTTTAGATTTATAATAACTACATGTAATTGCTAGTAAACTTTATATTTCATGTTTGTTCTTTTAGATACGTCGAAGATCTGAAAGAAATGATTACTTTTTTATTCTTATATGATCACGTTCATGTACAATGTATGAATGCATACTCCATTCAATGCGTATGATCTATTTTTCACACTATCATTAAAGTTTGGGAACAAATTTCCATATATAATCAATAAATGAAACATCAAAGGAGTTACCTTTTTATTTAATTAATTACCGATCTGGCCATTTACCGAAACAAATCTGAACACAGAATTAAAAAAATCGTATCGTATTGTTGGTAATCTATAATTTTAGCTACATATACTAGCTGTAGTTGTTTTCGTCCATAGACACTTATCAATCTTTTTTTTTTTCTAATTCTTTTAATAAGAAAACGAATAGAACTGACGATTATACGAATCTGTGTATACAATGTATGATTACTCATTATTGGAAGACAGACAAAACAACCAACCCCAAATGATTTTCAAAAGACTGATAAAAACATTCAATAGTTTTAGGAGTGGATAAATCGAGCCCATTTTATCTTTATAATTACCTGTACCATCACCAGGATATGTATGGAAAAGCGAGTATTTAAAGTTATTCTTTCGGCAATTAATTCCAAATTTCCTATCAGTTTATTGAATAAATTCAAAAAACGCAATCGATCAATAAGTTCATCTTATTGAGTTTTTCCTTAGATAGATGAAAGTAAGTAGTTATAATTATGCTTTCGGCAATTAATTCCTAATCATTTATCAGTTTATCGAATCAATTTAAAAACGCAATTCATTTAAATAAGTTTATCCTATCGAGTGCTTCCTTAGGTAGATGAAAGGTTTTAGTCTTGGATGTATTCGTTGCGGTTATAACGTGAAAATTAAATTCAATTAGTTAATAATGAGCATGATAGTTGAAGTTTTAAATTCATTGTATATATATCACATCTAGGCTAATGAGAGAGAGAGAGAGAGAGAAAGAGAGAGAGAGAGAGATGGCGGAGAGAGAGAATTACACATAAGTCGTCAAACGTTAAGTTACATGTACCAGGCCAAGGTGACAATTTACGTATAATCCGAGTCCAGCTACCCAGTCTGACACCTAACTTCCTCAAATGTACTCTTGGTCTTGGGTGTCAAAATTAAATATTTCCTGTGCATAGATTGTGTATCGTGTCAAACTGGAATACACAGGAAGTCCCTGCTAAACGACACAATGTGCCACCAGCACGATAGAGTATAAATTCCGAGCCAGCAAATTTTGAGTTACATTTTACCTTTAAACAGAATAAATAGTGGTTATAATATTCGTGAGGACTGAGAAGACCTAGGAAATCGGTAAGTCGTATTTTATTATTAATTTATATAAAGTTGAAGCAATGTGCATTATGAAATATGGTATATCCAACAGAATAAGTTGTATCATTTCACACCAGATGCACATGTAAGCAGTTGTTTTTTCATGCATAAAGCAGGACGAAAACACACATGATAATATGTGTTTTTTACCTCGATCAAGACTCATTTCCATCAGGGTTCTAGTACAATAAGCCGAAGGATTTTACACCGTGACATGTTACAGTTTAGAAATCTATATGTTTATGTCCATCTCAGACAGCAGTTTTTAACAGCTGAACGGTTAACACGTTACACACGATATAAACGATGCTACACGGACCACACGTTGAGAATAAGTACACACACACTTACACGACTAAACAGAACTAACCAACGAACGCTGGACTACCTCATAACATTGTAAGCACCAAGCAAGTGTGCTATACAAGTCACAATTTCCTGACAACAGGCCAATCAGCATTGGAACTACCTCATAACAATGTAAGCTCCAAGCAAAAGTGTATACAAGTCACAATATCCTGACAACAGGCAATCAGCATTGAACTACCTCATAACAATGTAAGCACCAAGCAAGACTGCTATACGAGTCACAATATCCTGACACAGGCCAATCAGCACTGGAACTACCTCTATAACAATGACAAATGCCAATCAGCACCGGAACTACCTCTATAACAATGTAAGCACCAAGCAAGAGTGCTATACGATTCACAATATCCTGACAATATGCCAATCAGCACCGGAACTACCTTTATAACAATGTAAGCACCAAGCAAGGGTGTTATACGAGTCTCAATATCCTGACAACAGGCCAA
The DNA here is from genome assembly GCA_021229015.1 of Solen grandis. NCBI lineage: Eukaryota > Metazoa > Mollusca > Bivalvia > Adapedonta > Solenidae > Solen > Solen grandis. The sequence goes on along the minus strand of CM037795.1, from coordinate 25,560,977 downwards.
TCACCACTGGTACTACCTCTTAACATTGTAAGGACCAAGCAAGAGTGCTATACAGTCACATATCCGACAAAGCCAATCAGCATGGAACTACTTTATAACAATGTAAGCACCAAGCAAGGTGTATACAAGTCATCAATATCCCGACAACAGGCCAATCAGCATTGGAACTACTTCATAACAATGTAAGCACCAAGCAAAAGTGCTATACAAGTCAACATATCCCGACAACAGGCCAATCAGCATTGGAACTACCTCATAACAATGTAAGCACCAAGCAAGAGTGCTATACAAGCAATCAGCAATGGAACTACCTCTATAACAATGTAAGCACCAAGTAACAGTGATATACCTGTCACAATATCCTGACAACAGGCCAGTCAGCACTGGAACTACCTCTATAACAATGTAAGCACCAGGAAAGGGTGCTATACAAGCAATCAGCACTGGAACTACCTCAGAACATTGTAGGCACCAAGCAAGAGTGCTATATGAGTCACAATATCCTGACAACAGGCCAATCAGCACTGGAACTACCTCATAACAATGTAAGCACCAAGCAAGAGTGCTATACAAGTCACAATATCCTGACAACAGGCCCATCAGCACTGGAACTACCTTTATAACAATGCAAGCACCAAGCAGGGGTGTTATACGAGTCACAACATCCTGACACCAGGCCAATTGGCACTTGAACTACCTCTATAACAATGTAAACACCAAGCAAAGGTGCTATAGAAGCAGGGGTGTTATACGAGTCACAACATCCTGACACCAGGCCAATTGGCACTTGAACTACCTCTATAACAATGTAAACACCAAGCAAAGGTGCTATACGAGTCACAATATCCTGACAACAGGCCAATCAGCACTGGAACTACCTCTATTACAATGTAAGCACCAAGCAAGAGTGCTATACAAGTCACAATATCCTGATACTAGGCCAATCAGCACTGGAACTACCTCTATAACAATGTAAGCACCAAGCAAGGGTGCTATACGAGTCACAATATCCTGACAACCAGGCCAATCAGCACTGGAACTATCTCATAACAATTTTAGCACCAAGCAAGGGTGCTATATGAGTCACAATATCCTGACACAGCCAATCAGCATGCAATATCCTGACACAGACCAATCAGCAGTGGAACTACCTCTATAACAACGTTAGCACCAAGCAAGAGTGCTATACGAGTCACAATATCCTGACAACAGGCCAATCAGCAGTTGAACTACCTCTATAACAATGTAAGCACCAAGCAATGGGTGCTATATGAGTCACAATATCCTGACACTCTTGCATAACGATATCAACATTTTGTTATGATGCAGATATAAGCAGCACATTAAACATAGATCACCAGACATAGTACAGTATAAAATCACTATGATATCAACGTTTTTTGTGGTTGTTATTTTATACGACAAGAATTTTTCTAATGTTCGAGTTATCATGTATTGATATGCAATGCGGAGATGATCCCCAACAATTATACTGTTGACTGCATATTGACATGAGTAGTATAGGTATTGAATGTGTCTAGCTCACTGCGGGTCTAACACACTTCAAAACCCAGACGCGCTAATCCGCGCGTCTGGCTTATCATGTGTAAACCCCCAAAAAGCAGTCACATTCAATACCTATACTACTATTAGTTAAAAAAAATCAAAAAAATCACACTAATATAAAATTTAAAAAACACATGTGTAAATTTTTAAAAAAAACAACAGTGAAAAAAAAATAAAAAATTTTATGCTTGCGAACACATAAAGGTTTTCCCAATATCTATTTATAAACTGAAAAATCCAATATTAGGCAAATAACACTTATGGATCGAAAGCAAATAGACAGCGTAGTATGAATAGACTAAATCGATTAACGTTGCCAGGACGTTGTCATAACATACCTGTAAACATAGAGCGATCAGACTGGTGCGGTCTTTCGTTTCAAATTAACAGTGGTGAGAAGACGTTTTTACCTTGCCTCTTAACTTCTAAAAAAGGCAAATCAAAAGCTAAACCATGTAAGTACTGCATTTTATTTAATATTTTGTGTTCTGTTAAGATTAGAATGCAATTGCTTTCTAGAACGTATTTACGTGAATTTGGCGTCCATTCATTGTTTGTAGGTAATTATATTTATTAGTTTAGTGTATTTTTTAATAACAGGCTATATTTGAGTAATTATATGTCTACACCGTTAAGTTTCATAACGGTGTTACAGTATATTAATACCCGGAAGTTAGGAAATTTGTACAACCACCGTTAAGTTTCATAACGGTGTCACAGTACTTAAGAGAATAATTTACACCACCACCGTTAAGAAAAAATAACGGTGTTACAGTATATTAATACATTATTTTCAGGGACAACACAGAAGCAGCACAACTTCGAGTAGACTTACATCAACTCACCAACTATCTACGCACAACATATCCAGAAGATGAAATGATAAACCAATGGAATGTAACCTTTTTACAACAATACGACGGAATATTAAATAAAGCAGCCAATTCAACAACGAAACAACGAAAGACTCACAAACAGACAAAGAAAGATAAAATTAAACAACGCCTTCAAACAGCATTTTCCACCAATGGACATTATGATGGAACATTGACCTGAGTGACCTCACAAATGAACAGACAATCATACAAAATCTTAAAGACTTAAACAAATTAGAAAGTAGCAACAATAGAAAAGCAATTCATATAGCAGCACAACAAGGACAGCTTCTCCTGGTCATTAAAACCAACATTCCCAAATCACAACAAATACATGAATATTTATTACAGCACAACATTACTTACAGTCCACAAAAATGCAGGATTTTATTTTGTTTAATTTAGTTACAGAATTTGATACTCTACTTCAATGTGATGTTCCTGTTAGTTTTCTTACAAAAACAGTAAAATAATAAAAGAGATTTGTAAAGAATTAAACTGGTAAAATAAAATGTACATTTGTGATTTTATTCTATATTTATTCCGATATAATTACGCTATATTTAGTAACGGTTATGCATAACTGGGTAACTTTCTCATAAAAGCTGGTGAGAAGTGTTTATATGTATATTTTAAAACTCAGTAATCTGTAATTCTTGTTCATAAAAACTACCTGTAATGTCTTCACCTTTTAAATCTTTTATTTTATAAGTAACAGGATTTGTATTTAAAACTTCTTCAATTACAAATATTTCTCTAGTCCAACGAGTAGTATAACCCTTTTCAAATTTACCTTTCTTTTTTGTTATTCTTACTCTATCTCCAACTTTGAATTTAGGTTTCTTAATTTTCTTTTCTTCTTCTGGATATAAATTTTCATACACTGTTAATGTATTTTCTGATTTACTTGCTTCAACAGGTGTCATTTTAATAGAAGAATGAAATGTATTGTTATAATCTTTAACTAATTGATCTAATATATCATAATATTTAGTAGTTTCATGAGCAGTAAAATATTTAAACATATGTTGTTTCATAGTTCCTATCCAACGTTCTACTACACTAGATTTTTCTTCATTCTCAGTTGAATATAATTTTATGTTATTATCCTTTAATAATTCTTTTACTTGTCGATTATAAAATTCAGATCCTTTATCTGACCAAATAAAAATTGGTTTTCTTTCTTCAAATAATGTTTTAAATGCTTCACTTACTGTTACTCCTGTTTTATTTTTCAATGGAATTAACCAACCATATTTACTAAAAACATCTAAAAATATTTATATTTATTTTGTTTTGAATATTGTTGCATATCTACTAAATCAACAGCCCATATTTTATCTATTGAATCAACAAAAACACGTCTTTTAGGAAATTTCTTTATAACTCTATGATGTAATTCATCTGCTAATTTATCCCCTTTGGTGAAACCATTTGTTCCTATAAATCTATTTTTCTTAGATCCACACTCAGAACATTTAGCTTTTAACATTTGTCTATTATTGGTTGTTGTTACTTGTTCTACTGAATTATTTTCAGTATTCTTTTTACAACGTAAACAATATATTTTTGGGTGATCCATTTTTAAATAGCTTAAATTTGTTTTCTTAAAAAATGGCAGATCGAAAAGTTTGTACAAAATGTAAAGAATACAAACTACTAAGTGAATATTATAAACAAACAGGAAGAAGATTTGGTATTAAATCTGTATGTAAACAATGTCTTAAGCCTAATCAACAAAAACATTATCAAAACAACAAAGAAAAGTATAAAAAAGCGTATCAAGAGTTTATTGTTAGAAATCCTGATTATATGAAAAATTATCATATGGCTGCGGAGCATTATGGAACAACTCGGGAACCGCTACAAAGTACAGTGAAACACAGTGAAACACCTAATTAAAATTTATTTCTTTTAAAATGAGACCAAGAAAATTTAAAGATCTCATTGATGAAAAAACTATTGATATAAAAATTATTAAATATTAAAAAAATTTTAATTTTTTAAAAAAAAATAATAATAACAAAATTTTTCTGTTCAAGTTATTCAATCACAAAATAATATAAAAGAATTCTATAATAGTTTAATAGATAAATTTAAAGCTTGGATAGATGAATTTCAAGAAAGTGGATCTGGTTTTGTTTTTAGAAATATTAAAAGTGTAGAAGTAAAACAATATAAATATAATTATCAAAAAGCTTCATCTTATATACCTCTTCAATTTAAATCAAGTAATATTATTAATGTTCAAAATAAAAAAGATAATAAATGTTTTCTCTGGGCAATACTATCAAAGTTATTCCCTGCAGATGATAACAAAGAAAGAGTGACAAAATATAAACCATATGAAAATAAACTTAATATGGATGGGATTGAATATCCTGTAGCTATAAAAGATATTCCAAAAGTAGAGAGACAAAATAATTTAATTATAAATGTTTTCGCATTAGAAGATCAATCTAATAGACAATCTTTATATCCAGTTTATGTTTCAAACAATGTTTCACAGCTGGAAAATGCAAAGCAGCTGGAACAAAGTTCCATACAAAGTTCCGAAAATGTAGTTGATCTCTTATACATTGAAAGTAATGAAAATACCCATTATTGTTTAATTAAAAATTTAGATAGTTTTCGTTATAAGAATAATCATAAACAATTTACATGTAGAAATTGTTTACAAGGATTTCAAAGGGAAACAACATTAAATAATCATAAAGAAATATGTTATAATAATGAACACTGTAAATCTAAATTACCTGAACCAGGAAAAAATATTCTTAAATTTAAAAATTAAAATTTAAACAAGAAGAAATAGTTAGGTATTTTTTTTAAATTATATTGGAAATGATGCAATAGAAAAATATGTAGAAAAAGTAATAAAGATATTTAAAGAAATAAACTATAAGATTTACATTAGTGAACAGAAAAAACCAATATTAAATAAGTATGAAGAAGAAGAATTTCAAGAAGCAACTGAATGTTATATTTGTGAAAAAGGTTTTGAAAAACATGTTACTGGTAAAGTAAGAGAACATAATCATCTTTCTGGGAAATATAGAGGAGCAGCATGTCAATCATGTAATACAAAAGAAGGTAAAGTAACAAAGTTAATACCTGTATTCTTTCATAATGGTTCTAATTATGATTTCCACTTTTTAATTGAAGAACTTATGAAATATGAAGATGAATATAATAAAGTAAAACTTCTTTCAAAAAGTTCAGAAGAATATATTTCTATAGATTATGGATCATATTATAAAAAATTAAGATTCTTAGATTCTTATAGATTTATGAGTAAAGGGTTAGCAGGGATAGCTGAATCAATGGATGAATTTCCCATTTTAGAAAAAGAGTTTAATAGTGTTTCACTATTAAAACAAAAAGGGGTTTACCCATATGAATATATAGATTCTATTAAAAGATTAGAAGAAAAACAATTCCCCAAAAAAAGAGTTTTCAATCATTATAAATGTAAATCTTTAAAAGATTATCATGAATTATATTTAAAAACAGATGTTTTAATCTTAGCTGATGCATTTGAAAAGTTTAGAAAATTCTTCTTAAAACATCATGAAATAGATCCTTGTTATTGTTACTCTGCTCCAGGATTAACATGGCAATGTGGACTAAAATATACTGGAGTAGAGTTAGAATTATTAACTGATATAGATATGTTGCAAATGTTTGAAAAAGGAATAAGAGGAGGATTTTCAGGAGTATTAGGTCCTAGACATGTAAAAGCTTTTAACAAATATACTCCTAATTATAATGGAGGAAAAAGAATTTTAGATGAATATGAAAAAAAAGAAGCAAAAGAAATATTAAATAATGGTGGAGATTTATCTACATTCTTAGAAGAAAAATTCTTATTATATTTAGATGCTAATAATCTTTATGGATGGGCAATGTCTCAAAAGTTACCAACCAAAGATTTTAAATGGGAAAAAGATCCTAATTATTATAAAAATATTCCAAAGGGTAGAGGTTGTATAATTGAATGTGATTTAGAGTATACAGATGAATGTAAAAAGAAAACAAATAAATATCCTTTAGCACCTGAAAAGATGTGTATAAAGAAAGAAGAACTTTCTCCTTATCAATTAAATTTATTAGGAGATAAACCATTAGGTAAAGAAGAAAAATTATTTCTTACTTTAAAAGATAAAAAGAAATATATTATACATCACTCAATTTTAAAAGAGTATATAAAATTATTTGAAGAATCAGATTGGTTAAAGAAATATATTGATTTTAACACTGAACAAAGAACTAAATCAACATCTAACTTTGAAAAGGATCTTTGGAAATTAATGAATAATAGTTTCTATGGAAAGACTTTAGAAAATATAAGAGGAAGAAATGAGATTAAATTACTTACCGATAGAGAAGAAGTAAAAAAATATATAAAAAACCTAATTTTAAATTAATTAAATTATTTAGGACAAGCTATATTAGATTATTCTAAATTATTAATGTATCAACATTATTATGATGTTTTTAATGAACTATGGGAAAAGAATGAATTAGTTGCTTCAGATTCAGTTTTAGGTGATACTCCAATAATACTAAGATATAAAAACAAAATATATATTGATAAGATAGAAGATATTATAGATGAATATGAATATTCAAATGGTAAATTTTATTGTAAACTTATAAATTTAGAAGTTTGGACGAGTAAAGGATTTGTTAAATTAAAAACTGTAATTAAACATTGAAACAGAAAAAGAAATTTTTAGAGTTGTTACACCAGTAGGATTTGTTGATGTAACTGAAGATCATTCTTTAATAAAAGATGATAATGAAATTATTAAACCTAAAGATTTAACACTAAATACAAATCTTTTATTTAACGATAATTATAAAAGAAACATTAAATCCACCATTAAAAGAAGAATTTTTAAAATTAGAACCAACAACTTTAGAAGAGAAAAAAGCTTTTATAGAAGGATTCTTTTTAGCAGATGGATCTAGTGGAATTTATCCAAAAAATAAATATTGTTGGTGTTTAAATAATCAAGACTTAAATCTTTTAAATAAATTTTTATAAAGTTATCCCTAAAGGAAATATTAAAGTAATGGCAACACTTTTTGAAAAATTTTATACTGATAAAAAAGAAAAATATATTCCTTATAAAATTCTTAATAAAGAATTTTTTTTTTTAGGAGATGGATATAAGAAAGGAAAGAAATCAAATTTCTCTTTTTCACAAAAAAGTAAAATTTTTTTTTTTTTAACATCTCTAGGATATAATGCAAACATTAATACAAGAATAGATAAACCAAATATATTCCATTTATTCATAACAAAAAAAGAACAAATTGCTACAGTAAAAAAGATAATACCGTTAGGAAAAGAAAAAAGAATAGTATATGATTTATCTACAGAAACTGGGGATTTTAATTGTGGATTTCCATTAATCGAAAAAATACTGATAGTATCTTCTTATCAATAACAACAAAAGATGTTTATAAAGATTTAGAAAAAATAAAAGATGAATATTTGGATACATCGGACTATCCTAAAAATCATCCACTTTATTCAGAAAAAAATAAAAAAGTAATAGGTATGTTTAAAGATGAATTAAATGGTTATATTATGAATGAGATAGTTTTCTTAAGAAGTAAAGCTTATTCTTATACTTTATCTAAACCATTGAATGGTTGTGAAATGTTAAATGAATTAATAGAAACTAAGAAATTAAAAGGAATAGGTAAAACAACAATAACTAAAGATATAAAGTTTGATGATTATAAAAATTGTTTATTTAATGAAACACAACAAATAAATAAGATGTATACATTAAACTCTGATAAACATGAAATGTATATTAATGAAGTTAATAAAATAAGTATGTCTCCATTTGATGATAAAAGATATATATGTGAAAATGGAATAGATACTTTACCATTTATGTAGCTTCCATGCAACAAATCCAGTTAATGTCATTCCACCAATAATAAATATAATCTCTCTATTTTTTTGATCTTCAGAAGGAGTATAAAAATCACTTAATGTAGGTTCTTTACGGACAAGGGAACCGCTGCTCTGCACAAAGTCCGGCTGTGAAACATTATCAGTTTTATCACCACCAGTTGCATAATAATATTCTTTCATTGATTCATCAACATCTTCAAAGGTTTGTTTAGAGTGTTGTTCTTTTTGTAATTGTTCATTTAAAAAATCTTGTCTTTCTAATCTTTCTTTATTCCATTCATCACGTGCAGCTTGTAATTGTTCCATTGCTCTATCATGTCTTTTTTTCTCTTCATCAGCATCCTTTTTACCAATATGAGAAAATAAATAATTACTACCTGAAAATGAAAATGCATTAACCACTGCTCCACCAATCATCATTGCTATTGCACTTGCCATTTTATATGGAAAAGTTCCAGCTACGGAACGGCTGTATAACACTGTGAAACATTACGGATAAAATCCTGCTACGGAACGGCTGTATAACACTACGGAACATTATGGATTAAACACTATTTACTTTTTTAAAAAAATAAACATAAATTACTTCATAATATCAGCAGGAATAATACCTTGTTTAAAATTTTTAAGTAGCTAGAAGAATATCAAGAGTTAACATTGAAACATCACTAAAATTTAAATCTACTCTAGGAGCAGGTTTTCTTAAAACCTTTTTAATTATTTCTGCATAACCAATTGTTAAAACAGAAACTACTCCTGCATGATAAGCTGTATTAACAATTTGTTTTTCATCCGCCATTTTTTAGAAAACAAATTTGTGTTAAGCTACGGAATATTAAAGATCAAATGGATCAACTTTTTCTTGTGGATCAACTTTTTCTTGTGGTTTAATTTCTTTCTGTATGGGGTTTACGGAACGGCTGTGAAACATTACTTGTTTAGAATTATATATATATAATCCTAATCCAAAAACTCCGACTAAACATAAAGGTATATAATTTTTGTATATATTTACACGGATGAAATCCAACTGTGAACTTTGTCCACTATGTTGAACTTCTTTAACTTCATTATTGTGTTCCATAGCCGGACTTTGTCCGTCCTCTTTTGTAATAGATTTTAATTGAATGTTTTCTTTCTTCATTTCTTCCATTTCTTTTCTTTTTAATTCAGCTTTCATTTTTTTTACTTCTGCACCTTTCTTACCAGCAGATACTCGTTTTGGATTTTTTATTTTTATTTTAACTTCGGAACTAGTGTAGCCTTCAGGGGTTTCTTCATTCATTTTTATTAGTGATATTTTCACTTTTTTCAACTGGTGTATTTTCAACTGGTGTATTTTCAACTGGTGTAGTAAAGTGCTCCGCAGTGTTATACAGCCGTTCCGTAGCCGGGCTTTGCCCGAAGTCAATATGACTAGCAGTTGTTATCATAGTAGTAAAAGGAGCAAGATACATTCCATATCTATAATACAATTCACAACAAGTGTTATTTAAAGCATGATTGATAAATGGATCTTCTTCTAAATCTTGTATTAGTTTTGGTGGATTAACAACATTAAAATATTTTGATACACCCATAACATATAAATTAATAAAAGAATTACCTATTGTCTTAGTCATACTTGCTCCTAATCTAGCTTCATATCTACAGTATAATTTGTTTATTTGTTCTGGTGTTATTTTATCAATGTCTGACATTTGTAAGTCTTTACCAAGATATTGTTTACTTCCTCCACCAGCAACAATAGCTGATAATCTTTCACGTTTTGTTTCATCTATAGTGCTACGGATAAAGTCCGGCTGCGTAGCATTACGAACTTTGTCTGGCTGTGGACTTTGTGCAGAGCAGCGGTTCCCTTGTCCGGCTGCGGAGCATTGTGAAACACTATTTTGATTAAGAAATTCTTTGGCATCCATTTTATATATTAATTTTTTAAGTTTACTTATAAGTAAATTTATTTTAAATATTCCGGAACAGCTGCAGAGCAATATTGATAAGAATATAATATTTGTTATCACCGATGTTGTTTGATAGAGGATTGTTAACATTTTTTAAGCATTATTATGTATAACTTAAGGTATATATAAGCATTACTTTTACATTACTTAAGCATTAATTTAACCTTAGGAAAACTTTAACAATAATTGTGGTTGATCATTTTCAAAATTAATTTTTTTCTTTTTTTTAATTTTCTTTAATTTTTTTTTTAATTTTAAAACCCTATCTTTTGTATAAAAAATACATAACCATTTTGTTTGTTCCCTAAGATCTTTTAAAACTGAATTATATCTTTGTGAAATAACCCATACACTTTGTTCTGCATGTCTACCTGAAAAAGCTAACTCTGATAACATATCTTTTTTCTTTGTTAATTGTTTAGTTGCACTACATCATTTTTAAAAATTTTAAAATTTTTTTTCTTCTCCATTAACAATAGGATTAACAATTATTAAATTCTTTGTTTTTGGATTTCTAATATCACCAATCCATTGTCTATTTTTATAAGCTTTATTCCATTGAATAGTAGGACAAAGAATAATAATATATTCAAATACACCTCTATAATCATTTTCTAAAAGATCTAAAACAAATTCTGTTTTTCCACATCCAGTTTGTCCACAGATAATTGCACAGTGTGGATATTTAGGTAACTCCATTTTTAATGGAACTTTGTTCCAGCTGTGGATGAAGTCCAGCTGTATAACACTATGAAACACTAATACAAATTTCTTTAAATCTTCCATCTTCAAAATTAATTTGTGCATCTTGTATAACAAACAGATAAAGATTTATTGGCTCATCCGATCCTGCGTCTTTTGTTATTTGTATAGTTATACCTTCTGATGCATTTTCAATTCTTCTCCCTGAACCATGTAGAGAGTTATCATCCGTTGAACGTAAATCTAACCATAATGCATAATTGGTTGTTAGATATTTTTCTAATGTTGTATAGGTAAAATTTAATTTTTTTATCATTTACTAATTTCTTTATCATCTTTTGAATTAAAAGCAAAGAATTTATTTATCTCATCCCACTGTTGATAAGCTTTCATTCCTTGACTGTATAGTTGATTTGGAACTCCTTCTATTGTTATTTCTACTTTTGTTATTTCAGGATTAAAATAATGTTCTGTTGATGCTCTATCCGGATCTTCAAATAACATTAGAATACCTTTCATACTTCTAGCCGGAACATTTAGATTAATATTCCAAAGTGTATCAGATTTATTTTTTGTTATTTTCCTATGTCTAAGTATTCTATCATATAAAATAACCATCTTACCACTAAATCTATTTCTAATTATTCTAGCTAATTCAACATCAGAAACACTTTCAAATTCTAAACAAATATTCTTAATAACATAAGAAGCATTATTATCACTAGATTTAACTACATTATTATAATCATTAAATGTAAGTTCATGATTCTAATAATTCAAAATCTAGAGGAATACAAAATCTATTTCCATAAGCTTTTACAATAGCTTCATCTTGTGTATCTGAGGAAGCATTACCAGCTCCAACTCTATGTCTTAACATGTTTATTTTACCAATTCCTTGGTATGCCATATTTTCACGTTCTGTAGTAGACTTCCATAAATCAATATAACAATGATATATATCACTATCATCAATTGACATTACTTCATTTCCTGATATTTTTATTACAGTTTTCTTAATTATTGATCTTCCTATGTTTGGATATATTGTTGCATTTGCATCACTATCACTTTTGATTTCAATTTCAAATGCTAATCTTGTTGTTCCAGGAACAATAACATCATTACCACTTAGATTAGGAAATCTTACTAACAATTGTTGATTTTGATCAATGGTTGAAGGATTATTGCTTATTACAACACTTTGACGAATACCTCTAATACCTCTAGGTTCTCTTATTCTTCTGTATGGGTTTAGTTTTTCTCCGTAAGCTGCCATTTTTTAGAGGAAATTTTTAATGTTTTAAAACTGGAATTTTTATTCCATAGTGCTCCGCAACCGGATAAAATCCGTATTAAAATGGCAGAAGGAGGATATGATTTTGAAAATCCTGTATATGATGAAGATGATTATGATGATTATGATGAGGAAACTCCTCTTATAGATGATAATGATGAACAAAGTCAAAGTAGTGCTATCGATAATGTTTATAATAATGTTGATACAGGAACAAACCCTGAATATTTATTGAAACATATGACGAACTTGTTTTATGAAAGAAACCAAGAACCTATGAGGGAAATTAATACCTTAATAAAAAAGGATAAATTCAACAGACCTGTGTTATATGTTTTAGATGGTAATAAAGAATATCCTATATCATATTATGAAACAAACAATTATAATGAAACATTAAAATATTATTCACTTGACACACTTCAGAAGAAATATCGTATTGATTTTGTTCGAAGGGTTTTAGGAGTAGATGATTTTCAATCTTATTCTACAAGGGTTAGTCATGGTAGAAAAGAGTTGGCTCAATTAATTGAGGAACGAGATAAGATTAATAATATAGAAAATAACATTAATACTATGGAAATGACTGATTTACCTAGAGTAGCTGAAACTGTAGCAAATGCTGCTGAAACTGTAATGGAAACATCTTTTTCTGAAGAAGCCGAAACTAGAGTGAAAGAAATAGTTGGAATTGATCAAGGAACACAAACATTTACAACTAAAAGAGATATTGATGGAGTCCTTAAAGCAATGACTACTGTAAAAGAAGAGCTTGCAAATAACTTGGCTAAATTAAATGAAACAAATAAAGACTTAGCAAGAGAAAAAAATAAATTAGAAAGAGCTAAGGAAGATAATGAATTCCAAAGATAGAGAGAACTTCAAGATTAGAAGTACTTGAAACAAATAGAGATAAACTAAGAACTCAAATAAATAGAATAAAAGAGACAATACATAAAGTATTAAATGAAGATACAACATTAGCAGAAAGAATAAAAACTTTATTTAGAGAACAAGGGATAACAATTGTTAGTATTTTAACTGCTTTTGGAATGATTATTGGTGTTATTGTTGAGACTTTTATTCCTGGTGGTGGTGGAACTGTAACACCTAAACCTCCTGGGAAAGGAGGAAATGTAAGAGATTGGATAAAAAAACAATTATAATATTGCTAAACTATTAGCAAAACTTGCAGGAAAGCGCAGAGCATTACCTGGAATTATTGGAGCTATTGTTCTGGTTGTTAAAAACAACAGGAAATGTGTTGCATGGTTTGGTAATAATTTATGGGCTTTATTAATTTTAGTTATAGGAATGATTTATACAGCTGTTAGTGCTCCGCAGCCGAACAAAGTTCGTTAGAGAACATACTCGTAAATAAATAAAGCTAAAAGTCCTACTGTAATACTTCCTGTTATAATAGCTGTTTTATCATCTTCATGTTCATCCGTTGTTTCAATGAGATCACTAGGTTTTCTGAGGGTTCCTAAGTTTTCATAGGTTACTCGGAATGGTGTAAACACAGTGGACTTCATCTATTTCTGGTAAAGATTTTTTTGTTGGTGTACCACTTATATCTGTGTGGTTGTGTAGTAGTAGGTTCAATTTCCAATTAATCACTAGGAGAATAATCCTTTCCAAAATTTATTCCAAGTGTTTGAATTTTTTCTTCTTCTGCTACTACAATTTCATTATTATAATCTTGTATTGTTCCAATTCTTAATTCCATATCACTAGGAGACATATATAATCCTATTCCATAAACATAATCAACTTTACTTCTTGCATATTTTAATACACTTTCATATTTTTTTATTTGAGTAGGTATATCAATTGGACTGTCAACTGCATCTTGAACATTTGCTAAAAATTGTTTTTGAGCATCAAATGCCATTCCTGTTCCTAAAATATCTGTTTTAGTTTGAGATTGTGCTCCAAGAATAGCCCAACAATATATTCTTATAGACTCATTAATTCTTTCAACTCCTGCTTTGTAAAACCTTTTGACTCATCAAGAATAAAAGTTGTCCATATGTTTTTAAATTTCATCTGGTTGTTGGATATAATCAATATGAACTTTTTTAGGTGGGAGATATTCACATTTTGAAATACCACAATGTCTTCCTCCAGGTACTTCAGGACCAAATGTCATTTTTGATAAATCTAAAGTTTGAGAAGTGCTGCTTTTTATATGTTGTGAAGAATTATCTCTTCTAAAATCTGTTCTTTCCCAAGCTGTATGACTTGTTGTATATACAATTCCAAGACCTTCTTTATGTCTCCAATCTGTATTAGGATCTACATTAAACTCACTACAAATTTTTTCATAAGCTTCTCTATCATAATTATTATTAAAAGCATTCCAACTTTTATTTTGTGGAAGAGAAATAGATAATTCTTTTAATATTCTTCTTGTTTGATAATAAATATGGAATAAGAATAAAGAACCTTGTAGTTGAACACCAAATAGCAAAGTTTAATTGATTCTGCCAAAATAACATCCAATCACTTTCCCACCTTTCTACTATTTCTTCTGATGTAACTTTAGGTAATAAATATTTTTCAAATATATTAGGGAAATCTACATTAAAACTTTTCATTCCGTTTCCATCTGATGAAATTATTATTTCTTGTTTTATAATGTTAAGTGTTTTTTTTTTAAACACTCCTCCATGTAAATAATTAACATCTTTATTATATTTAAAAGCTTCAGGGATCATTTTTTATCGGTAAAAAATGTACCATATAATTTCCAATATTGATAAACCTATAAACCTACAACAATATATAGATAATAAACATGGAGATAAGAAAATTAGATTAAGAAGTTTTAATTATACTATAGGATGGTATAATATAGAAAATATTCAAATAAAGGGTTTTTCAAATTCTCCACTCAAACATTTAAAAAAAAGAGATGTAGGTGATTTAGAATTATTATTAGAAACATTTAAAAATTATATAGAATTGCATGAAGAAAATTTAAAACTAACAGAGGATGAGGAAATGAGAAAAAAATAGAAAGGCAGAAAGAGATTTTTTAGAATATAGTAAAGAAGAGTTAGAAAGAGAAATATTAGAAGAGTTTGAAAGAGAAAGAGAAAGAGAAAGAGAAAGAGAAATATTAAAAGAGTTTGAAAGAGAAAAAGAAAGAGAAATATTAGAAGATATTGAAAGAGAAAGAAGAGAAAGAGAAAGAATAGAAAGAGAAAGAAAAAGAGAAAGAGAAAGAGAAATATTAGAAGAGTTTGAAAGAGAAAGAATAGAAAGAATAGAAAGAGAAAGAGAAAGAGAAAGAATAGAAAGAGAAAAAGAAATATTAGAAGAGATTGAAAGAGAAAGAGATAGAAAAATATTAGAAGAGTTTGAAAGAGAAAGAGAAAGAGAAAGAATAGAAAGAGAAAGTTTAGAAAGAGAAAGAATAGAAAGAGAAAGAATAGAAAGAGAAAAAGAAAGAATAGAAGAAGAGAAAATAAAAGCTAATATTATTAGTAATTATAAACAATTATATATTCACCTTGAACAAATAAATAGTACTTATAATTTTCATAATGGAGCACCTAGTAAAATCTTAGGAGTTATTCCTGTTGAGAGTAATCAATTTGGAGATATTGTTAATATTATTTTTGATAATTCAGAGTATAAAAAATTAACTATAGGAAATATTTCTGAATTAACTATAAGTGTTTGTGATGAATGGGGGAAAAAAATAAATAATCATGGATTACCAATGAGTTGTGTTTTAGAAATCATCTAGGGAACTTCTGGAACTTTGTTCCACTAAATTATATAAAATTTATTTTTTATCAATAAAAATGAATCATATAATTTCTAATATTAATGAACCTATAAACCTACAACAATATATAGATAATAAACATGGAGATAAGAAAATTGGATTGAGAGGTTTTACTTATACTATGGGTTGGTATAATTTAATTGGACAATGGATTGATACTAACATTCGTAAATCCCCACCACCCAAAAAATAATTTCAGATGGTTTTTATAATTTTCAACAAATAGTTGATGTATTTAAAAATTTTGACAACAGAATAACATTAACTGTTGATGAAAAAAATGGTATTGCTTGTTTAAAAGCAGAAGAATACCCAACAATAAGTTCAGTTAGTGATATAACCTATGGATTAATAATAACCAAAGAATTAAGAAAAATGTTAGGATTTAAAGAGAGTCATTATTTGGAAAATTCACCTCTTCTTAACCTCCCATGCCATGGTGAACAATCAATAGATTTAGTTCCTTATAAAGAATTATATGTTCATCTTGAACAAATAAATAGTTCTTATAATTTTTTTAATGGTGCACCTAGTAATATTCTTGGTGTTATTCCTGTTGAGAGTAATCAATTTGGAGATATTGATAATATAAACTTTAGTAATCCAGAGTATAAAAAATTAACTATGGGAAATATTTCTGAATTAAATATAAGTGTTCGTGATGAAAAAGGACAAAAAATAGATAATCATGGATTCCCAATGATTGTGTTTTAGAAATTATGATCCTGAATTGTGTTCCATAATTAATAAAATATTCGGTTTAAAAATATATACTAGATAATAGTAAGATAGATTCATATTTTAATAATTTAAACTCAAATTTAGAAAGTAAATTATTTAATAATTTAAAGTCAAATTTAGATAGAGAATTACTTAACACTTTAACAAAATTAGACCTTGTGGTAAAAAGAATAGAGGAATCCTTAAAAAACATTACAATAAGTGCTGAAATAAAAGGTTCTTTATATAAAAGTAAGGTGTTTTCATTTGGAAATGCCGGTAGAGAAAAAGATGTTGGTTATGTTGTGATAAGGCGTGGTTATATTACTGGTATTGGTCTGTCGAGTAAAAGGACAAGTGGTGAAGTGCGAGTTGGTGTGTTGGTTGATGGAGAGATTTTAAGTGGGTGTGATATTACTTTACAAACAACAACAGCAAAACATGATAATTTTGAACGCCCTTTTTTAGTTGAGGCTGGAAGTGTTATTAATTTTGTTAGTCTGGTAGATAATACAACTGTAGTTAATACTGTTGCCTCGTTATTGTTTGAATTCAAATAATATACTTAAAAATGAAGCAACCAACGGCCCCAAATTTATACCCTGATTTAAATAGTAAAATACTAGATTCACAGCCAGACTATGGAACAGCTGCAGAGCAGTCGGAAGTAAACTTCATGAACCAAGTCAAAATTATAGATTACAAAAAATCTCAGAGATTGAGAAAACATTAATTAATGAGAGAGATACTCGTAAAGCATTATATAAAAAATATAAAAGAGGAATAAATATAACAGATGGAGTAGACACAGCTTTTATGTCTGCTAGTATAATTATAGGAACTATTGGTTTAATTGTTCCTATTCTATTTCCGTTAGAAATTGCCGCTCTTGTATGCGGAGGAGTTGGAGCCTCTGTAAAAATTGTTAGGCTTAAATTTATGAATAAAATTAAAAAACATGATAATATTAAAACTATTGCTAACAGTAAATTAAATAGTATAAAAAATTTAATCTCTAAAGCTTTAACAGAGGGATATCTGAACAAGAATTTAAACTTATATTAGATGAATTAGAAAAATATAATGAGCTTAAACAATTAACAAAAAACTCTGCGGTTCCAAAAAACTATTCAGAAGAAGAAAGGCAAAAATTAATAGAACAGGGGAGAAAAGAGGCAATGGAGATAATATCCAAAAATATAAAAACTGTATAATATTGAATTTTTATAATACGTTAGAAAACCCTCCTCCTCCATATTCAGAGTGGTAAAAAATGGTTCAGGAAAAAACATAATTTTCTTTATTTTTTTCATTGTTGTTTTTTTTAAAAATTTACACATGTGTTTTTTAAATTTTACATTAGTGTGATTTTTTTGATTTTTTTTAACTAATAGTAGTATAGGTATTGAATGTGACTGCTTTTTGGGGGTTTACACATGATAAGCCAGACGCGCGGATTAGCGCGTCTGGGTTTTGAAGTGTGTTAGACCCGCAGTGAGCTAGACACATTCAATACCTATACTACTGACATGTAATCACTCAAGTTACCCCTGTTACAAACAAACAAACCCGCTTGTATTATTTGTGTCAGTGTTCACTTCTTGTATCATGGATGCCATACTGATTGGGTAATTACAATTCATAATGGCCAGTACACAAAAGGGATGTGACACTTCATTCGAGTGCATCATTAATCAGCTGTTAATTGGTCCTTGGGACTTCTTAGAAGGTTCACTTCAGTGCAACTTTTGATCCATCCAAACTTCATTCCATCACTTCTTTTTACATTGAATAAAGAACAAATTCTGCAGGGACCTGAGACTTACTTTGTACAACACCGACAATTTGTTCCATCGCAAATGGACTGTTTATTCAAAATTCATGTTCATTCTTTAAAATGGAAAGCATAATCTGTTTTAAAAACTAAAGGGCCAAGATGGCCCTGAAGTTGCTCACCTGAGAAACATTGCCTTCATTGCTTGTACAAGTTACTATATTAAAGCATAGTCTGAATACAGAATCAATGTAGAAATATAGGAAGATCATTTCAATTCCACACACCAAACAAAATTCAAAAGAAGGTCACAAGGTCATCCAAGATCAGAGCTCAATTCCACACAAAACTGTACTATATGATCCAAAACTGAAAATTCTCTATATAAATCTATGTAAAAACAAGAGAACATTGGGTGATCCATTTTGATTCTACAGCCATTATTTGAACAAACCTTGTTAAAAGCCATTGGACAATGGCACATACCAATTATCTAAGCTCAAGGCTTTGTTGTCTCAAAAAGATTTTTAAACTTTCCCTATCTAAGTAAATATAAAATCAAGTTACCCTTGGGGCAGGCCAGTATTAATTCCTGGGCCATGATTTGAACAAACTTGGTAGAATTTCACTAAGCCATGTTACACACCAAATATAAAAACTCCAAGGCTTGTGGTTTATGACAAGAAGATATTTTTAAATTTTTATATTAGTCTATATAAAACCAATGACCCCTGGAGCGGGGCCAAAGCAATGACTTGAACAAACTTGAAAAATGTCCACTACATGCCAAATATCTAAACTCCATGCCTTGTGGTTTCTGAGCAGAAGATTTTTCTAGTTTATTTCCAATATAAGTCTATGTAAAATCATGTAACCCCTGGTGCTGGATCAATTTTGATCCAGGGGTCAATTTGAACAAACTTAGTAAAGGTCCACTAGACAATGCCACATACTAAATATCTAAACTCTAGGCCTAAGTTGTAGTTTTGGAGAAAAAGATTTCTAAAGATTTCACTATTTTTAGCTGTGACCCAGATATGCAATGGACCGGAACCATTTGAACAACTTTGGCAGAGCTTCATGCAATGAACATCATAAGCAAGTTTCATAAACTTTGGCCCAGTGGTTTCAGAAGGGATGTTGTTTGAAACATTTGTGGACGACGGACAGGCGGATGATGGACAGACGACGGACAGCCATTGATCCTAAAAGCTCACTTGAGCACTATGTGCTCATGTGAGCTTAAAACACACATGGAAAAATGTAAATCTGGCACAAAATCAGGTCATCATCCTTTGAAAAAAATAGATCCATCAATAATGCTTTACTCTTAAATCATTTTAATAACAAGAGCTGTCAGAGGACAGCACACTTGACTATTCAAAATGCTTGTTGGTAAATCAAATGAAATCTATTTCAATTCTTGCCCTTCACATACCCTGTACATAATAATAGTCAAAAATGATATACCTTGATAGTCTGATACCCCTTAATATTTTTATGAGGTCTAAAATCAATCCCATGCCTAGTTACTGAGACATAAGCACAATAACACTGTGCATGCAAAACTTTAACCAAAAATCCAAGTTAGAAAATGGCCATAATTTGCATTAAAATTCAGTCCAAAAGTTATCCTCCTTAGTTTTCTGATGCACCTGAAGACACTCCTTAACTTTCAAGTCAATTCCTTAAGCAATTTCTGAGATATAAGCTGGATAGTAGCTTGAATGCAAAACTTTAACCAAAATTTCTAAGTAAAAAAGGGCAATAATTTGCAACATTTTCTATCAAGAGTTACATGTATCTACCATGAAAGTATGATAACCCTAAACATATTAAAGATGTTTAAAATCAATCCCATGCCTGGATACTGAGATATTAGCATAAAAGTACCTTGCATGCAAAACTTTAACCAATATTTCTAAGTTAAAAAAGGGCCATAATTTGTAAAATATTCTAACTAAACATATTAAAATCAATCCCATGCCTTGATACTGAGATATTAGCATGAGAGTATCTTGCATGCAAAACTTTAACCAAATTTTCTATTGCATGCTAAACTTTAACCAAAATTTTTAAGTTAAAAAGGGGCCATAGTTCATATTTAATTCAGTCAAGAGTTATCTACCTTGGTTGTCTGATGTCCCCGGAACATATTTATAAACTTTCAAGTCAATACCAAAAATGGTTATTGAGATATAAGAATGATAGTTACTTGCATGCAAAACTTTAACCAAAAGCTGCAACGCCGACGCCGACGCAAGGGCAACTACAATAGCTCTCATATTCTTTGAATAGTCGAACTAAAAATCAAACACTTGGTATGAACATGGACTCAATCATTCCCTCTATAAACTGGCCATAGCTCATCTTCAGTATCAACCAGCTACCAGTAACAGTTTCCATTAGTTTTAAGAAGGAAAATACTTACTGTCTCCATGGTAACAGTTTCCTCTGTTTGTAACACTCTTCCACCCACTTCTTGCTTACAATTTTCCCCTTGCCTTCTACTTGCTTGTATTTAGGTGTATTTACAAACGCACACCTGTAAAATAAAACAAGACTTATCACTGAAGATGATGAATACCCCCAGATAGTGCTTTGTCAAAGTGACTATAATCATGTCAGAGACAGTCTTGACGAAGATGAAGGATGAAAATAAAAACGGTAGAGCTCTGATACACTTATACATGTACATGTATTGCAGACAAATATATTCTACATATATAACTAAGAGCAATAAGTAAAGTTAAGCTGAACACTTGCCATGAGTATACATAAGCAATGATATTTATAAATGCATTGCAGTTAACTCAATATCTAACAAATAGGAGATAACAACAAGAGGTCCAAGATGGCCCTTGATCGCTCACCTGAGAAAGATGATTGCTTAAGAAATAAAGATGCTAGAGTGTAAAAGTCGGGCTTTTTTTATGGTGAAAAGGGCATAACTCCTAAATTAACTAGTCAATATCAGTTCTAATTGAACCAGATTGCGAGATTATGGGCATAAACATTGTCTTTAAGTTTAAAAAAGATTGTTAAAAACATGAAGTTGGTAGAGAATAACAAAGTGAAATCTTGCATTTTTGGTATTAAAAGGGGCATAACTCCTGATCTAAATGGCCCATCTCAGCCACAATTAAACGCAATTAAGACATTATTGTCATTAACAATGTCATAAAGTTTGAAGATGATTGCTAAAAAAAATGAAGATGCTAGAGTGAAAACAAAGTGAAATATGGCATTTTTTTATATTAAAAGGGGCTTAACTCCTGACCTTATTGACCGATCTCATCCATAATCAAACTCAATCGAGACATAATAGTCATAAGCATTGCCATAAAGTTTGAAGATGATTGCTCAAAAGATGAAGATGCTAGTGTAAACTAAGTGAAATCTGGCATTTTTTTATATTAAAAGGGGCTTAACTCCTGACCTTATTGACCGAACTCATCCATAATCAAACTCAATCGAGACATAATAGTCATAAACATTGCCTTAAATTTGAAGATGATTGCTCAAAAGATGAAGATGCTAGAGTGTAAACAAAGTGAAATATGGCATTTTTTTAATATTAAAAGGGGCATAACTCCTGACCTTTTTGACCGATCTCAGCCATAATGGAACTCAATTGAGACATTATGGTCATAAACATTGTCATAAAGTTTGAAGAAGATTGCTCAAAAGATGAAGATGCTAGAGTGTAAACAAAGCGAAATATGACATTTTTTTTAATATTAAAAGGGGCATAACTCCTGACCTTATTGACCGATCTCAGCGATAATCGAACTCAATTGAAACATTATGGTCATAAGCATTGCCATAAAGTTTTAAGATGATTGCTCCAAAGATGAAGATGCTAGAGTGAAAACAAAGTGAAATATGGCATTTTGTGAATACTAAAAGGGGCATAACTCCTGACCTAATTGACGGATATCAGCCATAATCAAACTCAATCGAGACATAATGGTCATAAGCATTGCCATTAGGTTTGAAGATGATTGCTCAAAAGATGCAGATGCTAGAGTGTAAACAAAGTGAAATATGGCATTTTTTTAATATTAAAAGGGGCATAACTCCAGACCTAATTGACGGATCTCAGCCATAATCGAACTCAATCGAGACATTATGGTCATAAACATTGTCTTAAAGTTTGAAGATGACTGCTTAAGAAATAAAGGTGATAGAGTGTAAACACTAAGAATTGTTGACGACGCTCGACGAACACTCACGGGATCACAATAGTTCGCCCTGAGCTTTGCTCAGGTGAGCTAAAAAGAGCAAATAAAATATATTGATAAAAGGGGCATAATTCTGTGAAAATTAAAGCAATCATGACATGCCTAAATTATGAGCAAGTAGGCTGAGTACTTATTATTGCTGTGAAGTTAAATGAAAACCTGACCAATGATAGCTGAGAAATAGTACTGAAAAAACATATTCAATAAATGTAACAAAGGGCCATAAAATATTTAAGCAAGTCGTAATGTGCAAATGATATGCACAATAAGGCTTGGTAATTATTATTTCTGTGAAGTTAAATAAAATTCAGACCTGTGCTAGCTGAGTATTAAAACAGATAAGATACATTGGCCCAAATTGAAAACTTTACACTTTTCTTTTTTGAATATTTGTGTTACGTGTATCTGTGTTCACTGTGTAAAAATAATTAAACCAGTTTATCAGGTTTTCAATGTAAAGAGGATTAGGTGACCAAAATTGACATTTCCTTTGTTAATAATACCTCATGCATACAAAACGAGTTTTCTAGCTTTTCACATACTCAGCAACACATGTTTCTGTTTGTGCATCTTAACCGACATAAAATCATTAATCTGTCAGAAGACACAAGAAAAATCAACTTTATTTCAAAACACACCAACTTTTAGTGATGCCACATATCAGTGAAGCTGAGAGAAATCAGGCAACAAGAATGCTACATGGGGTGTCAGCGGTAAGCACTGTTGCACGTCAGCTCAGCTGCTCTATATGGAATGATATTTAAGCAAAAATTACATCATGTTTATAGTGATGAATGCGTTCTGACAAGTGCATTTGGTTATTTTTTTGGTTCCTTAATGACATTCACATTCTGCTTGATGGCAATGTGCTTCATTGCCTTCCAATGTCCTTGGTTACAAGGAAATCATGCTTTATGAAATTCAGGTAACGCCATGCTTGCTGATGTTGCTCACTGCTTCTTGACATTGCATTGTGCTTGGTGATGATGACATTCTGCTTCATTTCAAACCGTCTTTTGATAACTGAGTTTGTAGAGTAACCTGTTAATACTGAAATGGTATGTGATTCAAACTGGAAGCTCACTTTTTCCACCTCTGTTATACATGTTTTATGATGAAAAATCCCCCTGTAGTTGATACTATTTACATGTTATTTGATATTTATCGGTCCCAGCGGTGTGTGATTAGAGCATCCGCCCTGCAATCGGGTGGGAGTGGGGTAATGGGTGCCATCCCCAGCCACGATATATCAAAGTCGTAAAAATGTATTGGGATAGCTCCCTTTCTTGGTGCTCATTATATAAGGGCAGTTCCAGGAGTTCCAACTTTCAGATTTTTGAGCTAGGTTGCATGCAATTCTTTTCTAAGGTAGCACACAATTCTGTATCGAAAACATTTCAGGGATACTTTTAGACTCTTAAATTTCCCTCCTTTTCAGATATAGTTCCAAATTAAGTTTTCTGTCTTATCACTTAGTGCTGTTGAGTTTTATGTTTATTTCAATACGTCTGCATTTTGTAGGTTGAAACTGGATTGAAATGTGTTAATGATGTTGGAGATAACACATTAAATAAAAAAATATAAACAAATTAAAAAAGGGAAAAGAAAAGAAGGTTAATGCGCATGTAAGTTTATTAATTCTGAGATATTTGAACCTTCATTGGCTGGATTTCATCTTTTAAAATTACGTATAAAAACATTTGGTGCTGTAGAAACTGTCTATATGGATATAGCTTTCTGTTATAACTTTTATTACGTAGCCTCTGTAAGGGAAGGTCACAGGTTCGAATCATTTTTAATATAAGATATTAATTTCAATTAACCTTTATTAAATAAAAAAATTAAAAATTAAAAATATACCAGATAAAAAGGTGAGAGTGTGTTGTTTTATATTTGCCTCCTTTTGATTAAATTACATATTGTATATTTTGTAAACTGTATGCAATACAGGGAGAGAGGAGAGGGGGGGGGAGAGAGAGAGGGGAGAGAAAGGGAGTTGGGGACAATATACTTAATGTAAGCAGTCATTTAAAACAAAGTTCAATATTTTCTGTTACCACCTTATTTACACATGTCAAGCGGGTTAATAACTTTGGGTTTATTGGCATGGCATGAATTATTATATTCATTTTAATATACAAAATAAATATGACATCATTAACAAACAAACAAACAAAATGCCCCAGAATCGTTATGACGTAGGTTTGATCCTCAGCCGCGACATACCTAAGTCTTAGAAAAATGGTACTGGTACTACTCCGTTGCTTAGTTTATCATATAAGGGTATTTCCGGGACTGGTTAGCCTGATGTCAGTATAATGCGACTGGGTGTGATACTGCAGTGGGGCAGCACTCTATCTGTCTCAAGCAGACGTAGTCTCCATTTTTTTTAAATACTGTTGCTGGACGTAAAACCCAATAAATAAACAAACAATATAAACACTGTTCTCTCTGCGCTGTCAGCGCTTTGATTTGAAAGCGACATCTGTTGATAGAATGAGGCATAACACAATTTGGTTTATATCTTGCATCGTTTATGCTTGATGCTTGGTGATATCCTTTATGGCATAAGGCATGTGGGTTAGCATTAGTTAAATGTTGGATAGGTTGTTAGAACATTGTTATTGAATAGATTGGTACCTCAAGTTCTGCATCCATACACAAGGCAGTAATTACAAATAATTAATGATTTTAGAAGGCACATAGGAATGGTTACAAAACACAATAACATTGTCATCAAAGAAAATGCCGTTTTCACAAAGCACTTTGGCATTGTCACTTAGCATAATGGCATGGTCATCAAGCACTATGTAATTCTCACAAAGTACAATGCCATTATCACCAAGCACAATGTAATTTTTGCTTAAATACCATTCCATAGCTCTAGGCAGACTATTTACAATCTAAAAAACAGGTATAATACCACTAGGTGTGTCACAGACCGTCAGAGACCTGGCCGTGCTCATGCAACATTACGCTAACCAATTGATCCAAATAATTTTAACTTTTCAATAAGTTTCAAGTCAATCCCTTTTATAGTTTTCAAATTATGGCCATTGTTGAAAATGCTGACAAACCAACAAACCAGGTAAAAGCAACATTCCTTGATCACAGATCTCAGGGGCATAAAAATAGGAAATACAAAAGAAGATGATTTCAAGGTCAAATGAATGAGGAAACCCTTACCTCAACCAATTGATGTGACCATGACCTTTAACCTGGCACTTGTTTGTGACACATTGTCTTGTCCTAGGGACCACTTGTGCCCAGTTATTTCAAAATACGACCATACACAACAAAGTTACAAGCAGGACATGATTGCTTGCACAGTCTTAACACACACACAGAAATGGACACACATATACCGACAGGTTAAACACTATATGCCTGTCCCAATTTCATTAAGGGACATAAAAATTCAAGACGCCAAGATGGCTTTAGGTCACTCACCTGAGTAAGATTGACGCTTATGGCATTAATTTATTGATTTTGTTACTGGTATTTTGAAATGTGGAATCTAGTGTTCACAAGTTATTTTAAGATTTGCCCTGATAACCTATATTTTCATTCCAATTATGTCCAAGCTTTAGATAAACAAGAGGCCCATGATGGCCCTAAATCGCTCACCTGAGATAAATAGGTTGACCCAAGGCCAGTAGTTTTGAAGAAGATGATTTTTAAAGTTTTCATATTTTTTTTCTTTTTTAGCCATGGCAACCAGAGTTCTATATGGATCAAGTTTATTTTAGGAACTTTTGTGAAGGTTGACCCAAGGATCATCCCTGCCAAGTTTAATCAAATTCAGTCCAGTGGTTTCAGAGGAAATGTTGATTAAAGTTTTCCCTATATACATATAAGGCAAATAAGCCCCGCCCCTGGCGGCCATGTTTTTTACGGATCGGAATTTTTTTTAGCAACTTTGGTAGAGGTTGACCCAAGGAACATCTGTACCAATTTATTTTAAAATCTGGCCAGTAGTTTTGAAGAAGATGATTTTTAAAGTTTTCTTTTTTTTTTCTTTTTGTTGCCATGGCAACCAGAGTTCTACATGGATCAACTTTATTTTAGCAACTTTTGTGAAGGTTGACCCAAGGATCATCCCTGCCAAGTTTAATCAAATTCTGTCCAGTGGTTTCAGAGGAGATGTTGTTTAAAGGTTTCTCTATATACATATAAGGCAAATAAGCCCTGCCCCTGGCGGCCATGTTTTTTTACGGATTGGAATAATTTTAGCAACTTTGGTAGAG
>CM037795.1:25483754-25533754 GCA_021229015.1 Solen grandis | reverse complement strand
GAACATCTACTGTATAAGTGGATATATTTGCCGGCATAAAAAGTCTCTGATTCCATTTCCCTGGCATTTTACATGCAGAAAGATCATGTCAGGAAAGTCATAAAATCTACAGGTCATAATATACTCAGAATAACCTATGTAAAAAATGAAACAAAAAGGCTAAATAAGGATGCCATTAATTTTGTGCTGTAATAACTGTATCGTGCTAGTAACACAAAAAAATTCCTGTAGTATGTATTGCTCTACAAAGATGGGATTTATATACTAGAACATGTAGACACTACCAGTATCCTGTAAACCACCCGTTTGCATTTTATACTATGGCAATCTTGAGGTAAATTGATGCTAATGTCATGTAAATAGAATGATGTAATAATTATTCATCAATTATAATATAAATGAAGACTTAAGTGACTTAAGCACTTATACATTATATATGATATGAACATCTATAATATTCAAAATTTTGAAAAGTTTAGTTAAGATAACATATCTATATTTGGCTAAATTTGAAAGAAAGATGTTGTGAAATGTTTCTATGCAACATGGTTTGTGAAACTGTAGTTCATTTTCTTTGTCCTCAAAATTGTGTGATGGTAGTGTCTTGTTCTGATTATTATTTACCTTATTTGTTAACAGATGGTCATTGGCTAAGAATTTGATTTTTAACTATACGTGTGTATAATGTCTATCAATACCCATCAACAGAAGCATGGCCATCCAATGCAATGTTATTGTAAACAAAATTTTCTCAATCATTTCTGTGTTTTCTCCATCACAGGCAGTAAGTGTTATGAACTGTAAGGATTATATATTTAGAATTATAAAACCTTTATATATATTTAGGAATTATATTTTTGTGTGCTGTCAAATGAATGATCACAATCACTCTTCACACATGTGCTCACATCACAGGCTTAATTTAGAAATTTGTTCTCAGAATTGATTAAGAAGACACGTTCTGGTACGTGTCATGGTCATGTGGTACCACAAGCACTTGCTATACTATATAATATTTTATATTTAGCTCACCTGAGCACAACATGCTCATGGTGAACTTTTGTGATCTCCTTTTGTCCGTGCGTTGGTTGGTGCGTCCGGCTTCAACAATGTCCTTCAAACAACATCTCCTCCTAAACTGCTGAATTGATTTTGACCAAACTTCACAGGAATCATCCTTATGATAAGCTCTATCAAGATTATTTAAATTATTTTGATTGGTAGGTTATCACAGGAGCTAAAAATAGATTTTAAAAATGCAAACTTTGAAAATCTTCTTCTACAAAATCGCAAGGCCTAGAGCTTAGATATTTGGTGTGTAGCATTTTCTAGTGGACCTCTACCAAGTTTGACCCTGGGGTCAAAATTGGCCCCGCCCCTGGGGTCACTTGATTTTACATAGGCTTATATAGGATTTTTTTTTTAGAAAAATCTTCTTCTCAGAAACCACAAGGCCTGGAGTTTAGATATTTGGTGTGTAGCATTGTCTATTGGATCTCTAACATGTTTGTTCAAATCATGGCCCTGGGGTCAAAATTGGCCCCGACCCAGGAGTCACTTGAATTTACATAGGCTTATATAGGAAAAAAACTAGAAAAATCTTCTTCTCAGAAACCACAAGGTCTGGAGAAAAGATATTTGGTGTGTAGTAATTACTTAAGGACATCTACCAGGTTTGTTCAAATCATGGCCCTGGGGTCAAAATTGGCCCGACCCAGGGGTCACTTGTTTTTACATAGGCTTACATAGGAAAGATTTTTAAAAGATATCCTTGTCAGAAACCACAAGATGAGTAAAAAAACATGGCCGCCAGGGGCGGGGCTTATTTGCCTTATATGTATATAGAGAAACCTTTAAACAACATCTCCTCTGAAACCACTGGACAGAATTTGATTAAACTTTGCAGGGATGATCCTTGGGTCAACCTTCACAAAAGTTGCTAAAATAAAGTTGATCCATGAAGAACTCTGGTTGTCATGGCAACAAAAAGAAAAAAAAATGAAAACTTTAAAAATCATCTCCTTCAAAACTACTGGCCAGATTCCAAAATAATTTGGTACAGATGTTCCTTGGGTCAACCTCTACCAAAGTTGCTAAAATTATTCCGATCCGTAAAAAAACATGGCCGCCAGGGGCGGGGCTTATTTGCCTTATATGTATATAGAGAAACCTTTAAACAACATCTCCTCTGAAACCACTGGACAGAATTTGATTAAACTTGGCAGGGATGATCCTTGGGTCAACCTTCACAAAAGTTGCTAAAATAAAGTTGATCCATGTAGAACTCTGGTTGCCATGGCAACAAAAAGAAAAAAAATGAAAACTTTAAAAATCATCTCCTTCAAAACTACTGGCCAGATTTTAAAATAAATTAGTACAGATGTTCCTTGGGTCAACCTCTACCAAAGTTGCTAAAAAAAATTCCGATCCGTAAAAAACATGGCCGCCAGGGGCGGGGCTTATTTGCCTTATATGTATATAGGGAAAACTTTAATCAACATTTCCTCTGAAACCACTGGACTGAATTTGATTAAACTTGGCAGGGATGATCCTTGGGTCAACCTTCACAAAAGTTCCTAAAATAAACTTGATCCATATAGAACTCTGGTTGCCATGGCTACAAAAAGAAAAAAAATATGAAAACTTTAAAAATCATCTTCTTCAAAACTACTGGCCTTGGGTCAACCTATTTATCTCAGGTGAGCGATTTAGGGCCATCATGGGCCTCTTGTTTATCTAAAGCTTGGACATAATTGGAATGAAAATATAGGTTATCAGGGCAAATCTTAAAATAACTTGTGAACACTAGATTCCACATTTCAAAATACCAGTAACAAAATCAATAAATTAATGCCATAAGCGTCAATCTTACTCAGGTGAGTGACCTAAAGCCATCTTGGCGTCTTGAATTTTTATGTCCCTTAATGAAATTGGGACAGGCATATAGTGTTTAACCTGTCGGTATATGTGTGTCCATTTCTGTGTGTGTGTTAAGACTGTGCAAGCAATCATGTCCTGCTTGTAACTTTGTTGTGTATGGTCGTATTTTGAAATAACTGGGCACAAGTGGTCCCTAGGACAAGACAATGTGTCACAAACAAGTGCCAGGTTAAAGGTCATGGTCACATCAATTGGTTGAGGTAAGGGTTTCCTCATTCATTTGACCTTGAAATCATCTTCTTTTGTATTTCCTATTTTTATGCCCCTGAGATCTGTGATCAAGAAATGTTGCTTTTACCTGGTTTGTTGGTTTGTCAGCATTTTCAACAATGGCCATAATTTGAAAACTATAAAAGGGATTGACTTGAAACTTATTGAAAAGTTAAAATTATTTGGATCAATTGGTTAGCGTAACGTTGCATGAGCACGGCCAGGTCTCTGACGGTCTGTGACACACCTAGTGGTATTATACCTGTTTTTTAGATTGTAAATAGTCTGCCTAGAGCTATGGAATGGTATTTAAGCAAAAATTACATTGTGCTTGGTTATAATGGCATTGTACTTTGTGAGAATTACATTGTGCTTGATGACCATGCCATTATGCTAAGTGACAATGCCAAAGTGCTTTGTGAAAACGGCATTTTCTTTGATGACAATGTTATTGTGTTTTGTAACCATTCCTATGTGCCTTCTAAAATCATTAATTATTTGTAATTACTGCCTTGTGTATGGATGCAGAACTTGAGGTACCAATCTATTCAATAACAATGTTCTAACAACCTATCCAACATTTAACTAATGCTAACCCACATGCCTTATGCCATAAAGGATATCACCAAGCATCAAGCATAAACGATGCAAGATATAAACCAAATTGTGTTATGCCTCATTCTATCAACAGATGTCGCTTTCAAATCAAAGCGCTGACAGCGCAGAGAGAACAGTGTTTATATTGTTTGTTTATTTATTGGGTTTTACGTCCAGCAACAGTATTTAAAAAAAATGGAGACTACGTCTGCTTGAGACAGATAGAGTGCTGCCCCACTGCAGTATCACACCCAGTCGCATTATACTGACATCAGGCTAACCAGTCCCGGAAATACCCTTATATGATAAACTAAGCAACGGAGTAGTACCAGTACCATTTTTCTAAGACTTAGGTATGTCGCGGCTGAGGATCAAACCTACGTCATAACGATTCTGGGGCATTTTGTTTGTTTGTTTGTTAATGATGTCATATTTATTTTGTATATTAAAATGAATATAATAATTCATGCCATGCCAATAAACCCAAAGTTATTAACCCGCTTGACATGTGTAAATAAGGTGGTAACAGAAAATATTGAACTTTGTTTTAAATGACTGCTTACATTAAGTATATTGTCCCCAACTCCCTTTCTCTCCCCCTCTCTCTCTCCCCCCCCCTCTCTCTCTCCCTGTATTGCATACAGTTTACAAAATATACAATATGTAATTTAATCAAAAGGAGGCAAATATAAAACAACACACTCTCACCTTTTTATCTGGTATATTTTTAATTTTTAATTTTTTTATTTAATAAAGGTTAATTGAAATTAATATCTTATATTAAAAATGATTCGAACCTGTGACCTTCCCTTACAGAGGCTACGTAATAAAAGTTATAACAGAAAGCTATATCCATATAGACAGTTTCTACAGCACCAAATGTTTTTATACGTAATTTTAAAAGATGAAATCCAGCCAATGAAGGTTCAAATATCTCAGAATTAATAAACTCACATGCGCATTAACCTTCTTTTCTTTTCCCTTTTTTAATTTGTTTATATTTTTTTATTTAATGTGTTATCTCCAACATCATTAACACATTTCAATCCAGTTTCAACCTACAAAATGCAGACGTATTGAAATAAACATAAAACTCAACAGCACTAAGTGATAAGACAGAAAACTTAATTTGGAACTATATCTGAAAAGGAGGGAAATTTAAGAGTCTAAAAGTATCCCTGAAATGTTTTCGATACAGAATTGTGTGCTACCTTAGAAAAGAATTGCATGCAACCTAGCTCAAAAATCTGAAAGTTGGAACTCCTGGAACTGCCCTTATATAATGAGCACCAAGAAAGGGAGCTATCCCAATACATTTTTACGACTTTGATATATCGTGGCTGGGGATGGCACCCATTACCCCACTCCCACCCGATTGCAGGGCGGATGCTCTAATTACACACCGCCGGGACCGATAAATATCAAATAACATGTAAATAGTATCAACTACAGGGGGATTTTTCATCATAAAACATGTATAACAGAGGTGGAAAAAGTGAGCTTCCACCAGTATGTCAAGAAGCAGTGAGCAACATCAGCAAGCATGGCGTTACCTGAATTTCCTAAAAAAATTCCTTTAATCCATTTCATATTACGGTTACTCTAAAAAATAAAGCATGATTTCCTTGTAACCAAGGACATTGGAAGGCAATGAAGCACATTGCCATCAAGCACAATGTGAATGTCATACACATAATGACTTGTCAAAACAGGATAACACCAACAAAATGACATTAAACATAATGACATAGTCACCAAGCATGATGTAATTTTTGCTTAAATATCATTCCATATAGAGCAGCTGAGCTGACGTGCAACTGTGCTTACCGCTGACACCCCATGTAGCATTCTTGTTGCCTGATTTCTCTCAGCTTCACTGATATGTGGCATCACTAAAAGTTGGTGGTTTTGAAATAAAGTTGATTTTTCTTGTGTCTCTACAGATTAATGATTTTATGTCGGTTAAGATGCACAAACAGAAACATGTGTTGCTGAGTATGTGAAAAGCTAGAAAACTCGTTTTGTATGCATGAGGTATTATTAACAAAGGAAATGTCAATTTTGGTCACCTAATCCTCTTTACATTGAAAACCTGATAAACTGGTTTAATTATTTTTACACAGTGAACACAGATACACGTAACACAAATATTCAAAAAAGAAAAGTGTAAAGTTTTCAATTTGGGCCAATGTATCTTATCTGTTTTAATACTCAGCTAGCACAGGTCTGAATTTTATTTAACTTCACAGAAATAATAATTACCAAGCCTTATTGTGCATATCATTTGCACATTACGACTTGCTTGATTTTAAATATTTTATGGCCCTTTGTTACATTTATTGAATATGTTTTTTCAGTACTATTTCTCAGCTATCATTGGTCAGGTTTTCATTTAACTTCACAGCAATAATAAGTACTCAGCCTACTTGCTCATAACTTAGGCATGTCATGATTGCTTTAATTTTCACAGAATTATGCCCCTTTTATCAATATATTTTATTTGCTCTTTTTAGCTCACCTGAGCAAAGCTCAGGGCGAACTATTGTGATCCCGTGAGTGTTCGTCGAGCGTCGTCAACAATTCTTAGTGTTTACACTCTATCACCTTTATTTCTTAAGCAGTCATCTTCAAACTTTAAGACAATGTTTATGACCATAATGTCTCGATTGAGTTCGATTATGGCTGAGATCCGTCAATTAGGTCTGGAGTTATGCCCCTTTTAATATTAAAAAAATGCCATATTTCACTTTGTTTTCACTCTAGCATCTTCATCTTTTGAGCAATCAATTTAAAACTTAATGGCAATGCTTATGACCATAATGTCTCGAGTGAGTTTGATTATGGCTGAGATTGGTCAATTAGGTCAGGAGTTAAGCTCCTTTTAATATAGAAAAAATGCCAGATTTCACTTTGTTTACACTCTAGCATCTTCATCTTTTGAGCAATCTTTTCAAACTTTATGACAATGTTTATGACCATAATGTTTCAATTGAGTTCGATTATGGCTGAGATCGGTCAATAAGGTCAGGAGTTATGCCCCTTTTAATATTAAAAAAATGCCATATTTCGCTTTGTTTACACTCTAGCATCTTCATCTTTTGAGCAATCTTCTTCAAACTTTATGACAATGTTTATGACCATAATGTCTCAATTGAGTTCCAATATGGCTGAGATCGGTCAATAAGGTCAGGAGTTATGCCCCTTTTAATATTAAAAAAATGCCATATTTCACTTTGTTTACACTCTAGCATCTTCATCTTTTGAGCAATCATCTTCAAACTTTATGGCAATGCTTATGACTATTATGTCTCGATTGAGTTTGATTATGGATGAGTTCGGTCAATAAGGTCAGGAGTTAAGCCCCTTTTAATATAAAAAAATGCCAGATTTCACTTTGATTACACTCTAGCATCTTTTTTTTTTAGCAAGCATCTTCAAACTTTATGACATTGTTAATGACAATAATGTCTTAATTGCGTTTAATTGTGGCTGAGATGGGCCATTTAGGTCAGGAGTTATGCCCCTTTTAATACCAAAAATGCAAGATTTCACTTTGTTATTCTCTACCAACTTCATGTTTTTAACAATCTTTTTTAAACTTAAAGACAATGTTTATGCCCATAATCTCGCAATCTGGTTCAATTAGAACTGATATTGACTAGTTAATTTAGGAGTTATGCCCTTTTCACCATAAAAAAAGCCCGATTTCACTTTTACACTCTAGCATCTTTATTTCTTAAGCAATCATCTTTCTCAGGTGAGCGATCAAGGGCCATCTTGGACCTCTTGTTGTTATCTCCTATTGGTTAGATATTGAGTTAACTGCAATGCATTTATAAATATCATTGCTTATGTATACTCATGGCAAGTGTTCAGCTTAACTTTACTTATTGCTCTTAGTTATATATGTAGGTCTGCAATACATGTACATGTATAAGTGTATCAGAGCTCTACCGTTTTTATTTTCATCCTTCATCTTCGTCAAGACTGTCTCTGACATGATTATAGTCACTTTGACAAAGCACTATCTGGGGGTATTCATCATCTTCAGTGATAAGTCTTGTTTTATTTTACAGGTGTGCATTTGTAAATACACCTAAATACAAGCAAGTAGAAGGCAAGGGGAAAATTGTAAGCAAGAAGTGGGTGGAAGAGTGTTACAAACAGAGGAAACTGTTACCATGGAGACAGTAAGTATTTTCCTTCTTAAAACTAATGGAAACTGTTACTGGTAGCTGGTTGATACTGAAGATGAGCTATGGCCAGTTTATAGAGGGAATGATTGAGTCCATGTTCATACCAAGTGTTTGATTTTTAGTTCGACTATTCAAAGAATATGAGAGCTATTGTAGTTGCCCTTGCGTCGGCGTCGGCGTTGCAGCTTTTGGTTAAAGTTTTGCATGCAAGTTACTATCATTCTTATATCTCAATAACCATTTTTGGTATTGACTTGAAAGTTTATAAATATGTTCCGGGGACATCAGACAACCAAGGTAGATAACTCTTGACTGAATTAAATATGAACTATGGCCCCTTTTTAACTTAAAAATTTTGGTTAAAGTTTAGCATGCAATAGAAAATTTGGTTAAAGTTTTGCATGCAAGATACTCTCATGCTAATATCTCAGTATCAAGGCATGGGATTGATTTTAAACATCTTTAATATGTTTAGGGGTATCATACTTTCATGGTAGATAACTCTTGATAGAATATTTTACAAATTATGGCCCCTTTTTAACTTAGAAATATTGGTTAAAGTTTTGCATGCAAGGTACTTTTATGCTAATATCTCAGTATCCAGGCATGGGATTGATTTTAAACATCTTTAATATGTTTAGGATTATCATACTTTAGGAGATAACCTTGATGAAAATGTTGCAAATTATTGCCCTTTTTTACTTAGAAATTTTGGTTAAAGTTTTGCATGCAAGGTACTTTCATGCTTATATCTCAGAGTCCAGACATGGGATTGATTTGAAACATCTTTAATATGTTTAAGGGTATCATACTTTAAAGGAAGATAACACTTGATGGATTATAACTCTTCTTTTAACTTAGAAATTTTGGTTAAATTTTTGCATTCAAGCTACTATCCAGCTTATATCTCAGAAATTGCTTAAGTAATTGACTTGAAAGTTAAGGAGTGTCTTCAGGTGCATCAGAAAACTAAGGAGGATAACTTTTGGACTGAATTTTAATGCAAATTATGGCCATTTTCTAACTTGGATTTTTGGTTAAAGTTTTGCATGCACAGTGTTATAGTGCTTATGTCTCAGTAACTAGGCATGGGATTGATTTTAGACCTCATAAAAATATTAAGGGGTATCAGACTATCAAGGTATATCATTTTTGACTATTATTATGTACAGGGTATGTGAAGGGCAAGAATTGAAATAGATTTCATTTGATTTACCAACAAGCATTTTGAATAGTCGAGTGTGCTGTCCTCTGACAGCTCTTGTTATTAAAATGATTTAAGAGTAAAGCATTATTGATGGATCTATTTTTTTCAAAGGATGATGACCTGATTTTGTGCCAGATTTACATTTTTCTATGTGTGTTTTAAGCTCACATGAGCACATAGTGCTCAAGTGAGCTTTTAGGATCAATGGCTGTCCGTCGTCTGTCCATCATCCGTCTGTCCGTCGTCCACAAATGTTTCAAACAACATCCCTTCTGAAACCACTGGGCCAAAGTTTATGAAACTTGCTTATGATGTTCATTGCATGAAGCTCTGCCAAAGTTGTTCAAATGGTTCCGGTCCATTGCATATCTGGGTCACAGCTAAAAATAGTGAAATCT
The DNA here is from genome assembly GCA_021229015.1 of Solen grandis. NCBI lineage: Eukaryota > Metazoa > Mollusca > Bivalvia > Adapedonta > Solenidae > Solen > Solen grandis. Next base: position 25,524,206 of record CM037795.1, on the reverse strand, counting down.
TTAGAAATCTTTTTCTCCAAAACTACAACTTAGGCCTAGAGTTTAGATATTTAGTATGTGGCATTGTCTAGTGGACCTTTACTAAGTTTGTTCAAATTGACCCCTGGATCAAAATTGATCCAGCACCAGGGGTTACATGATTTTACATAGATTTATATTGGAAATAAACTAGAAAAATCTTCTGCTCAGAAACCACAAGGCATGGAGTTTAGATATTTGGCATGTAGTGGACATTTTTCAAGTTTGTTCAAGTCATTGCTCTTGGCCCCGCTCCAGGGGTCACTTGGTTTTATATAGACTAATATAAAAATTTAAAAATATCTTCTTGTCATAAACCACAAGCCTTGGAGTTTTTATATTTGGTGTGTAACATGGCTTAGTGAAATTCTACCAAGTTTGTTCCAATCATGGCCCAGGAATTAATACTGGCCTGCCCCAAGGGTAACTTGATTTTATATTTACTTAGATAGGGAAAGTTTAAAAATCTTTTTGAGACAACAAAGCCTTGAGCTTAGATATTTGGTATGTGCCATTGTCCAATGGCTTTTAACAAGGTTTGTTCAAATAATGGCTGTAGAATCAAAATGGATCACCCAATGTTCTCTTGTTTTTACATAGATTTATATAGAGAATTTTCAGTTTTGGATCATATAGTACAGTTTTGTGTGTGGAATTGAGCTCTGATCTTGGATGACCTTGTGACCTTCTTTTGAATTTTGTTTGGTGTGTGGAATTGAAATGATCTTCCTATATTTCTACATTGATTCTGTATTCAGACTATGCTTTAATATAGTAACTTGTACAAGCAATGAAGGCAATGTTTCTCAGGTGAGCAACTTCAGGGCCATCTTGGCCCTTTTGTTTTTAAAACAGATTATGCTTTCCATTTTAAAGAATGAACAGGAATTTTGAATAAACAGTCCATTTGCGATGGAACAAATTGTCGGTGTTGTACAAAGTAAGTCTCAGGTCCCTGCAGAATTTGTTCTTTATTCAATGTAAAAAGAAGTGATGGAATGAAGTTTGGATGGATCAAAAGATGCACTGAAGTGAACCTTCTAAGAAGTCCCAAGGACCAATTAACAGCTGATTAATGATGCACTCGAATGAAGTGTCACATCCCTTTTGTGTACTGGCCATTATGAATTGTAATTACCCAATCAGTATGGCATCCGTGATACAAGAAGTGAACACTGACACAAATAATACAAGCGGGTTTGTTTGTTTGTAACAGGGGTAACTTGAGTGATTACATGTCAATATGCAGTCAACAGTATAATTGTTTGGGATCATCTCCGCATTGCATATCAATACATGATAACTCGAACATTAGAAAGATTCTTGTCGTATAAAATAACAACCACAAAAAACGTTGATATCATAGTGATTTTATACTGTACTTGTTGAATTTATTTTAAGTCTTTTAGTGGTCTTAAATTTGATGTCGTTTCGGTCAGGATATTGTGACTCATATAGCACCCTTGCTTGGTGCTTACATTGTTATAGAGGTAGTTCCACTGCTTATTGGCCTGTTGTCAGGATATTGTGACTCGTATACCAATCTTGCTTGGTGCTAACGTTGTTATAGAGGTAGTTCCACTGCTGATTGGTCTGTTGTCAGGATATTGTGACTCATATAGCACCATTGCTTGGTGCTTACATTGTTATAGAGGTAGTTCAACTGCTGATTGGCCTGTTGTCAGGATATTGTGACTCGTATAGCACTCTTGCTTAGTGCTTACATTGTTATAGAGGTAGTTCCATGCTGATTGGCCTGTTGTCAGGATATTGTGACTCCTGTTGTCATGATAATGTGACTCATTAAGCACTCTTGCCTGGTGCTTACATTGTTATAGAGGTAGTTCCAATGGTGATTGGCCAGTTGTCAGGATATTGTGACTCGTATAGCACTCTTGCTTGGTGATTACATTGTTATGAGGTAGTTCCAGTGCTGATTGGCCTGGTGTCAGGATATTGAGGTGCTTACATTGTTATGAGATAGTTTCGTTGCTGATTGGCATGTTGTCAGGATATTGAGATTCATATAGCACCCTTGCTTGGTGCTTACATTGTAATAGAGATAGTTTCGCTGCTGATTGGCTTGTTGACAGGATATTGTGACTCGTATAGCACTCTTGCTTGGTGCTAACTTTGTTATACAGGTAGTTCAACTGCTGATTGGCCTGTTGTCAGGATATTGTGACTCGTATAGCACTCTTGCTTGGTGCTTACATTGTTATGAGCTAGTTCCAGTGCTGATTGGCCTGGTGTCAGGATATTGTGACTCGTATAGCACCCTTGCTTGGTGCTTACATTGTTATAGAGGTAGTTCCAGTGCTGATTGGCCTGTTGTCAGGATATTGTGACTCGTATAGCACCCTTGCTTGGTGCTTACATTGTTATAGAGGTAGTTCCAGTGCTGATTGGCCTGGTGTCAGGATATTGTGACTCGTATAGCACTCTTGCTTGGTGCTTACATTGTTAAGAGGTAGTACCAGTGCTGATAGGCCTGTTGTCAGGATATTGTGACTCGTATAGCACTCTTGCTTGGTGCTTACATTGCTATGAGGTAGTTCCTGCTATTGCCTGTGTCAGGATATTGGACTCGTATTTTGGGCTTACATTGTGCTGTGTCAGGATATTGTGACTCGTATAGCACCCTTGCTTGGTGCTTACATTGTTATAGAGATAGTTTCGTTGCTGATTGGCCTGTTGTCAGGATATTGTGACTCGTATAGCACCCTTGCTTGGTGCTAACATTGTTATAGAGGTAGTTCCAGTGCTGATTGGCATGTTGTTAGGATATTGTGACTCCTGTTGTCATGATAATGTGACTCATTAAGCACTCTTGCCTGGTGCTTACATTGTTATAGAGGTAGTTCCAATGGTGATTGGCCAGTTGTCAGGATATTGTGACTCGTATAGCACTCTTGCTTGGTGATTACATTGTTATGAGATAGTTCCAGTGCTGATTGGCTTGTTGTCAGGATATTGTGACTCGTATAGCACTCTTGCTTGGTGCTTACATTGTTATACAGGTAGTTCCATGCTGATTGGCCTGTTGTCAGGATATTGTGACTCGTATAGCACTCTTGCTTGGTGCTTACATTGTTATAGAGGTAGTTCCAGTGGTGATTGGCCTGTTGTCAGGATATTGTGACTCGTATAGCACTCTTGCCTGGTGCTTACATTGTTATAGAGGTAGTTCCAGTGCTGATTGGCCTGTTGTCAGGATATTGTGACTCGTATAGCACCCTTGCTTGGTGCTTACATTGTTATAGAGATAGTTTCATTGCTGATTGGCTTGTTGTCAGGTTATTGTAACTCGTATAGCACTCTTGCTTGGTGCTTACATTGTTATGAGTAGTTCGTGCTATTGGCTGTGTCAGGATATTGAGACTCGTATAGCACCCTTGCTTGGTGCTTACATTGTTATGAGTAGTTCTTGCTATTGGCCTGGTGTCAGGATATTGAGACTCGTATAGCACCCTTGCTTGGTGCTTACATTGTAATAGAGATAGTTTCGCTGCTGATTGGCTTGTTGTCAGGATATTGTGACTCGTATAGCACCCTTGCTTGGTGCTTACATTGTTATAGAGATACAGTCAAACCTGCTTACAAAGGCCACCCAAGGGAAATTACAATTTTGGCCTTTGTTAGCAGGTGGCCTTTGTTAGCAGGTGTCATGTTTTGTTTGATGTTCGTGACTGTACATATATGTATGTGGTCATCTCTCTCTCTTTCTCTCTCTCTCTCTCTCTTTAAGTTCCAATTATGTGCAGAAAGTTATTTATAGGAGGATATACATATTTTAAATAACAAATGTGAAAACATAATAATGTTTAATAATTGATTTCATAAATGAATAACATTTTGAACAACAAACATGTATTTGTCTTGTGTAAGATTTTCATAGCCTTGTTTTGTTACCATGGAGCTTGAAGACAGAAGAATGAATAGGCAGATACGAAACAGAATGAAAGCATAAGAATGCGTATATGTGTTCGTTTGTTGTAGAATATACGTAATAATCATAGAATAATGTGTATTTGTAATGTGAGAATCGATTCTGATCAACCTTCAATCAATAAAGCAAGTGTTTCTGTGTTAAAACCAACTTTTTCTCATAACGCGAAAACATGTTACACTCTTTACTATGTCTGGCGATAAAATCCGAGTAATCCACAATTTGAGCGTCGGCTATTATACGGTCCTCAATACCTCGTGTATTTTTAACAGAGATACAGATAAGGTGCTTTTTTTTTCTCTCTCTAAACTCTTTGAAAACAAAACAAACCAAAAAATTATTTATAATTAATGACAAGACCGCATCTTAAACACGCTTGAAGCACCGCACTTAACACTCAATCATTGTTATCATTTTCCCGGATTAAAAATGAGGAAGACATCTTGCTAATCAATGCCAATTAAGGTCATCCACACCTGACAAACACCACCTGTACGAACAGTAATGGTCACTATGGAAACCAAATCTATTGTTCGGCTCTCACCTAATGGTGTTAGCCGTTACGCAACTTCCTGATGGGGCGCGTCAGTGGCGCTGGCCGTTCGTACCATTGGGGTACCAAATGGGGTCAAAATGGTGGCCGTTGGTCGTAGTAACAGTTGGATTGGTCGGGGGGAATTTGAAGTGGCCGTTGTTAGCAGTTGGTCGCTGCTAGCAGGTGGCCGTTGGACCAGGTTCGACTGTAGTTTCATTGCTGATTGGCTTGTTGTCAGGTTATTGTAACTCGTATAGCACTCTTGCTTGGTGTTTTGGTTCTTGTATAGCCACCCTTGCTTGGTGCTTACATTGTTATAGAGGTAGTTCCAGTGCTGATTGGCCTGTTGTCAGGATATTGTGACTGCTGTTGTCACGATAATGTGACTCATAAAGCACTCTTGCTTGGTGCTTACATTGTTATAGAGGTAGTTCCAGTGCTGATTGGCATGGTGCCAGTATATTGTGACTCGTATAGCACCCTTGCTTGGTGCTTGCATTGTTATAAAGGTAATTCCAGTGCTGATTGGCCTGTTTTCAGGATATTGTGACTCACAGGCTGCCTCTTGTGTACAGAAATGGGGTAGCACTCTATGTGTCAAGTGAACAATGCAACAGAATGATTTAAGGAACAGTTGGTTGGATGCAAAACCTTCGGCATCCATAAATATAGAAACTTAGGTTTGATCCTCATGAATTTCTTCTAGCGTATCAAATTTTCTTGCTAGCTATTGCTTAAGGAAGATGAATTCCATAAGTAATCCACTTCTTGTTCAGTTGTAATATAATAATAATAAACTAAACAAGCAGTGGAGATATATTAAAGGATTCTACTTCCTCATTTACAGGGATCATTCTCTAAGCATATCTTGTGTCTTTATATGCTATATGAACATAATATAAATACTTATTCCTTTAAGCCATCTCAAATATTCACCCTGTGTTTCTTTTCACTCTCCGTACACTTGATGAATGTTTTTCAGGTACAGACTGGGTGATGCAGAGAGTCCTGATGAAGAGTCTGAAGAAGAAAAGGAAATGCTATCTGTCAAACCATCCCCACAGAAACCTGGCACCAGCACAGGTGGGAGGGACATTCAGGCTTTTTAGCTTACCTGTGTGCTCAGGATGAGTTATTTGAATTGTTAAATGTCAATTGTTCATTAGTCCGCTGTCCACAATTAGTTATGGAATGCTATCTTATGTTGCAAAGATTTCAAGTCGTTTTGTTTGTTTAATATATTTATATTTTTTTTAATTTTTAAAACAGTATAATATTTTCTCAAAGTGGTGCACTATCATGTCAACATAGTATGATATCTTGTCTGATGAATGTGTGATCATGTCCAACGGCATGTTGTCTTGTCAAAACGACATAATGTCTTGTCATAATGTCATGCTATCATGTCCAAATGGCATGTTGTCTTGTCAAAACAACATGATGTTATGTCCAAACGACATGATGTCTTGTCATAACGACATGATATATTGTTGAAATGACATGTTGTCTTGTCATAACGACATGATATATTGTTGAAATGACATGTTGTTTTGTCCAAACAGCATGTTGTCTTGGCAAAACAACATGAAGTCTTGTAAAAACGTCATAATGTTTAACGTAACATCATGTAATCATGTCCAAACAGCATGTTGTCTTGTCAAAACAACCTGAGGTCTTGTCAAAATGTCAGATTTCACTTTGTTTAAACTTTAGTATCTTTATTTCCTAAGTAATCATATGCAAACTTTATGATGATGTTTATGGCCATTCAGTTTCAGCCAAGTTTGATTATGTCTTATATTGGCCTATTTTGTCAGGAGTTATGCCCCTTTAAATTTAATAATGTCAGATTTCACTTTGTTTATACTCTAGCATTTTCATTTCTTAAGCAATATTTTTATAATTCATGACAGTGTTTACGACCATAATCTCTCAGCCAAGTTTGATTGTGGCTTATTGAGTTATTTCCCTTTGTTTTGTTTTTTTACTTAATTTTGTTCAGAATATAACTCAAAAATTATTGAAGGTGTCAGTGTTAAACTTCAAAGTGCAAAAATGTCATTGAGGAGTAGTGCAATGCATAAGAACATTTATTATTCCCTTCAAAATTACAGAGAAGTTAAGGGATTGCTTTGAAGGTTTTATGAAGACTACATTTGCATTATTTGGAGGGGGATATAAATACACTGAATATGCTCTTGTTTGTCGTTGAATTTCGGTCAAGTTTTTCGTTCTATCTCTTTTTTCTTTTTTTTTAGCTCACCTTAAATCTATGGATGGATTTCAATAAAATTTTACAGAAGTGTTTCTCATAACACAAGGGTGTGTAGTGTTCATCAGTCATTTGTGTCCTTGAAAGGTCAAGGTCATGGAATTTGTTAGAAGTTGCTACATCTAATCTTTGTGTCTGCTCTTTAACTTCCATATCTGTTGTTGGTTTTTCATTAAACTTAATAGAAGTGTTTTTTCTTAACACAAAAATGTGTCGCACGCATCATCCATATGCATGCTTGAAAGGTGAATGTTATGGGAGTTGTTATAATTATGTCTCCCCCAATATTTATATGGGGGAGAAATATTGTTTTTGTCTCATACTTAATTTTTGCATAACTCACAAAGTATTAAAGCTATTATTTTGAAACTTTATAGGTGGATAGATCTCGTGGAGGAGAAGTGTCATGCACAAGAACCATAACTCTGCATATCATATCTTTGGAGTTATTGCCCTTTGTTAAATTTCATACTTATTTTTTGCCGGAGCGGAACTCACAAAGTATCCAAGCTATTAACTTAGTGGATAGATCTCATTGAGGAGAAGTGTAATACACAAGAACTGTAACTCTGCACATCAATTTTTTAGCTCACCTGAGCAAAGCTCAGGGTGAGCTATTGTGATCCCGTGAGCGTCCGTCGTGCGGCGTCAACAATTTTTAGTGTTTACACTCTATCACCTTTATTTATTGAGCAATCATCTTCAAACTTTAAGACAATGTTTATGACCATAATGTCTCGATTGAGTTCGATTATGGCTGAGATCCGTCAATTAGGTCTGGAGTTATGCCCCTTTTAATATTAAAAAAATGCCATATTTCACGTTGTTTACACTCTAGCATCTGCATCTTTTGAGCAATCATCTTCAAACTTTATGGCAATGCTTATGATCATAATGTCTCAATTGAGTTCGATTAAAGCTGAGATCCGTCAATTAGGTCAGGAGTTATGCCCCTTTTAATATTAAAAAAATGCCATATTTCACGTTGTTTACACTCTAGCATCTGCATCTTTTGAGCAATCATCTTCAAACTTTATGGCAATGCTTATGACCATAAGGTCTCGATTGAGTTCGATTATGGCTAAGATCCGTCGATTAGGTCGAGAGTTATGCCCCTTTTAATATTCCCAAGATTTCACTTTGTTTACACTCTAACATCTTCATCTTTTGAGCAATCATCTTCAAACTTTATGGCAATGCTTATGACCATAAGGTCTCGATTAAGTTCGAATATGGCTGAGATCGGTCAATTAGGTCAGGAGTTAAGCCCCTTTTGATATAAAAAAATGCCAGATTTCACTTTGTTTACACTCTAACATCTTCATCTTTTGAGCAATCATCTTCAAACTTTATGGCAATGCTCATGACCATAATGTCTCGATTGAGTTCGATTAAAGCTGAGATCTGTTGATTAGGTCAGGAGTTATGCCCCTTTAAATATAAAAAAAATGCCAGATTTCACTTTGATTACACTCTAGCATCTTCATTTATTTAGCAATCTTTTTCAAAATTTAAGACAATGTTTATGCCCATAATTTCGCAATCGGGTTCAATTATGACTGATATTGACAAGTTAATTTAGGAGTTATGCCCTTTTCACCATAAAAAAGCCAGATTTCACTTTGTTTACACTCTAGCATCTTTATTTCTTGAGCAATCATCTTTCTCAGGTGAACGATCAAGGGCCATCTTGGCCCTCTTGTTTTAGTTATTGCCCGTTGTTAAATTTCATACTTATTTTTTGTCCATAGCATTCCTCAAAAAGTATCATAGCTATTAATTTGAAACTTCACAGGTGTATAGATCTTATTGAGGAGGAGCGTCATGCATGAGAACCGTAACTGTGTGCATCACAATTTTAGGGTTACTGCCCTTTGTTAAATTTCAAAATTATTTTTTGTCAGGAATGTAACTCAAAATTTATAAAATCTATTAACTTGAAACTTCACAGGTGGATAGACTTTATGATGGAAAAGTGTCATGCACAAGAACAATAACTCTGTGCATCATATTTTTGGAGGGTTTGACCTTTGTTAAATTTCATACTTATTTTTTGTCAAGAGCATTTCTTGTGCACTGTAAGTCATACAACTCTGAAACTTCATAGATGTGTAGATCACATGGAGGAGAAGTGTGGTGCACAAGAACCAATACTCTGCACATAATATTTTGTTTGTATTTTGTTTTTGAAAAAACCTAGTAAATATTGCATATTATTGTTGGTAATGACATTTCATAATTATGCATCCATTGAATATTGCATGGAATAGTTTGCATGTATACATGCAGTTGGAATGTTTGTCCTCTACATTCACTGCCCTCAGTCAACACATATGTCTACATTTCACACATATGTACACAGTCAACATAATAATGCCAGTAGTCTACACAATTCTCTCTGCACTGTCTGTCTTATCCATAGTCTGCTTATATGTTCAGTCTCTACACAACTCACCATATATACACATGCACCCAGAGTCTGTTCCTTGCTTGTGTTTGTAGTTTTTGTCCCCTGTCTATACTTCCTATGCCTATTGTTTGCTCCTTTGTCAGCAGTCATATATATCTGTAGTTTACACATGTACTTTGTTTTATCATTATTAACACAGTATAATAATTGTTCACACCTGCTTGTTTATTCAGGTGTAGATTCAGATGATTATGGAGGTGATACAGACTCTGGGGATGATACTGATGAAGAGTTACGCAGGTATGCTTGGTGTTGTAAAACAATGCATTGTTACATGATATATATTTTTCAGTAAACAAAGTCTAAATGGAGTTTTAAGAAGCAGTTATGTGCTTGGTGGGCAAACTTGTCTTTCTAGCTCACCTAAGCACTTTGCTAGGAATAAGGTTTTGTGATCAGCCTTTGTTTGTCGTCCGGCTTCTGTCGTCTATCATGCATCTTCAACTTTTGCTTAAAACGAGATCTCCTACTAAACTGCTGAGCAGATTTTGATGAATATTAGTAGGAATGATCAATGGGTGATACTGCTCTACAATTTGCCTATCAAGATTGTCACCAGAGCTAAAGCTAGAAAAATCGTAAATGACATCTCCTAAACCACTGGGCTGATTTTGATGAAACTCAATAATCAGTATCATATCCAGTTGTCCATATCAACACATTTATTACAAAGTTTTGACCCTTTGCTTCTTAACTACTATATATTATATTCAATTTTATCCTTACTTAAGCATTTTTTCTCTAGCTGTTGAATTCAGGTAAGCAATTTGCGGCCATCATGGCCCTCTTGTTTAAAAAGTTTTTCATAGGGGCAATTTGGGCTTTCATGAGGATTTGAAGTGTTAAATACAGAGAGAATACAGAAAGAGTGGGATATCAATGTAGGATAACTATCAGACAAATAATTATGGTAGTGGTGAGTAAATGGTTCAAGCACAGCTTTTATTTTTACGTTCCATGCAGAATCAAGACCATTTTTCACAATATTTTCATACGTATTTCTGTGTTCATGAGTGGAAATAAAAAGTTAAATACTATATAATAAGGATGTGCGGTATTAACAATATATTGGTATGCAGTGGTCTCGCGATTCTTTGATGTCGGACGGGATCAGCAAAAAAACTAAAGAATCGCTGTATTCAAGGAATCATTCAGATGTCAAAATTTAGTGTTGACATTTGCTTATACTTAAATATGTTGTGTTTTCATTAATTATATTGTTATGTTTAGCCTTAAATTAATAGTATTTTCAACATATGTTTTGACATTAGAAAAAATTCCACAGGCATACTAATTAGCCTTTTGTATGAAACTTTGAGGCTATTTTAATTCTTCAACTTTAGTTCTTCGTACCACTCATTGAGACCATTTATGTAACACACATCTTAAACTGTAAAAATATATACTGTTTTAAATTGGAAGCATAATTATGGACATTAACAAACATCAGTCTATTCTACTTCATGACATTTGACATTCCTTCTACAAAATCAATTAGATTGCCTGAATGTTAAAATTATCAACTACATGAGCATTAACAAGCATCTTATCTCAATGATTCAGGGAAATTACAACATTTTGAGCAATGGAGCTACTTTTATATAACATTGTATTCATTTTAAACCTTTTTTTTCACAAAGTACATGATTGTATTTTGGTTACAAGAGATTATTTATATTCATAGCCAAAAATTATTGTGAGACATATTGTGATATGCTTAGAATATCACAACAACAAAAAATCTTACAATAAAATGCTGCCATTCTAAGAAGTGTTGGCTACACTTAGTCGTTTTTAGTTGCAACTCCATTGCACTACATAAGCAAAGGGTAGGACTTAAATTACCTTTATATATGCTCAGTACTGAATCAGCATTTCAATCAGTAATTAAAGAATTTAAAGTATGAAATGTTTTTGAAGGATTAAAGAAGCACAAAACACAACAAAGGCCAAGCAAGAGAAGCTGGAGACCAAGTCTGACCATACAAAGGAGGAGCCTGGTGTAGGAGACCCGTATGATATTGATACAGACGAGGATGAGGGGTCAGGTGAGATCAGTTACACAAACATCTGCAAACATTTTGTACCCAAGCCATTCAGGGCTTACCTGTTGACTGTGATCCTGGTAAGTCCATATACCTTCCTCAGTCTGACTGACCAGTCCATATATCTTCCTCAGTCTGACTGACCAGTCCATATATCTTCCTCAGTCTGACTGACCAGTCCATATACCTTCCTCAGTCCCACTGACCAGTCCATATATCTTCCTCAGTCCGACTGACCAGTCCATATACCTTCCTCAGACTGACTGACCAGTCCATATACCTTCCTCAGTCTGACTGACCAGTCCATATACCTTCCTCAGTCCCACTGACCAGTCCATATACCTTCCTCAATCCGACTGACCAGTCCATATTACCTTCCTCAATCCGACTGACCAGTCATTATACCTTCCTCAGTCCCACTGACCAGTCCATATACCTTCCTTAGTCTGACTGACCAGTCCATATACCTTCCTCAGTCCCACTGACCAGTCCATAAACCTTCCTCAATCCGACTGACCAGTCCATATACCTTCCTCAATCCGACTGACCAGTCAATATACCTTCCTCAGTCCCACTGACCATTCCATATACCTTCTAAGTCTGACTGACCAGTCATATACCTTCCTCAGTCCCACGGACCAGTCCATATACCTTCCTCAGTCCCACTGACCAGTCCATAAACTTGTATATAACTCTCAATGCCATGTCAATAATTATGTCCATATAAATCATTAATTTTATCGTTATATATCATTAATTTTGTCGTTATATATCATTAATTTTGTCCATATATATCATTAATTATGTCCATATATATCTTTAATTATGTCTGTATATATCATTAATTATGTCCTTATATATCATTAATTATGTCCATATATATCATTAATTATGTCCATATATATCATTAATTATGTCCATATATATCATTAATTATGGCCTTATATATCATTAATTATGTCCATATATATCATTAATTATGGCCTTATATATCATTAATTATGTCTATATATATCATTAAATATGTCCATATATATCATTAATTATGTCCATATATATCATTAATTATGTCTGTATATATCATTAATTATGTCCTTATATATCATTAATTATGTCCTTATATATCATTAATAATGTCCTTAAATGTATCATTAATTATGTCCTCATTAATTATGTCCATATATATCATTAATTATGTCCTCATTAATTATTTCCTTATATATCATTAATTATGTCCTTATATATCATTAATTATGTCTGTATATATCATTACTTATGTCCTTATATATCATTAATTATGTCTGTATGTATCATTACTTATGTCCATATATATCATTAATTATGTCCTTATTATCATTAATTATTTCTTATTATATCATTATATATCATTAATTATGTCCTTATATATCATTAATTATGTCCTTATATATCATTAGTTATGTCCTATATATCATTAATATGTCCTATTATTATTTTATATATATCATTAATTATTTCCTTAATATATCATTAATTATGTCGTATTATCATTATTATGTCTTATATATCATAATTGTCCTTATTATCATAATTATGTCCTTATATATCATTAATTATGTCTATATATCATAATATGTCCTATATATATAATTATGTCTTAATATCATTAATTATGTCCATTATTATATCCTTATAACATTAATTATGTCCTTATATATCATTAATTATGTCTTATATTCATTAATTATTCCTATATATCATTAATTATGTCCTTATATATCATTAATTATGCTTATATATATAATATCATTAATTATGTCCTTATATATCATTAATTATGTCCTATATATCATTAATTATGTCCTATTATTATTATCTATATTCATTAATTATTCCTTATATTCATTAATTATGTCTTATATATCATTAATTATGTCCTTATATAATTAATTATGTCCATATATATCATTAATTATTCCTTATATATCATTAATTAGTCCTATATATCATTAATTATGTCCTATTAATTATTCCTATATTCATTAATTATTCTTATATATCATTAATTATGTCTATATATCATTAATTATGTCCTATATATTTATATTCTTATATTCATTAATTATGTCTATATAATAATATCCTTATATATCATAATTAGTCCTTATATATCATTAATTATGTCCTCATTATTATTCTTATATATCATTAATTATTCTTATATATCATTATTATGTCCTTATATATCATTAATTATGTCTCATAATTATTTTATATTATCATTAATTATTCCTTATATATCATTAATATGTCTATATATCATTAATTATGTCCTTATATATCATTAATTATGTCCTTATTATCATTAATTATGTCTTATATATCATTAATTATTCCTTATATATCATTAATTATGTCCTATATATCTAATATTATATTCTTTCAAATATATATTATCTTATATATCCATTAATTATGTCTTAATATCATTAATTATTTCCTTATATATCATTAATTATGTCTATATATCATTAATTATGTCCTTTATATCATTAATTATGTCCTTAATTCTAATTATGTCTTATATATCATTAATTATGTCTTATATATCATTAATTATGTCTTATATATCTATTATTATGTCCTTATATATCATTATTATGTCCTCTAATATTCCTTATATAATCATTAATTATGTCCATATCATATTATGTCCTTATATATCATTAATTATGTCCTCATTATTATTCCTTATATATCATTAATTATGTCCTTAATATCATTAATTATGTCTTATATATCATTAATTATGTCCTTATATATCATTAATTAGTCTTATATTCATTATATGTCCTTATTAATATCTATTATAATTATTCCTTATATTCATTAATTATTCTTATATATCATTAATTATGTCCTTATATTCCATTAATTATTGTCTTATATATCATAATTATGTCCTATATATCATTATATGTCCTATATATCATTATATTCCTTAATAATCATCAATTATGTCCTATATATCATTAATTATGTCCTCATTAATTATTCCTATTATCATTAATTATGTCTTATATATCATTAATTATGTCCTATAATCATAATTATTTATTCCTATAATTATTCTTATATTCAATATTATTCTTATTATATTATTCCATTAATTATTCTTAAATCATTATTATGTCCTTAATATCATTAATTATGTCCTTATATATCATTAATTATGTCCTATATATATTTTTATCATTATTATGTCTATATATCATTATTATGTCCATATATATCATTATATTCCTTATATATAATATTCCTTATAACATTATATGTCCTATATATCATAATTATTCCTATATATCATTAATTATGCCTAATATTAATTATTCCTATTAATAATATCCTTATATATCATTAATTATGTCCTTATATATCATTAATTATGTCCTCATTAATTATTTCCTTATATATCATTTATTATGTCTGTATATATCATTAATTATGTCCATATATATCATTATGTCCTTATATATCATTTATTATGTCCTTATATATCATTAATTATGTTCTTATATATCATTAATTATGTCCTTATATATCATTAATTATGTCCTTATATATCATTAATTATGTCTGTATATATCATTAATTATGTCCATTATATATCATTAATTATGTCCATTATATATCATTAATTATGTCCTATATATCATTAATTATGTCCATATATATATCATTAATTATGTCCTTATATATCATTTATTATGTCCATATATATATCATTAATTATGTCCTTATATATATCATTAATTATGTCCATATATATCATTAATTATGTCCATATATATCATTAATTATGTCCATATATATATCATTAATTATGTCCATATATATATCATTAATTATGTCCATATATATATCATTAATTATGTCCATATATATCATTAATAATATCCTTATATATCATTAATTATGTCCGTATATATCATTAATTTTGTCCTTAGGCCTAAAAATAAAAATTGTTTGTTTAGGGTAACATCTCAAAAAGAGCTAGGTAGGGTAGGTAGGCTTTTTTTTTTTTTTTTTTTTCCTGGCCTACAAATACAAAATCTTGTTACAAATCATTAATAGATCATTCGGAAGTTAAAATGTTGCAGATGATATTTTGCAGATGATAAATAGAGGATATTACATGAGTGGTCATTCTATATGGAATTTAATAAACGAGTTTTCAAAATATTGATAAAAACAAGCCTTGAAAGCTGGGCTGGTGTGACTTACACTGAAATATCTCAAGCTGAGAACATGCTCATTCTCAAAACTTCAACTTTGGATTTCTCATTTAATTTTATTATTGACACAGGAAGTTTTACAGGCAGTCAAAGTTTCAGTGCAGTAGCAATAAAATAAGAGATTTCTTTATAAAAGATAAAATTTTAAGTTTGAGCACGACCTTTGCTCGAGAAGTTAAGTGAAAGCCTGCCCAGAAATTGTTTAATACTAGTTGCATAGTCCAAATGGCACCTGTACTGGCTCTCTACTTTCGTAAATGTTGTTTGTGCATTTAGCACACGAAAACATCTCAGTTCCGCTGCATGGGGACATTTTTTTCGATATATGGTTGACTAACCAGTTTTCGGGGTATGGGTCCCATATGATCAAAACAAATGTCAACCATGCTCTAATATTCAAATTAAGACATCATGTGACTTCTTGTGTAAATTCTGGACAATGTTTAATATGCACGTCCATTTCATTAAAATCTTGAACTCGTATTTGATTAGCTATTTTGTAGATCAAACTAATCTGAATTATTTAAATTGACATATTTTCAAACAAAAATCCATTTATATTTTTTATTTAAGTTATTACAACTTACAGGTTTAGTATTTTGCACGGACAGCAAACTAAATGTTATCAGTTACCCGGATAATAAGTCACATGATGGCTTAATTTGAATAAAAAAATGGTGGATATTTGTTATGAATTTTAAGGGGTTGGAAAATAGCTTGTGCGAGAAGCTTTTTAAGGTGTGTAAAGTATATGTTTTGTGATGAATACGTGTAAAAATGTTTTAATTATCCATATGTGTCATCAATGGTAACTGTCATTAAGTTAAAAATGAAAAAAATATATCGTCGAAGGGGGTGGGTGTAAGGTCAGCAGTTTTCCCGGATAAAGTTGCAACTTTTCCGACCGTGGATGCCAATCAGAAAAAAATAACCAAATCAGCATCTCAGAGGAAATAAAGGCTCTATAAATATCAAATCATAACAGCATTAATTCCCTGAAATGGAATTTTGATGCATATTTAAATAACAGAGTATGTTGAGCTTAATTTGAAAATACCCCGAAAACTTGTTAGTAACTTTTTATGTCATCACCGTTGACCTACATTGAAATGAACGCTGCTCTGTTTTGATCGAGATGAATTTCAGATCGCAAATGTGTACAGGGAGTGACAAAATTTATTGTTGCACCCTTTTATTCTAATTAAATGAAAATTTTAATGATATTTGATATGAAAATATGGATTGATCTCGTTAGTACCCCGAAAACTTGTTAGACCATCATATATTTAACAGGCCAGCATTACGCAGTCTGCGTGATCGTTATCACCTAAGCGCTTTACAGCTATGAATCGTGAGTAAAAGAAAGCGTCTACGATCAGCGTAGTATAAAACGCGGACTAATACTACGCCGTCACAGATCGGCAAATTCGGATTTTTTTTTTTTTTTTTTTGAAAACTGAAAAAAAAAATAGGGTCGGCATCTTTTTGCTAGGTAGGGTCGGGTTACCCGAAACAAACAATTTTTTTTGGGGGCTTATTTATCATATTGATCATGTCATTATTCAGTATATCATATTGATTGTGTTGTTTTGATAATTCAACTGAGCACATGTTTATAATCTTTATCTTTGGATTATAGCTGATATCGGTATATTCAGGAGTATGGCCCTTTAAATGTAAAAAAGCCAGATTTCTCTTCATAATCTACACTCAGACATCTTCATTTCTTTAGAAATCAACTTTAATTTTTATGATAAAGTTGATGCACATAATCTCTCGACCAATAAAGTTTGAATATGCAAATATTGTTTGTTTTTTTAAGTTCAGGAGTTTTGGCTCTTTTATTTTAAAAAAAAATAGTGGATCTATATACATTCCTCCTTATTTATTTCTTAAGCAGTCATATTTAAACTTCATGGCAATGTTTATGGCTATAATCTTTGTACTTAGTTTGATTCAATTGGCCAATTCCATCCTCATTTAAGACCCTTGCATTATTATGGAATGTTTTTTAGCCAAAAAAAATTGATCATGCTTGGTCACTATTTCATCATGTTTGATGACAATGTCATTTTGCTTGGTGTTATCCTTGTCCTCTTGTTGATACCAATGAATGCATTTTGACAAGTACATTATGTGTAGTGACATTTGCATTTTGCTTGGTGATAATCTGCCTCATTGCATTTCATTGTTCTTGATTATCATGCCTTATGAAATTCAAGCATTGTCTTATGGCATTGGTTCAAACACAGAGCCTTCATAGCTTAGTTTGTAGAGTAACCCATTAAATATTGGAGAGATAAGTGGTTTGAAAATCCATAAATTTTCAACAAGTTATGGCCCCTTTTTGACTTAGAATTTGCAAAAAAACACCTTGTCTGCACAATAATTCTGAAACAGGTTAATAGATTTAAATTATTTTTTGTACACTTGTTAATCCAAATAAAATGAAGGCCAAGTATGACTTTGGGCAAATTCCATAAATTTTTGACTCAGATTTGCAAAAACCTTATTTGTACTATTTTGTGGAAATGATGATAATTTCAAAATTTCAAATATGTTACCTTGTGACTTTGGATCGTCGTAGATGTGAAAATAAAATATATAAGATTGAAAATTCATAGTTTGGGCAGTAAATTCTTCAACTTCATAGTGCTTGTGTATATATGCAGCAACTCACTTACACAACCTGTGCAACACTCAGAATGATTTGACAGTCAAGACGAAATAGTTCAGTTGGAAAATCAACTTTTAAACTCTAGGAAAAGAAGAAACTGAAAGGGGTATTAGCTGTTAATTTCAGTGATTTTAGGTTGCTGGGAATGTGATCTGCTCGGGGATCTTTGTTGTCTTCTGACAATTTCTACCTTATTTAAACTCTAACATCAGCATTTATTAAGCAATTTCCATAAGACTTTAACACATTGATGATGGTAACAGTTCAATTATAGTTGAAATATTGGACTGATAGAGCTACACATTTTGCCCTTGAAATAACAGAAAATTGCACTGCTGTTTTTACACTCCAGTTTTAAAAATCTTCTTGTCAGGAACTACAAGGTCTGGAGCTTAGATATTTGGTGTGTGTCTTTGTCTAGTGGTCCTTTACCAAGCTTTTTCAAATCATATTGGTCACACCTGATATTCACTTGTTTTTTAGCCCAAAGTGAGCTATTGTGATGACGAATGTCAATCGCCCGTTGCCAACATTTAACATACTGGGCAATTTTCATAAAACTTTACAGGAATGTACCTTGAGTGGTCCTCTTCCAAAGTTATTAAAAGAATTAGATTTCATGCCAAAATCTGGTTGCCAAAGCAACAAAGAGGGAAAAAATTGTGAAAACTTTAAAAATCTTTTTTTTTCTATGAGTAATGACTGGATTTTATGATACTTTAGCAGAGATGTGTCTTAGGTCACTCTCTACTAAGATTGTAAAAATTATATGGATCTGTAAAAAGAAACATGGCCACCAGGGGGCAGAGCTTGTTTGCCGTATATGCAAATAGTAAAAATTTAAGAAAATCGTCTTGTCCAGAAGTACTCACTGGATTTCATATGTTTTTGGCACAGATGTTTCTTGGGTGACTCTCTATTAAGACTGTAAATATTAATTGGATCTGTCAAAAAACCTGGCTGCCAGGGGGTAGAACCTGTTTTCCTTAAATGTATATAGTACAAATTTGAAAAATCTCCTTGTTCAGAAGTATGCACTGGATTTCAAAGTTTTTTGAACAGATATGTTCCTTGGGGTACTCTCTACCAAGAATGATAAAATTATTTTTATTTTTCTAAGATATGAATATATGGCTGGCAGGGGGCAGAATCCATTTTCCATAATATCATCTTTGCTGTTTCTTTTCCTCCCACTTATACCTGGTTCTTAGGTGAGTAGTTCTTCAATTTTTGATCAAAGGTACAGTTGAAATTTGACAATGGATAACAGTGATCTTCTTTAGAAGTTTTGAGTTGTGGCCTTCAAATTTGGACCACAGGTATTGTATTGTATGTGGCATTGAACTTTGACATTGAATGACCTTGACCATGACCCAGTGACCTACTTATGAATTTTTATTTCTTTTTTTATTGTGTCATTATGTATCATACTACATGTAGTTGTGTCATTATGAATCACACTGATGATGGCATTATGTAAGTTTTTTGGGTAAGTTTTCTTTTTTTTTAGCTGACATATGCTCAGGATGAGCTATTATGATCATTGAATGTCCGTCCTCCACAGTAAATTTGTTTATACTATAGCATCTTCATATCTCAAGCACTTAACTTCATGACAATTTTTATAGCCATGGTATCTAAGCCAAGTTTTATTAAGGGCTGTCATCAGTCAGGAATTATGTCCCTTGAATTGTAAAAGATGCCAGATTTTTTCTTTGTTTATATTCTAGCATTTGCAATTATTAAGCAGACATCATTTTATTTTGACACAATGATAATAAATATCTCATTGGAGTTCAATTATGACAGATACTTGACTGATAGTTACATTTTAGGTCCTTGAAATATCAGAACATCACATATATTTGCTGTTTTTACCCTCAAGCATCTTCATTTCTTAAGCAGTGCAGGCAATGAAAGCAATGTTTCTCAGATGAGCAACTACTTAGGGCAATCTTGACCCTCTTGTTTATCATGCCATTATTAGCATGTCTATTTATAGAGTAAAGGGAGTCATTCTGCTCTCCAATATCACCAATATACTTTTGTTCAGTTTGTTTGTACCACCCCTTCTTTACACATAACCCTTTGAGGTATTTCTATGAAACTTAGAATACTTTTTTATGACCATCACCTCCACCTGCAGGCAAAAAAAAACAAAAAACAAAAAAAACATATATCTAACAAGGATTTTAACAAAATAATGCCCCTTTATCAATTAAGAATAAGTTAAGTTTTTAGTACTATCTCACATTAAATTTCACATTTCACTGAACCCTTTGAGGTGTAATGGCTTTGAAACTAGGAATACTTGTTTATTGCCTTTATTTACCCTTTGAAAATACAGAGCCTTTGCTGCGAAAAAATATTGTTTTATTGGCAAGTGTTTAAATACAAAGTTCTCACATCAGTGAATATCCCTACTCTTGGTGGCCATTTTGATGGATAAATTCAAGAGATTTTTATATAAATTTTATGGAAGCGTCCATTTTATTTTCTTATATTTGCATTCTCTTTGCTTCAAAAATCAAATGTTAACACCATTATAAAGTTCTTGAATTTCATATTAATAAATGATAGGGATCATGTCATTGTTATTCATATGGATCATGTCATACTTCATATGGTATGGATCATATCATTATTATTCATATGGATCATATCAATATTATTCATATGGATATGTCATTATTATTCATATGGATATGTCATTGTTATTCATATGGATCATATCATTATTATTCATATGGATCATATCAATATTATTCATATGGATATGTCATTATTATTCATATGGATCATGTCATTATTATTCATATGGATCATATCATTATTATTCATATGGATCATATCAATATTATTCATATGGATCATATCAATATTATTCATATGGATCATATCATTATTATTCATATGGATCATATCATTATTATTCATATGGATCATGTCATTATTATTCATATGGATCATGTCATTATTATTCATATGGATCATGTCATTATTATTCATATGGATCATGTCATTATTATTCATGGGGATCATGTCATTATTATACACCCGAAACAAAGTTTGGGGGGGTATATAGGAGTCACCCAGTGGTCGGTCGGTCGGTCGGTCGGTTGGTCGGTCGGTCGGTCGGTCGGTCCAGCGGTCAACCGACAAGTGGTTTGCAGTGCACAAGAACCATAACTCCATCTTGACTTATTATGGAGTTATTGCCCTTTGTTACTTTTCCTTGTCCGGAGCATAACTTGAAAAGTACAAGTTTGATTTCAAAACAATTTCATACAATGGTCAACCACAATATGAGGAAGTGCAGTGCACAAGAACCATAACTCTATCTAGAGTAATTACAGAGTTATTGCCCTTTGTATTTTTTCCTTGTCCGGAGTATAACTTGTAAACTACTGGTTGGATTTCAAAACAATTTCATACAATGGTCAAGCACAATGAGAGGAAGTGCAGTGCACAAGAACCATAACTCTATCTAGAGTAATTACAGAGTTATTGCCCTTTGTATTTTTTCCTTGTCCGGAGTATAACTTGTAAACTACTGGTGGGATTTCAAAACAATTTCATACAATGGTCAACACAATAGAGGAAGTGCAGTGCACAAGAACCATAACTCTATCTATAGGAATTACAGAGTTATTGCCCTTTGTTACTTTTCCTTGTCCAGAGTATAACTTGTAAACTACTGGTTGGATTTCAAAACAATTTCATACAATGGTCAACCACAATATGAGGAAGTGCAGTGCACAAGAACCATAACTCTATCTATAGGAATTACAGAGTTATTGCCCTTAGTTACTTTTCCTTGTCCAGAGTATAACTTGTAAGCTACTGGTTGGATTTCAAAACAATTTCATACAATGGTCAACCACACTATGAGGAAGTGCAGTGCACAAGAACCATAACTCTATCTAGAGTAATTACAGAGTTATTTCCCTTTGTTACTTTTCCTTGTTTTTCTTGTCCTGAACATAACTCGAATATTATACATGGTATATACTTGAAACTTAAAATGTAAACAGATGGCGACTAGGAGAAGTGCAGTGTCCAAGAACTGTAACCTTATATTTTTAAACTACTGTGACAAACAACCATTATTGACTCTCTATCAACTTTAAATAAAAACTTTACTTATTAATATCACAACCAATATACTATGTATACAGGTTCTTATTTATGCTCTGCCTGAAGTCTGGCTTCTCCTGCATTAAAGTATTTTGCGGGGGTATTAATCACCTTCAGTGATAGCTCTAGTTATTCATAGGGATCATGTCATTGTTATTCAAAGGAATCAAGTCAATATTATTCATAGGGATCATGTCATTAATGACATGATCACTTTGATAATAATAATGTGATCCCTATGAATAATAATGACATGATCCCTTTAAATAATGGCATGATCCCTATGAAAAATTAATGACATGATCTATCATTATTATTGATAGGGATCATGTCATTATTATTCATAGGGAACATGACATAATTATTCAAAGGGATCATGCCATAATTTATGATAGGATCAAGTCATTATTATTCATAGGGATCAATTTTTTTTACATTATTATTCAAAGGGATCATGTCATTAATAATAATAATAACATACCATAAATTATGACATGATCCCTATGAATAATAATGTCATAATTTATTAAAAGCATATCATTATTATTCATAGGGGACATGTCATTATTATTTATAGGGATCATGTCATAATTTATGATAGGGATCATGTCATTATTTTAAATGGGGATCATGCCATTATAATTAAAAAGGGATCATGTCATAATTTAATATAGGGACCATGCCATTATTATTCATAGGGATCATGTCATTATTATTTTAAAGGGATCATGTCATTATTATTCATAGGGATCATGTCATTATTTTTCAAAGGTATCATGTCATAATTTATGATAGGGATAATGTCATTTTTTTCATGGGGATCATGCCATTATTATTAAAAGGGATCATGTCATAATTATTCATAGAGATCATGTCATTATTATTCAAAGGGATCATGTCATTATTATTGAAAGGAATCATGTCATTATTATTCATAGGGATCATGTCATTATTATTCAAAGGGATCATGTCATTATTATTCAAAGGGATCATGTCATTATTATTCAAAGGGAGCATGTCATTATTATTCAAAGGGATCATGTCATTATTATTCAAAGGGAGCATGTCATTATTATTCATAGGCAAAATGTCAGTATTATTTAAAGGGATCATGTCATTATTTATGATATGGATCATGACATTATTATTTAAAGGGATCATGTCATTATTTATGATATGGATCATGCCATTATTTATGATAGGGATCATGTCAAAAGGTCTCAAAGGGATCATGTCATTATTATTCATATGAGTGTAAAATTCATTTTCATTAATAGGATCATTTCATGATCCATTATTGTTAGGGATACATGTCATTTATTTCATATAGGATCATGTCATTATGTCTAGGGATCATCGTCACTGTCATTTTATATAGGATCATGTCATTATTTATGAAGGGATACATGTCATAGGTTCAAATGGATCATGTACATTTATTTATGAATGACATATGCAAATTTTAAAGACTGTACATATATTATGTGTCATAATGAAATGTTATGATCTCATGTACAACAACTTAAAGGACTACATGTCTTCATTTATCCTTAGATACTCATTTGTTTCTTGTTTCATAAGCTATGTATCATTGTAGACTGTTATTTCTATCAGTCACTAAAAAAAATGTGATGATTCATGTTCTGGTTTAGGACATATGCTGTCTTGGCTTGCTGATTAGCTTTCTTCGTATAGGAGATAGCAAATATGACGAGACTGCTTCCAATTATATTGACAGCTTTGTGTAAGAATTCTTGATCATCCTGAACCAACTAGCTACGCGACTTTACACCGTGTCAGACCATTTAAAATCCAGTCAAAAACAAACATTTTTTACAGTGATAGCTTCTCACTTAAAAAAGCACTGATCAATGGCTGACTGTGAAACCTGATCAGCCTGGAAGATACAAATGTATGCTCACTGTACTGCATTCTTTAAAGGAATTAATTTCATTATGGTTGGATTATTTGTTGATAATGATAGCACTTTGGAGTAGTGCTATTATTTGTAAGTTTGTTTTCAGATTTCTTGTTTTTGTAATTTTAGCTCTGAATGAATTAAAATTGACTTTGCGTTAAACCTGTGTGGAAACTATGTAACAGACTGTCATGTGAAAGGAATACAATGCAAGACAAAAAAAAAGGATATGTATCAAAGTATTTGATAGTGGTTTTTCTCATATCAATTTCAATATATGAAATAACTGGACGTACTTACTGATTTTCTATTTTGAACCCTATTTTTCAGGGAACTTGATGACTACATGAATGACAAAGTTAACTTTGTTGTGTCGGCAGTTAAATGGGACAAAAACTTTGATGATGTAAGATCTTGTTTGTATAATCATTTGTTTTTAGCTCACCTGAGCATAGCTCAGGGTGAGCTTTTGGGAGACTAGATTGTCCGTCGTCCGTCGTCTGTCAACAATTTGATGTTTACACACTAGAGGCCACAATTTTGATCCAATCTTCCTCAAACTTGGTCAGAATGTTTGTCTTGATGATATCTTGAACCCTTTCGAAAATGGGTCAGGTTGGATCAAAAAGTAGGTCAGTAGGTCAAATCTTAGAAAAATCTTGTCATCCGTCAACAATTTTGATGTTTACACACTAGAGGCCACAATTTTGAGACAATCTTCCTCAAACTTGGTCAGAATGTTTGTCTTGATGATATCTTGAACCCTTTCGAAAATGGGTCAGGTTGGATCAAAAAGTAGGTCAGTAGGTCAAATCTTAGAAAAACCTTGTTTACACACTAGAGGCCACAATTTTGATCCAATCTTCCTCAAACTTGGTCAGAATGTTTGTCTTGATGATATCTTGAACCCTTTTGAAAATGGGTCAAGTTGGATCAAAAAGTAGGTCAGTAAGTCAAATCTTAGAAAAATCTTGTTTACACACTAGAGGCCACAATTTTGATCCAATCTTCTTCAAACTTGGTCAGAATGTTTGTCTTGATGATATCTTGAACCCTTTGAAAATGGGCAGGTGGACAAAAGTAGGTCAATAGGTCAAATCTTAGAAAAATCTTGTTTACACACTAAAGGCCAATTTTAATCCAATCTTCCTCAAACTTGGTCAGAATGTTTGTCTTGATGATATCTTTTGTGGATGGGGTCAGAAAATTCCTGAACATTGTTTCACCTCATCATCTTAATTCTAAAGCAATCTGTTTTGTACAGGCAATGAATGATACTTTTCTCAGGTGAGCGATCTAGGGCCATCTTGGCCCTCTTGTTTAAACAAGGTGAAGTGGGACTACTGTAACATCACAAATTTTCGTTGATATTAAATTTCGTTGATTATGTTCCTAAGGGAATTTTGTGGGTACATTTATTCATGGAGCGAAAATTAGTGTCCCACGAAAATTAATGATTTTACAGTATACAGAAGTCACTGTTGCTGTGGCATCCACTTCTGTCTGTCCTGTTGTGTCCTGATATGTAAAATATTCATATTGTTGAGTCAGTGTGATGGTATTCATCATCTGAAGTGATAGCTCTAGTTTTTAGCTCAACTGTTTGGAGAATAATGAGAGCTATTCTACTCACCTGTGGCCTGGTGTCACCATAATGCTTTGGTTAAAGTTTTACATAAAGCTTACTACATGATGTATCATGCATATAATTTATCATAGTATGAAGTCATGCTTATTGATTTAATACTTCAGGGCATAAAACAAAACAAAAAGCAAGTTATGCCACTTTTTGGACTTTGGAAATTTTGGTTTAAGTTTTGCATGCAGAATACTATCATGTTTATATTTCACCAATCCGTTATGGGATTGATTTGAAACTTCATAAAGGTGTTCAGGGTCAATAGACCATTAAATCAGATAATTCCTGGCTGAAATTACTGTAAATTATTTTGATTTTAGAAATTTGCTTAAAGTTTAGTGTGGTTAAACTAACAGCTCTTATTATCATTCCTAATGGAAAGTAATGCTTAATTCAAAATCTTTCTACATGTGTATATGATTTTTGAAAACCATCTTTAGTATGAAATATCACCCAGAAGTACAGATTTATCATGATCCTATATCCAGTTTTATTATATGTGTAAAATTTAACAAGCATGTGTTCTAGCAATGAAATTTGATTAAAGGTTTGTCTAAATGAACAGTTATCTGTAAAGTTTGAAATAGAGATATTGACAGTTTTTATGGCTGTCTTACATTACCTAGATGGATTATATCCTGATAATTTCACTGTTTTGAACAGTGAAATTATTAGGAACTTGAACCTGCCCCTACATTGTAAATTGATTGGAGTTGTGCTGGGTTTTAAGCAAGAAATGACATCATAAATAACGTCATGCACGCGAGGTAATCCCGCCAATTTCGAAGTCTTTTGTGAATAACACAGTTTCTTTTCTGGCCAATAAACAGAAAAATTGTTTATTTTGGTGAAAGATTGATGTATAATTTCATTTGTGAACATAAGAAGATGAATTTTCACTCATGGCTTTGCCACTCATGAAAATATTACTTTTTATATTCACACAGTGAAATTATTAATCAATCTTACACCAAAACAAACAATTATCCTCTATTTCGTAAACTTTTTAATAAAGCTGTTTCATCATTTAATTCTATTTTAAATTTAAAATAAACAAATTGTATCAGAAAGTGGCTAAATCAACTATTAAATAATTTAGTAATTATATCGCCAAATTGTCATTCGACCCTTGAAGTACATATAGCATGTGTAGTCGGAGAGAACCTTGAAGTACATAAAGCATGTGTAGTCAGAGAGAACCTTGAAGTACATAAAGCATGTGTAGTCAGAGAGAACCTTGAAGTACATATAGCATGTGTAGTCGGAGAGAACCTTGAAGTACATATAGCATGTGTAGTCGGAGAGAACCTTGAAGTACATATAGCATGTGTAGTCGGAGAGAACCTTGAAGTACATATAGCATGTGTAGTCGGAGAGAACCTTGAAGTACATATAGCATGTGTAGTCAGAGAGAACCTTGAAGTACATATAGCATGTGTAGTCGGAGAGAACCTTGAAGTACATATAGCATGTGTAGTCGGAGAGAACCTTGAAGTACATATAGCATGTGTAGTCGGGGTGAACCTTGAAGTACATATAGCATGTGTAGTCAGAGAGAACCTTGAAGTCATATAGCATGTGTAGTCGGAGAGAACCTTGAAGTACATATAGCATGTGTAGTCGGGGAGAACCTTGAAGTACATATAGCATGTGTAGTCAGAGAGAACCTTGAAGTACATATAGCATGTGTAGTCGGAGAGAACCTTGAAGTACATATAGCATGTGTAGTCGGAGAGAACTTTGGTAGCTGCCTACACTGTATATCAAATATGAAAAGAATAAATTGAAAATTGTGACTTCGTGTAATTTTACTCATTGGATATCTGTATGCTGGCTTGGTTTTAGAAGAGGTCTGTTTCCTGTTTATTCCTTTACCTCAGGAATACTTATGTGAAAGATTTTTGACTTTACGAATATTCATTTACAGGAACTTTTAAGGTATATGAAACAATGAAGCTTTCTTTGCTGTGCAGATTGTGTAGAATCCTAGCTACAACATCGTATGAGCAAGTAGAGGAGACCCTGATCAGATATCTCCTGGAAGGAGCTGTTTACCAATGTGTTAAAATGAGTCTACGGGGTAAAGGATTAAACAGTTATGCTGCCATCAAATGAACAGCATTAATGATGTACATGTATTTCAATAATTTAGTTCTGAAATAAACAGTGGCATATACATATACAGTCCTAATGTTAAATTGAGATGGTGGAATAAATTCATACAAAATTTTGATAAATTTCAGGCCCTGTCGGACTACACTAGTCTGGTGTTTGTCAAACCAAAGTGGGTTTACATGTGTCATGAGAAGACAAAACTGGTGCCCAAGCAGCCTTACCTTGTAGTACCAGACTGACACTGAGGCAGGGAACCAGAAATGTAGGGTCAGAAATTGGATGCAGATTGGAGTCCATGGAAAGGATAAATATTGAATAACAGATATTAGAAGCTCAAAAAGGAAAAGGCTACAGTAGTTTCAGTAGCATGTACTGTATGAATCTCATACCATATAGTGAAGTCAAAGGGAACCACAAAATCTACCAAAAAGTAGATATGGGCTTCAAGTATGGTGTGTCTATTCTGCAGTCACTGTGGTGTTATTCCAAATCTATGAATTTCCTGGAGAATAAAGTGATGTAATACATACCTCTTAATAATTAGCTACCAGTATGCTCACTGATTTAGTACTTCACGTGTGTCTTTAAGGGTTTTGATAAAAAAATATATGCTAAAATGTTAAATGTTTTGCACGCAACACACTTTCATGCTTATATCTCTGCTATCAGTTACTGGATTTACATACAACTTCAATAAGGTGCCCGTCCATGGGCAAGTTTTAAATTTTGGTTAAAGAATTTTGTGGTTTTACTATGATACATGCATCTTAATATTTAGCTACGCTCAAATATTTGATACTTCACTGCGGTACATATACATTTTACACACAGCTTTAATTAGGGGGGCGGGGGGAGCCAAGGGCGCTGTCTTATGGACAGCTGTTATTGTAGCTTTTGGCTTTACATACCCTGCACATATCCTAGAAAGCATACAGTTTACACATAGAAAGATGATACAAGGATACTGTTGCTATTATATAGTTGTGTCATTATATTAAATATTTCATACATTAATTATACATGTATATGTTATATTTGTGTGGCAGAAAAGTCATAATGTTTTGTTCTTTCATCTATGAAAGTAAAGTAATCTAGTACCAGACATTAAGACACCTTTTCAGGATTGTATTTTAACAAAGAAGTTATGCTGGGTAACTACAAGGTGAAGGAGATCAAAGACCATTAATTACAGTAACTCACTGTTGCAGTTATGGGAATATAAACAGTTTTACAAAATTATCCTTCCAAAGCCATTTAAATCTATCTACACTGAAGATTATGGAAAGGTGGAGAGAAGCCATGTCTAGATGGCTTTACCTACTCAGTCATATCTGAGTCAAAGACTACAAATGAGTTGAAATGGGCATGAACAAAGCATTCACAGGATCCATGCTAAGCCATTCTGAATACATGTACACAAGAACATCATAAAATTACTGCTCTTATGTCCTAAATCAGGTATTTGTCTAATCATCTTAAGCTCCTTCATCTAGTCATAGTTTTCTGATAATATTCCTCTAAGTTTTTTTAAGCTGAATAAAAAAATAACTGAATGTTTCATTTGTAAAAGGCTTGAATAATGTGTTTTAAATTTAATCATTTTATCAACAAAACTGCTAAAATATGAGCTGTACATTTGTACCAGGTTATGATCAGGTGGTTGTATTCATTTATTTGTTGCTATCAGTGCATACTGTTGGAAGGAAATGTTGTATTGACATAATTATACATGTGTATATACATCTAGACTCCATGCAGAGGTGTGCCAATCTTGATCATTTTAATGAAAAAAGATCACACCATTTGTTATAAACAAACATTTGTGCTGTGAATGGTTCTTCCCCAGGACTCCTGCATTGTGGCTGTCAAACTGTCATTGGCCATTCAGTGGACTGGTATTGTAGTAGTTAACAGAGCTTGTAATGAATTGTTCAATCATACCATGAACATAAAAAAGGAAGAAAAATTCAGTTTGATGCTACAAATTTAATTGATATCATGAATTGCAAAAGAAACTAAATGTAATAGGCGTTTCATTTTGCCCATGTTTTCAGAAACAGCATATCCATGTAATATTGTTTTGTATAATAGAACCTGTCTATTTTCATTACTTTTCAAATAACTCAATTGATTTTCAGTGACCAATGAATGAATTGTGTGTTGTTTATCTATTTCAAATAAAGGCAAGCTATTTTATTATTTCTGTTTTCTTTGCTTAGCAAATGCATTTGTATAGTGACACTGATATTTGTAAACCCTTTCCAAGATGTGAGACATTCAATGCCCATGGTGCTAGTTTAACACATGGTTGTGTAAATTGTCCTCCTTCTGTTGTTAATGCCTTTACACTTGAAATAATGATTTATGATACAGACAGACAAGTGCTGATAACTGTGTCAAGGATTTTGTATAAATTATAGCTCTTATTCACCTTCACTGGTGATTCTAGTTTTTAGTTCACCTGAGCACAATGTACTCAAGGTGAGGTTTTGTGATCACCCTGCGTCTGTCGTGCGTTGTCAGTCATCTGTATTGTGTTGTGTGTAGTCAACAAATTGCTTTAAACGACATCTCCTTTGAAACCACTGGACAGAATTTGATTGAACTTGGCAGGGATGATCCTTGGATGAACCCTCACAAAAGTTGCTAAAATTAACTTGATCCATGGAGAACTCTGGTTGCCATGGCAAGGGAAAGAAACAAATATGGAAACTTTAAAAATCATCTCCTTCAAAACTACTGGCCAGATTTCAAAATGTTTTAGTACAGACTGATGTTCCTCGAGTATTCCTATACTCCAGTGATCAATCCAGCGCTTCTATGGCCCTCTTGTTGTTATACTGAGAACTGAGAACACATTATGCTGCTTTTCAGCTTCATGTAATGGGGGTATCTGGATAGCTAATTAGTTGATGCACTAGGTTTCCCCCAATATTTGGTCCTAGAGTTGTCCATTGGTTTCCCTGGGATTCTAGGAGCATGTGTAAGACACCATCATCACCAGTGAGAATATTTTCATTAGTGAAATTATTCTGTACAGTTGTTAAAGTCTAGGTTAAAAGTTAAATCATAAGGGTCAGACAGCCTAACATCAATCTGCCAGTAACTGACAGAATTCTTATTACTTAAAGCAGTGGGAGACTTGAACCAATGTAGAGACCTTGGTGGTTTTGAACCAACATTCTTCATGTTGATAACTAGGGCTGCACACGACTATGGTACAGAGGTGGAACATGACTTGAATATTTTTATAACACCTGTTCATGGGTATCATAATGTCAAGGTAGATAACTCTCAATTTAAAATATTACAAATTATGGCCCATATTTTCCCTTAGAAACTTTGGTTAAAGGTTTTGCATGCAAGGAATTCTTGCTTATATCTGGCTTAGGATTGATTTCAATTTTTTTTAATATGTTCAGTGGTATTATATAGACAGATAGTTTTTGACTGAGTATAATGCAGATTATGGCCACATTTTGACTTTTTGATTAAGTTTTGCATGCAACCTACTGTACAGTTTATGTCTCAGAAATTGTTTAAGGTATTAACTTGAAAGTTTTTGAGTGTGTTCATGGGCATCAGAAAACAAAGGAAGATAACTTTTTGACTGAATTTAATACAAATTATGGCCCTTTTCTAACTTGGATATTTTGGTTAAAGTTTTTCATGCAAAGTGTTATTATGCTCATGTCTCAGTTACTAGGCATGATGTTGATTTTAGACTTCATAAATATATTCAAGGTAATTCATTTTTGACTGTTATCATACACAGGGTATGAGAAGGACAAGACTTGAAACACATTTCATTTGATTTACTAACAAGCATTTCGAATAGTCGTGGGTGCTGTCCTCTGTCAACTCGTGTTTATTCTATGAAAAGTCATCATCCATGACTTTTGCGACACAAAACTGAAGGAATGTAAAACTGAAAAAAAAACTAATATCTTGTTGTCTCTGTCTAACCTGATGCCATTGTGGTTGCAAGTGAAACGGTAATAAAACATTGACAGAAATATTGAGATTTCAAGAAATGCTGTAATCAAACTTAACATACTTTATAACTTGTTATATACAAAATATAAGAAATAGCATGCCATTCAAACATAGTATCTACTAAAAGTGTGTGTAATAAGCAACATAATTTTTCAACAAGTTTGCTTTTTTATATATATTTTTTTTTTTTTACCCTATCAGCAAATAAGTTGACTCCATCTAAGCATAATCTTGAACTAATTTATAAACTAACGTTTAATACCAAAGAAACCAAACCTGGACATTTGACAAAAATTTTTAAAAAATAACTACGAATAATTGAACCAGACAGGCAGCTTTAATGTTTCCATGATATAAAATTAAATTATTTACATAGACTATGCTGCGATAAGTCGACTATATAACGTTACACAAATGGCTGGAATCTTTAACAATTGATTGGAAGCAAAGCATCACATACTAAATAATCCTAGATGTGCCGTGGTTTAATAATGTTGTACATTATAGATGCAAAGGTCGTGGGTTGGAACCATATGCACAGTATTGGTTAAACCGAGGATCTGTCGTGAGGGATCACCAGATGTGTTTCCCAACCGCCATATACATGTAATAAACCCTAAAATTCAAAAGATCAAGATATCGATACCCGCATTAATAGCTTTGCTCAATAAAGGCACACATTTTATGACAATATTTCGCTAAAAAACAAAACAAAAAAACCAGCTGCATTCACAATTCACATGCTAAAATATGCGCAGTATAAAATAGAATAGTGTACGTAATCATGGCATTTAAACCTAACCTTATTTATACTTGTGCACTTTATTAGTAAACCTCATTTATCCGATCTAAAATACTTCTCATGTTTATTTTTATTTTAAGAATAACGTTTGTGCTATTTAAAAGTTTTTTGAATCTGACATTTTGAATATAAATCAGGCACATTTGATACGTTCCTCTCTCTATATATATGCATTGAGTTGTCAGTTTTGTTCACAAGTATTAAGTTTAAAGCCAGAGATGTGAAAAATGTACCTCCGTGTTAAAGCTATAGCCGATTTCAAAAAGAAAAATAATAGGTATACTATGCGTGGTATGTGTATACATATGAAATTCTGCTTGCAGCGCGTGTATGAAAAGATAATAAATTCAGATCTCTT
This sequence comes from Solen grandis, assembly GCA_021229015.1. NCBI lineage: Eukaryota > Metazoa > Mollusca > Bivalvia > Adapedonta > Solenidae > Solen > Solen grandis. Next base: position 25,491,001 of record CM037795.1, on the reverse strand, counting down.
GTTTGTGAGTTCATTAAAATGAAAACGCACATTCTGCCTTATTGATCAAGTAAGTACCTGGATAGAAATATCTAAGTAGATAGTATGAGAACAGACTTTCGCATTTTTTCTTCGTTTTCAATTGGTTTATATGCCTCTAATATGTATAGATGGGGTGTTTTGAGAACCCTAAGTCTTCATTCTCCATGGTGTGATTTAGGTAACAAACGTTGCATACAGTTTGATGATCTTGACCATTCACACACACCCGTCGCCCCACAGGTGTGATAAGTTATTAATAGGCGTATAATTCTAACATTTGAAGTTTGTAAACTGTAAAATGCAAGACAAACGATGCTGTTTATCCAACTCAAACCTGCAATCTCGATACCACACTACGCATTCTTTCACGCACTCAAAATACAGGGCCCACCGTTTTGGAGGCACCGTGTTCTCAAAAATAATTAACATACTTGAGTATTTCGTGCACAGACTCAAAATTATGACCATCAATGTTCAGTAGATTTAATATTTGAGTGTGAGATTTTTGACCTCCTGTGGCCCAATGATCTGTCTGGCCAGATGACAAGTGTGGAACTCGACATACACAAGTGTATCTAGTGTCACACATGGTTACTTCTCCCACACCTTCTTTGTGGAATAGTAATAAATGTACACTCGAGCACCTGTGATTTGTATCATGGACAGTACGATGTACAGCATGTATCCCCCGGGGAGGACCACCTCTAGCCTCTCAATCAACCAACGTCAAATCCTTGGAATAGTATTCAGTTGTTACAGCTTCCGTCTCCTTTGTTGGCAGAAAGAAGAAAATGGAGGCACTAATGCTGAATATAAGCCCACCCCAGGCGAACCCGTATGTCCAGTCAAAATCCCACCGCTGGACTGTCTCGTGTTCTCTGATGTCCGCCCCAAATTTTACAGGAAATATTATGACCACCAACAGCTCCAGAGTGGCTGGAAGAGAAAATTTGCTTTTATATTTTACCTAATGTTTCTAAAAGGGTCAAGATAAAAATAAATACATGTAACTTGTTTATCAGTAGGCATGCAGATACGTAAAACAGTGTTAACATTGATTTGCGACAAAACACTTAAATGACCATAATTCGCTAATTCTCTTTCAATAATGGTATGTTGTTTTTTCTTTTTTTGTGTGTGTTATTTGCAACGTTTTCCCCCGTACCGAATGAATACAAGAGGGTAACGTACGTGACAGCGGATTCAAAATTTGTAGTTTCAAACTCCCTTGTGGGAAAATATTTTTCATGGCTTTCAATTGCCAAGTATTGGTCCAACTAAGAAATCGTTGAGAGGGATTAGTATAATACATAGTTTTGTTTCCCAACCGACATAAAAACATCTTGACCATAAAACTGTCCGATACTGCATATATAAAGGCTAGTTTTTGGACACATCTTAACAAACTATTATTTAGATTCTTACCCAAGTCAATTTATTTCATAAACATTAACAGTCACATCCTCATCTTCATTCAAAATATTCTGTTCAACATATCCTTTAAACCTGACTTAAGGAATAAAAAAAATTGTAAACTCATGAGGACGCATAACCAGGTAAATGTAATGTACTGCCACTCTTAAACATTTGAAACTTGCTTAAAAATCAAAATCAAGAAGGATTTATGATGCAGCTGGCTTCTTATATCGCTTAAATAGAGCTCCTATATAAACGTGTACACTGTTGTAACAGTGACATAAAATATGTCGAGGTAAGTGTGGTCCAAAAAGAGACAATGAAATGTGATACACATTGTATATAGATATAGCCGCAGCTGGCTTCACAAGTTGGAAATCTGAAAAGTCAAATGATATTAATGCCACATTCTTGCATTTCAGTAATGCATGCGCCGTGATTTTCGACATTTGTGTCGGGTTCTTTTTATCCAAAGGTGGCTGAGTCGTGTCTCAGTTTCTGAATCAAGTAAGAAACACTTTCGTATTCATTTATTATATACAGTAAATGCATTCATTGCTATATATAATGTTCAATGACAAACAAGTGATATGAGGGACATGGAGTGACTTTGTGAAGCACATTTGAGCTCGGAAAATTCACCGTGTTCCATTTAACTATCACTGTCAATGTAAATCATGCAACAATACTAAGATCTAGAAGCAACAGGCACACTTCTATAAAACGCAACATGAGACGAAATAGACAGGTTATGAAGCAATCTAACTGACAGCCACACTCTGGTGAGGGAGATCGTCCAAAAAGTAATTTGTGATTGTAGAGAAACTGGTTTTAATATACCATATTCCTAGTCCTGATATTAGCTCAGTCACTTTTCATGAAACTTAATAGTCATGTTTTCTCGGAATTCGGGAGCTCGCGATAGAAACAGTCTGTAGTAAGACTATGTTGATAATGTATATATGCAGGTAGTGGTATTTTGAACAGTAATTAATACAAAAGAGAGGACCATATATTGGCTCCAGAATTGTATTAGGAGTAACGGACTATGGCAAACATAAAGCAAATAATCACAATCAAGTTAATGATATAACATATACCGACAACAGCCATCAGCGAGGCAGTCAGGGTGAACACGACACTTTTTCTTTGATCCCCAAACCTGGCATACCAGAGCCCGATAAGACCACAGATGGCGGCGATGACGCTCAGTAGCAAGGATATTATGCTGAATATAAGGCAAATGGTGATCCAGTCTGGAACAGATAGGAGGAATGGGATCTCTTATTAGACATTGATATCAAATATTGAACTACTGACGTGACCCTGAAACCAAGCATGTAATCTCTTTTGTTTAAATTTATGCTATTGCTATTACACGATCACTTGATACAAGACATTTGTATATTGAAGGTTGATTATACATTTTTATCAATGGATATCCGTTTGACACATTGTTAGAACACATAGTAAACCATCACCGCAACCGAACATAATTATATGAACGAGCCAAAGACTCAGAGTACACAGCGGCACGAGGGAAAAACGACGCTCGATTGAGTTCAAAGCGGCACGAGAGTAAAACGACCGATCGACTTAGTTCACAGCGACACGAGGGAAAAACGACCGCTCGACTGAATTCACAGCGACACGAGGGAAAAACGACCGCTCGACTGAGTTCACAGCGACACGAGGGAAAAACGACCGCTCGACTGAGTTCACAGCGACACGAGGGAAAAACGAGCGACACGAGGGAAAAACGACCGCTCGACTGAGTTCACAGAGGCACGAGGGTAAAACGACCGCTCGACTGAGTTCACAGCAACACAAGGGAAAAAAGACCGCTCGACTGATTTCACAGAACACGAGAGAAAAACGATTGCTCCACTGATTTCACAGAGGCACGAGGGTAAACGACCAAATAAGGTTGCCGAACATTTCTGTTTTAAATGTTCAAAATCTTCAACTCACACTTATTTCTATAAAGTACTCTACTAAACGATTAAACTAGTTTTCTACATTGTATTTGGAAGGAAGCAGCTTACTTTTGAAGAAAATGTAGTTATAGTCGAAGCTGTTCATAAATACTTTAAAGATTCAAAATGTATTCTCATTAAAATGTTGTTCTCAAATCATATATATTTCATACATTTTCCCACATAAATGCATTGGTGAGTAGTGCTGCATGTCTAGCCGCCAAACCACATGTTCCGTATTTGTCCTGAATGTCTAGTTGTGGTCACTTTAATTACTCATGAACATTTTCTATGGAACGTATAAACTGCCTGCTGCATATACTTCTTTAATGGTGCTGTGGTTTTGATATACGGTGCTGTGGCTTTGATAAATGATTAAATCGTTCTGATATATAGTGCTGTAGTTTTGATAAATGGTGAAGTCGTTTTGATATACGGTATTGTGGCTTTGGTAAATTGTGAAGTCGTTTTAGTATATGGTGATGTCGTTTTGATATATTGTTCTTCAGTTTAGCTAGACCTATTAGGTGATGTCATTTCATATGTGGTGTAGTGGTTTTGATATATCGTGATGTCGTTTTGTTATCAACTCGGCCCAACGCAACTCAACATGTTTATTATGTAAATAAAGGCCTTCAGCCATAAGTCAATGCCATCTATAAATAGTCAGTATCACCATATAACAAAACTACTGCAACACATATATGAAATGACATCACCAAAAAGATCGAGCAACGCGACAGAACAATATATCAAAACAACAACACCAAATTATTTCAAAACGACTTCGCATATAAAAACCCTTAACCTCCATATATCAAAACCACAGCACTTTTTTAAACCATCTTTCAAAACGACTTAAACATATATCAAAACAATTTGAACATTTATCAAAACCACAGCACCATAATCATTTAAAAACGACTTGACCATTTATCAAAACCACAGCACGAGATAAAAAAACGACTTGACCATTTATCAAAATCACAGCACCATAATCATTTAAAAACAACTTGGCCATTTATCAAAACCACAGCACAAAATATAAAAACGACTTGAACATTTATCAAAACCACAGCACCATAATCATTTAAAACCGACTTGACCATTTATCAAAACCACAGCACAAAATATAAAAACGACTTGACCATTTATCAAAACCACAGCACCATAATCATTTAAAACCGACTTGACCATTTATCAAAACCACAGCACAAAATATAAAAACGACTTGACCATTTATCAAAACCACAGCACCATAATTATTTTAAAAAAAACAAAACGACTTGACTTGACCATTTATCAAAACCACAGCACCATAATCATTTAAAAACGACTTGACCATTTATCAAAACCACAGCACAAAATATAAAAACGACTTGACCATTTATCAAAACCACAGGACCATAATCATTTAACAAGAGGGCCATGATGGCCCTGGATCGCTCACCTGATATTATTAGGCCATGTAAAATCAAGCGACCCCTGGGGCAGAGCCAATTTTGACCCCAGGGTCATGATTTGAACAAACTGGGTAGAGGTCTATTAGCCCATGTTATATACCAAATATCTAAACTCCAAACCTTGTGGTTTTTGAGAAGAAATTTTTCTAGCTTTTTTCCAAAATAAGTCTATGTAAAATCAAGTGATCCCTGGGGCGGGGCTAATTTTCACCAAATATCTAAACGCCAGGCCATGTGTTTTTTTCCTAAAAAATTAGCCTATGTAAAATCAGGTGACCCCAATGGCGGGGCCAAATTTGACCCCAGGGCCATGGTTTGAACAAACTAAATATAGATCCACTAGACAATGCATGATTCATGATTTGAACAAACTTGGTAGAGGTCTATTAGCCCATATCACATACCAAATATCTAAACTCCAGGCTTTGTGATTTCTGAGAAGAAGATTTTTCAGGTTTCTCCTATATTAGTCTATGTTAAATCAAGTGACCCCTGGGGTGGGGCCAATTTTAACCCCAGGGCCATGTTTAAAAAAAAAACCAATTCAAGTTTTTTCCTATATTAGCCTATGTAAAATCAGGGACCCCTTTGGTGGGCCAAATTTGACCCAATGATCATGATTTTTATAAACATTGTAGAGACCCAGTAAGCAATGCTACATACCAAATATCCAAACTCCAGGCCTTGTGGTTTCTGAGAAGAAGATTTTTCAAGTTTTTCCTATATTAGCCTATGTTAAATCAAGTGACCCCTGGGGCGGTGCCAAATTTGACCCCAGGGCCATGATTTGAACAAATTTGGTTGTGATCTACTAGACAGTGCTGCACACCAAATATCTTAACTCTATGCCTTGTGGTTTCTGAGAAGAAGATTTTCCAAGTTTTTTTCCTATATTAGCCTTTGTTAAATCAAGTGACCACTGGGGCGGGACCAATTTTGACCCCAGGGTCATGATTTGAACAGACTTGGTAGAGATCCACCAGATAATGCTACATACCAAATATCTTAACTCTATGCCTTGTGGTTTCTGAGAAGAAGATTTTCCAAGTTTTTTTCCTATATTAGCCTTTGTTAAATCAAGTGACCACTGGGGCGGGGCCAATTTTGACCCCAGGGCCATGATTTGAACAAACTTGGTAGTGATCTACTAGACAATGCTGCACACCAAATATCTAAACTCCAGGCCTTGTGGTTTCTGAGAAGAAGATTTTTTCAAGTTTTTCCTATATTAGATTATGTTAAATCAGGTGACCCCTGGGGCGGGCCAATTTTGACCCCAGGGTCATAATTTGAACAATCTTGGTAGAGAGTCAAACGATCATGCTACATACCAAATATCTAAACTCCAGGCCTTGTGGTTTCTGAGAAGAAGATTTTTTCAAGTTTTTCCTATATTAGATTATGTTAAATCAGGTGACCCCTGGGGCGGGCCAAATTTGACCCCAGGGCCATGATTTGAACAAACTTGGTAGTGATCTACTAGACAATGCTGCACACCAAATATCTAAACCCCAGGCCTTGTGGTTTCTGAGAAGATTTTTCAAGTTTTTCCTATATTAGCCTATGTTAAATCAAGTGACCCCTAGGGCGGGGTCAATTTTGACCCCAGGGTCATAATTTGAACAATCTTGGTAGAGAGTCATAAGATCATGCTACATACCAAAAATCGAAAGGCTAGGCCTTGTGGTTTCGGAGAAGAAGATTTTTAAAATTTTCATTTTTAAAATCTATTTTTAGCTCCTGTGACCTAGATTTTTGACCAATCAAAATAATTTTAACAACTTTGGTAAAGGGCCCCATAATGAACATTCCTGTGAAGTTTTATCAAAATCCAGTGAGTAGTTGAGAAGAGATGTTGTTTAAAGAAATTGTTGACGACGGACGCGCGGACGCACGGACGCACGCACGCACGCACGACGGACGACGGACAAAAGGCGATCACAAAAGCTCACCATGAGCACATTGTGCTCAGGTGAGCTAAAAACGACTTGACCATTTATCAAAACCACAGCACCATAATATTAAAAACGACTTGACCATTTATCAAAACCACAGCACCATAATCATCTAAAAACGACTTGACCATTTATCAAAACCACAGCACCATAATCATATAAAACGACTTGATCATTTATCAAAACCACAGCACCATAAAAAATTAAAAACAAATTGATCATTTATCAAAACCACAGAACAAAATATCAAAACGACTTAACCATTTATCAAAACCACAGCACAAAATATAAAACGACTTAACCATTCATCAAAACCACAGCACCAAATATCAAAACGACTTAACCATTTATCAAAACCACAGCACCATATAACAATACCACAACACCATATTTCAAAACGAATTAACCATATATCA
>CM037795.1:25433654-25483654 GCA_021229015.1 Solen grandis | reverse complement strand
ACAGGGCATTGTTCTGACAATATTTCTTGAGCTTTGTTAGTATAACATCTCGATAATACTGACCTGTAACACTTTCGCCTTTCGGCACCGGAATTTGTACAGCTATACCATCACATGAGAAGAATATGCAATAAAGGACCTTCTTTGTGCTTATGGTGCTTTTGACAACTACAGGCCTTCTACTGTGTTTGGTTAGCCATATTTTGTTTCCAATTTTTCTGACTGGTTCGAAATAGTGTACCCATGTTTGTCACCAGTAACATTGTTTGCAAACTGTCTTTGATTGAAGTTTGGAAACATTTTGAGCAATTGCTTAGCAGTTTGTACTCGTACCCTTTTTTGGTCATCTGTCAATATATGTGGTTTCCATCTGGCAGAAATATTATGTACTCTCAAAATACACTTCAAAATGAAATGCACCCACGATAGCGATATGCCAACAGCTTTGGCAATATCACAAATCGTGTACCTGCCATCACTTTCAATTATTTCCCTGACTTTAGAGACATTTGTCTTGCCTGTTTTAGTAACAGGTCAGCCAGATTTTGCTGCATCTTTGACAGACTCTGTGCCAGTCAGAAATTTTTTTCTCCACCTATGAACTGTCTCATTAGATACCTTATCAGACCCTTAAACTTCCTCCAATTCAGTAAAAATCTGCTTTACCGAATGACCGAGTTTTGTGCAAACTATTTTTACAACAGTGGTCAACGACTGGCTCTATTAAAATTACGGTAAGTTTAAAACTGTGTTGGGCTGAAGGCTCGTGTTTTATACTGTTGGAAGGTATTGAATAGAGTTATTCAGGCGTATCAACATCCACAAAATCATGCAAAGCGTTAAATGCACTGTGGTACAATACACATTACATATCAAACAACCCCCGTAAGTTTGGTATCTGGCAAAAACTAAGTTACCCTGCATATCTGCAGCTTGACAAACCCTCTTCCACTTGAAACACACACAATTTCAGTGCCTTCAGCACTTTGATTTTGCTATTAGACCCCTTGGTTCTTTGACGTGCCCGTTGTATAGCAGCAATACATGGAAGACAAGTTCCTGGGTAGAACCAGTACTGAGTACTCAGATTTCCCATAGCAAACCCATTTTGCCCAGATCCAGGCAATGGTGCATCAGGTACAAATTTTATACATTTTTGGTTTGACACAATTACCGGAGAAAGTGCCCTGATTGAGATTCTAACCCCAGACCTCCTGAACGCAAAACGGACACTCTACCACTGAGCTATTGCGCCGTTAAAACATTACCTTGAAACTTTAAATTGGATAGACCTCATAAAGGAGATTTGCAGTACACAAGTATCTTAACCCTGCACATGATATTTTTGGAGTTATTGCCCTTTGTTAAATTTATACTTTTTAGCTCATGTGAGTACAGTGTGCTCAAAGTGAGCTATTAGGATGGGTCAATGTCCATTGTCCATCATCCATCGTCCGTCATCAACTTTTACTTTATTCAACATCTTCTCCTAAACCACTGGGCCAATTTTAAAAAAACTTCACAGGAATGTTTCTTGGGTGATGCCCTTCATAGTTGTTCAAAGAACTTGATTCCATGCAGAACTCTGGGTTCATGGCTATGGAAAGAAAAAAAAACATATGAAAACTTATGAAATCTTCTCTTCCAAAACTTCTGGCAAGATTTCAAAATAATATGGCACAGATGTTTCTTGGGTAACCCTCTACCAAGATTGTTCAAATTATTCCAGTCCGTAAAAAAACATGGCTGCCAGGGGGTATGCTAATTTGCCATATATATATGGTGAAAATTTAAAAGACATCTCCTCCAAAACTCCTAGCCAGATTTTTAGCTCACCTGAGCAAAGCTCAGGGAGAGATTTTGTGATCACTTGATTGTCTGTCGCCCGTTGTGCATCGTGCACCAACAATTTCAGCAATCTTCTCCACTGAAACTACCAAATTGATTTTCATCAAATTTTACCAAAATGATACTTTAGTTAGCCTAATGCAAATTCCTATTTATTTTTTTTCAATTCCATGAAAAACCCTAGTTGCCATGGCAACCAGAACATAAAATCTTTAAAATGCCTTTCCTCTGAAATATATAGACCTACAGATTTCATATTTGGTACATAGCATCAGCTCATGTTGCCTCAACATCATTGCAAGATTTTGGGGTCACAATGGGCCATTCCCAAGGACCACACCTGGATTTTTGTATAGAACTGTATAGGGAATTCTTCAAAAAATCTTCTCTTCCGAAACCACTGTATGGATTTTCACTAAAATGATACTTATGTAAGCCTGAGGTTAATTCCTAATTTCTGTTGAATTTCATGAAGAACTTTGGTTGCCATGGCAACCAGAAGACATAACTTTTGTTGTGCGTCAACAATTTCAACAATCTTCTCCTCTGAAACTACCAAATGGATTTCATCAAATTTTTCCAAAATGATACTTATGATAGCTTAATGCAAATTCCTAATTTGGCAGGGATGTTCCTTAGGTGAAATGATAGCTTAATGCAAATTCCTAATTTGGCAGGGATGTTCCTTGGGTGAACCTTCACAATAGTTGCTAAAATTATTCCAATCCATAAAAAAACATGGCCACCAGGGGCGGGGCTAATTTGCCTTATATGTATATTTTTTAAGACTAAGTGAAATCTCTAAATGACATCTCCTTTGAAATCGCTGGACAGAATTTGATTTAAGTTGGCAGGGATGATCCTTGGGTGAAGCTTTACAAATGTTGCTTAAATGACTCCAATCCGTAAAAAAAATGGCCACCAGGGCAAGGCTAATTTGCTATTTATGTATATAGTAAAATCTTTAAATCACATCTCCTCAGAAACCGCAGGACAGAATTTGATTTAATTTGGCAGGGATTATCATTGGGTGAAGCTTCACAAAAATTGCTAAAATTATCCCAATCCGTAAAGAAACATGGCCACCAGGGGCAGGGCTAATTTGCTTTAAATGTATACAGTGAAATCTTTAAATGACATCTCCTCTGAAACTTCAGGACAGAATTTAATTAAATTTGGCAGGGATGATCATTTGGTAAAGCATCACAAAAGTGGATAAAATTATTCCGATCCATAAAAAAACATGGCCAACATGCAGGGATGGGGCTAATTTGCCTTATATGTATATAGTGAAATCTTTAAACAACATCTTCTCTAAAACCGCTTGACAGAATCTAATTATATTTGGCATGGATGATCCTTGGGTGAAGCTTCACGAAAGTTGCTGAAATTATTCTGATCTATAAAAAACATAACTGCCAGGGACGGGGCTAATTTGCCTTATATCTATATATTTTGAAATCTTTAAACAACATCTCTGAAACAGCTGGAGAAAATTTGATTAAGTTTGGCAGGGAGGATCATTTGGTGAAGCTTCACAATAGTTGATAAAATTATTCCGATCCATTAAAAACTTGGCCACCATGGGCGGGGCTAATTTGCCTTATATGTGTATAGTGATATCTCTAAATGACATTTCCTCTGAAACCGCACGACAGATTTTAATATAATTTAGCAGGGATGATCCTTGGGTGAAGCTTCACAAAAGTTGCTAAAATCATTCTGATTCATAAAAAAATATGGCTGCAAGGGGCAGGACTTATTTGCTATATATGTATATATTGAAAACTTAAAATGACCTATCCTCTGAAACTGCTAGACAGAATTTGATAAAACTTTGCAGGGATCATCTCCTTCAAAGCTACTAGCCACATTTCAAAATGTTTTAATACAGACTGATGTTCCTTGGGTAACCCTATACTCAGGTGAGCGATCCAGGGCCATCATGGCCCCCTTGTTCATATATGTATATAAGTACAAATTTGAAAAATCTTCTTGTGCAAAGTACTGGCTGAATTTCAAATTTATTTGGCACAGATGTTCTTTAGGTCACTCTCTACCAAAAGCGGAGCTAATGTGATCACCTTAAGTTGTCCGTTGTCCATCCGTGCATCCGTCCGGTGTCAACATCTTTAAACGACATCTCCTAAACCACTGGGCCAAATTTGATGAAAATTGCTTGTGATGTTTCTTGCATGAAGCTCTACAAAAGTTTTTCAAATGGTTTCGGTCTGTTGCATATCTGGGTCACAGGATCTAAAAATAGATTTTAAAAGTGAAATTTCTTCTTCTCTTCAAAACCGCATGGCCTAGAGCTTAGATATTTGATATGTGGAATTTTCTTATGAATCTTTACCAAGTTTGTTCATATCATGATCCTGCCCTAGGGGTCACTTGATTTTACATAGACTATCATTGAAAAAACTAGAAAAATCTTCTTGTCAGAAAACATAAGGTCTGGAGTTTAGACATTTGTTGTGTAAATGGCCTCATAGACATCAACCAAGTTTGCTCAAATCATGGCCCTGGGGTCAAAATTGGCTCTGCCTTAGGGGTCACTAGACCTGTATAGGGAAACCCTCAAAAGATTTTCTCAGAAAACACAAAACCTGGAGTTCAGATGTTTACTAGTGGACCTCAACCAAATTTGTTCAAATCTTGACCCTGGTGTTAGAATTGATCCCACCCCAGGGGTCACTTGATTTTATATAGAATTGTTAGAGCTATGACCTTCAAAATTTGGATGGCAGGTACAGTTTTTTTGTGGAATTTAGATGATCTTGCTGTTTTCTGCATGGTTTATGTATTCAGTATGACTCATAGTACTATAATATGTAATGAAGGCAATGTTTCTCAGGTGAGCGATTCAGGGCCATCTTGGCCCTCTTGTTGTTTTTTTGTCTGGACCATAACTCAAAAAGATTTAATTTATTAAGCAATTAAAAAAAATTTTTTGGGGAACCTTTTAAATTTAATTATTGCCCATTGTTAATTTTCAGACTTCATTTTTGTCCCAGCTGTAACTCAAAAAGTATAAAGGATATCAAGATGAAACTTCATATGTTGATTAATGTCTTTGAGGGGGAGTGCAGTGACTAAAAACCATAACTCTTTGTCATAAAATATTTGAGTTATGGCCCTTTGTAAGTTTTTATACTTACTTATTATCCGGGCTGTAACTCAAAATGTATAAAAGGTATCAAGATGAAACTTCAATTGTGGATATATCTCACTGATGGGGAGTGCAGTGACTAAGAACCATAACTCTCCTGTGCATAATTTTGGATTTATTACCCTTTGTAAATTTTCTTACATAATTTTTGTACCAGACTGTAACTTGAAAAATATAAAAAGGTTTTAAGATGAAGCTTCATATATTGATAGGTTTCATTTATGGGAAGCGCAGTGACCAAGAACTGTTACTCTTTGAGTTATTGCCATTTGTAAATTTTTGTCAGGACCAAAACGCAAAAAGTATAAAAGGTTTAATGATGAAACTTCATGATTATGTGGATAGATCTCATTGAAGGGAAGAGCAGCGCCTAAGGGCTGTAACTCTCATTCAAGTCATTTTAAATTTCTTGTGACAAAGCAACATGCTGGGGTATTTGCGACAAGGCAATGGCAGTTCTAGTTTGGCACATATGTTCCATATCACTCTCTACGAAGATTGCTCAAATTGCTTTGATTTGTTGAAAAACATGGCTGCCAGGGGGCGGAGCCCATTTTTCTTATATACTGTAATCACTCTAAGGTTTGGGACAGAAAAAAAAAATATTTTGTCCCAAAACTAAGAGACAGAAAAATTATTTTTTTTCAAAAATTGTCCTTAGACTTATGTTAATCACTGATTTTATCATAAAGTCTAGTCATATCGTCAATTTTCAGTGTGGACTAATAAACATCATAAACATACATATTAATCCACATATATATATGTACATGTGTGTGTGTGTGTATGTGTGTACGATTCTTTAATAATAAAAACATTTATTTTGTGTTAAAAAGATTAGATTTTATTTAGATCTACTTAACATTGATTACAATGTTTAATGCATAAAGTTTTATATTTATGCTTTCTTCCGGCCATCAGTGGAATAGTGTATATTTTGGGACTTATAAATAAAACCAGAATTGCTATTCTAACGTCATTTTTTGAGACGTGTCAAAAACAAGCACATATACAGTCTCAGAATCTTTATCCATCTGCTGTTAATTGGACCACTGTGTGATTTGTTATCGTCTGCCCATTAATGACTTGACTATTTGAGTTTACTGTCGCCTCGACAGTATTTCAGTCATATAGCGACGTCCAGCTAATTACAGGTGGAGGAAGACTCCGAATGTAGGCAGGCATCCGGGTAGAACCACCGGCCTACTGCAAGCCAGCAGGAAGGCTTCCTCACATGAAAATCCAAATGACCCTGCTGGGATTCGAACCCATGTGGTGCCAATTAATGACACGTACACATCCCTCCAACCCCATTCCGTTCCGTGGGGCGAAATGTTGTTCTAACATGTGACAGACAATGTATCATGTTTGGGGGTAGAGCAAAGAGGGGTGGGAATTGGAGATAAATAATTGGAATATTTATCGGCTTTATCAATTAGAAAAATGAAAAAATACTTCACTTGCTTTAAGTAAATATCACAACAATGTAAATTTCATGCACATACATCTAAAAAGCCATACGAAATTTGTGTTATGGTATGTAGAAGTGAAGGAGTTTAATAAGAGTAATTACGTCAGTGTGAAAATTGCACTTCATTTGCAATTTACCGCTAGCTGAGGTGTACTTTCTATGATGTGTCTATATGACGAGTTTTGTTAAGATTTAAATGATTGGTAAACAGCTGATCTAATTATCATTTATTGTTTACACTTCCGGTAAGTAAGGATTAGCTATTCTCCGTGACCTTTTTATCCATGGTAAGATATACTAAAGCAATCATTTACGTCTTTATTACGATGAACCAACTGCATTCTAACCTTACTCACTCTAGCTTTAGTATTGCCTTGAAAGCTGCTAATTACCCGATGATAATTGTTTCAACTGATAGACTGGCGAATCTGCTACCTGTCTGAATCATGCAATTTGATTGGATAAGGACGATCACACTTTGCCTGTGGCTGTGTACAGCACACTGGTCAGGATTGATACTAACACATGTTCTTACGTAATCTTCCTGATGCTGTATCATAGCTCGGTAATACAATGGATTATACTGAATTCAAAGGGAAACCAGTTTGATTTAAGTCAGATTTGATTTTCACCTCCCGGCCGGAGATCGGGAGACAAGTCGAAATCCTGGGAGATTTAATCTCCCGCCGGGAGATATGGCATGTATGTTATGGAAAAAATTGTCTCAAAACTTAGTCAGTAAAAAATTATCAAATTAAAAGTGTCCCAAAATTTAGAGGCAAATTTAGTGGCACAAAAAATAATTTTCTCAAAAATCAAGGGTGTCCCAAAATTTTGAGTGTCCCAAAACTTAGAGTGATTACAGCAGTACAAATTTGAAAAATCTTCTTTTCCAAAAATACTGGCTGGATTAATTTGGCACAGATGTATTCCTTAGGTCATTACTACCAAGATTGTAAAAAAGATTTTGATGCGTTGAAAAACATGGCCGCCAGGGGGTGGAGCCTGTTTTCTTATATGCATATAGTTCAAATTTGAAAATTCTTGCCTAAAAGTAATGGTTGGATTTCAAAGTTTGTTGGCACAGATGTTCCTTTGGTCACTTTCTACCAAGATTGTTCAAATTATTTGGATTGGTCAAAGAACATGACCACTAGGTGGTGGAGCCTGTTTTCCTTATTTGTATATAGTACATTTGAAATATGTTTTTGTGCAAAAGTACTGGCTGGATTTCAAAGTTATTTGGCACAGATGTTTCTTAGGTCACTCTCTACCAAGATTGTTCAAATTATTTTGATCCATTGAAAAACATGGCTGCAAGGGGGCGAAAGCCCATTTTCCTTATTTGTCATACAGTACAAATTTGAAAATTCTTCTTGTCCAAAAATATGCATTGGATTTATGGCAGGGGGAGCCCATTTTCCATAATATCAAAAGATATTTGCTGTTTCTATTCCTACCTCATTCTCAGGTGAGCGATCCTTGGGGCATCATGGCCCTCTTGTTTTTTGTCCTGAGCATGCACTTTGGGGCATAAAACCTTGAAACTTCATAGATGGATAGACCTCATGTTAGAGAATTGCACTGCTGAGTTATTGCTCTTTGTTAAACTTTATACTTATTTTTGTCCTGAGCATTACTCATGCACTATGAAACAAATTACCTTAAAACTTCATTGGTGGGTAGAAATCATGAAGGAGAATTGCAGTACACAAGAAACTTAACTCTGCACATCATAGTATTTTGTAGTTATTGCCCTTTGTTTAATTTCATACTTAATTTTTTTCTGGAGCTTAACTCATGCACTATGAGACATATTACCTTGAAACTTCATAGCTAATAAAGGTGCAATGCACATGAACCTAAACTCTGCACATCAAAGACCTTTCCCCTAGTACATGTATTACTCGCGACAGTATAAAAGTGACAATATTACATCAAAAATCGCTTTTGATATTCTGAATAAGTATAGAATCTCATATGTAGTTTTAATAAGGTTTAATATAAAATTAAATCACCATGGTTGCATTTCTTAAATGCATTTCCCAAAGGTTCATTGGAGGAAACACTGATCAAACCAATTTTTAGTGATACCAATAGATACTGGGATATTCCGACATATAAGATGCCAACTTTTAGTGTCCTCAGCTGCATTTCGGGATTCATTTTCATTCCGATCTTGAATATAATTTGAACAAATATTCTGCCACGGACAAGCTGCAAGAGGTAGATTCCCTAAAAAAATCTACTCATCCTGTAGGACAACTTGATTGGGAAAGTTTACTGGTTTTGGCACTGTTTGACTTGTTAAAAATTTTTTTACAATGCTTTGTCGAAAGGTTAACATTTACAACTTCATTTAATATTTCATTGGTATAGTGTACATTTAATAATGTTGCATAATAATTGTTTATCACTTTATTTTGTATTCAGGAAATGTTGATATATGGAGTCTAGATTCGGGTATGTCTCCAGTGTATACCTATACTGTGGAGGGGAGACAACTCACTGCAACAGGAGTGTGCCTTAACAAGACTGGGAACTACGTTGCAGTTAGTAACGGCCCTTTCCTTGATATTCTATACAAGGGAAGAAACTGTGGAGAGTTTGTCTCTATTGAAAAACTGGATATGGAAAAAAATGTAAGTATAAGTTATGATATTAATATCACTATTTTGTGCACATTATATTTATGTTTTTTGAAATACCACTTAAAGATCTGCATTTTTGTTGCCCCCCTTTGAAGAAAAGTTAGCATATTTCTTTGCACATGTCAGTCGGTTGGTCGGTATGTTGGTCCATTGGTCAGTCCGTCTGTCAGTAGACTAGACTTTGCCTACAGGCAGAAAGTCCTATTGGGTTTGTACTGTTTATTAGGACTTTCTGCCTACTGGCAGAAAGTCCTATTGGGTTTGTATTGTTTTTTATTATTCTTCTTATTATTATTATTCTTTTTTTCTTCCTCTTATATTTGTGTTAATTTTGAGGTGTTGCCATTGACTCAGAACAATGAAAATTTTATGGCACATATTTCAAACCATGAGCTTTCAGATACAATGAATTTCATATTCATATGACGTCATATAATGTCAGATTTGACGTCAGGTGAAAAAGTTTGTACGCGTTCTACAGCCATTATTTTTGGACCGATTTTTACAGAATGTGTATGTTAGGCTCTTGTTGTGCATCCCGGTGTCTGATTTTCCGAATTCGAAAAAGCAAAGGTTTTATGGTGAATCCAAGATTCGAACTAATGACGTCAAATTTCAAATGGGTATAAAATCGCTTCCAGAAGAGCTAGAAAGCTGATATTTGGACTGAATTTTAGTCTCTTAGTTTACTTTACATCACATGACGTCATTATGCTAATAAAACTTTCGTATTAAAAGGTAACGGTTTTTAAGCCTGTAGGCTTTATTTTTTGTATGATTTGCTTGAAATTTTGTCTGAAGATGCAGTATTAGATTCTATGGAGCCATGTCACTTCAGTTTCCGGAAAATCCCAAAGGTCAAGGTCATATATCAATTATCGGGTTTTTCTTCGCCCTTAAATATTTCAAAAACGGTAAATATTCTATCGAGACACTATGCGTATAATTTGTAGTGCTAAGAAAGACCTTTCAGATGATATTTAGTTTTTGATGATCGGGGTTGAATTGTTTGAGTTATCGTGGAAAAACAAAATTTTGGTAACCCTCAGTGGGTTTAACAGTTTATATCTCGAAAACCTTTGAATTTTGAAAAAATGATGATGAATATTATTTTTAAAGCAATGTTTGGCCGTTCTTTTGATGCTTAAAGTTTAATGATTGACCTAGGATTCATGGAGTAATGGGGAAAAAATGAAATTCGTGCATAAGCTTTGGTGATTTTTTCATTTTTCAGGTGGTTTAAGAGCTTGTATCTCAAAAAGTATGAAAAATATTCCTATAGATAAAGCGTGTGAAATGTAGAGAATTGTAGTCGATTATTTTGGTACCTAAAGTTTTGAAATTGATCCAAGTATAAGGAAGTTACATCAAAAATAAGAATTTAAACATGTAGAATTTCAGCGATTTTGCCGTTATGTAGGAGTTTCTCGACTTATATCTTAAAACTCATATGAAATAAGTCAACACATTAAGCCAGTGAGATGTAGAGAATTTTAAGACGGATGAAAAAAACTACAAAAGCTTGTACGCGCTCTACAGCCGTCATGTCTGGACTGATTTACTTTTTATATTAAGTTCTTGTTGTGCAGGATTATATTCATTTTGCAATATTTGAAAAGATCAAGGATCTATGGCTGAACCAAGTTTCGAACTTTGGACCAGAAAATGTATTGAAGTATTACGAAGCTCTCAGATAAGCTAGAAACATGAAATTTGGACAGAACATTGTGTCCTATTGATTTATTTCCGCTCTGAGAAGACTGATGTTGTATGAAGTAAAATGACGTCATGACGCGTTATCAAATTTTTTATCCAAAATATACATTTTTTTAGCACTGGAAGACAAAGTTTTTGACCAATTTGCATAAAATTTTCACTAATGATGTTCCTTAGATAACTATCTACCAAGTTTGCTTAAATTATTCCAACCCATAAAAAAACATGGCCGTCAGAGGCGGGGCTAATTTGCATTATATGTACATAGTGAAAACTTTAAACGACATCTCCTCTGAAACCGCTGAACAGAATTTAATCAAACTGATGATCCTTGGGTGAACCTTCACAAAAGTTGCTTAAAAAAACTTGATCCATGTAGAACTCTGGTTGCCATGGCAACCAAAAGAAAAAAAATATAAAAACTTTAAAAATCATCTCCTTCAAAATTAATGGCCAGATTTCAAAATGTTTTGGTACAGATATTCCTTGGGTAACTATCTACCATGATTGATAAGATTATTCTGATCCGTAAAAAAACATGGCCGCCTGGGGCGGGGCTAATTCGCTTTGTATGTACATAGTGAAAACTTTAAATGACATCTCTGAAACTGCTGGATAGAATTTGATTAGACGTAGCAGGGATGATCCTTGGGTTAACATTCAAAAACTTTCTAAAATAAACTTGATCCATGTAGAACTCTGGTTGCTATGGCAGCAGAAAGAAAAATATATGAAAACTTTAAAAATCGTCTCCTACCAAGTTTGCTAAAATTATTCCAGTCCGTAAAAGAACATGGCCGTCAGGGGCGGGGCTAATTTGCCTTATATGTACATAGTGAAAACTTTAAACGACATCTCCTCTGAAACCGCTGAACAGAATTTAATCAAACTGATGATCCTTGGGTGAACCTTCCCAAAAGTTGATAAAACTTTAAAAATCATCTCCTTTGAAACTACTGGCCAGATTTCAAAATGTTTTGGTAATGATGTTCCTTAGATAACTATCTACCAAGTTTGCTAAAATTATTCCAATCCGTGAAAAAACATGGCCGTCAGGGGCAGGGCTAATTTGCCTTATATGAACATAGTGAAAACTTTAAACGACATCTCCTCTGAAACCGCTGAACAGAATTTAATCAAACTGATGATCCTTGGGTGAACCTTCACAAAAGTTGCTAAAACTTTAAAAATCATCTCCTTCAAAACTACTGGCCAGATTTCAAAATGTTTTGGTTATGATGTTCCTTAGATAACTATCTACCAAGTTTGCTAGAATTATTCCAATCCGTAAAAAAACATGGCAGTCAGAGGCGGGGCTAATTTGCCTTATATGTTCACAAAAGTTGCTAAACCTTTAAAAATCATCTCCTTCGAAACTACTTGCCAGATTTCAAAATGTTTTGGTAATGATGTTCCTTGAATAAATCTTTTCAAAATTGGTCAATGTCATTACTAAAATTGGTAAATGTGCATGAATTGGCAATTTTCCGGTTCATTGATTTTTACAAGATTTATGTCCCTTGAAACTTAGTCTCTTTAGCTGATTGATATTTCAGCCTTGTTAATGCAATTCCTTGTATGTTTCTGACCTAATCTTTTCAAAACTTGGTCAATGTCATTACTTTATTGGGTAGATATGCACAAAGCAGGGATTTTGATGTTCATCAATATTTGCAATAGTTATGTCTTTCTAGTTTCAAGTTTCTAAACTGGTAAAAGTGCATAAAGAAGGGATTTTCTGATACAGTGATTTTTGCAAGAGTTATGGGGAGAAAGAAAAAAGGATTCATATTCAGATACTGCTATTTGACCTACTGTCATATTGAAAGCCTTTTTAGGGTTCTATCTCTGTTCAGCTAAATTAATTGGTTTCACAGACTTCATTATGAGCTTATGCTTACAGAAATGTTAAAAGCAATAATTAAAAGGACCCTCTTGGTCTTTATATTTTGTGGCGGCGTATATTGTGGCAGCACTGGCACTCTTGTTTAATGTTTCTCTCGCTCTGTCATCATTACTTTTGAGTAAATCTCTATCAGATTTTCAGAATTGATAGAGTTATACTTGAAGTGTTGCTTATTGCAAAAAATCTTTGTTTTGTCATGTGGTTAAGATGTCATTCATATTATTGAAGTAAGAATTATCAAAAAGAAATAAAATAAAATAGCCAATTTGACCAATAAACTTTAAATTTCAAAATATGTTAAAACTTGATATGTTCAAAAAGTCTCAGAAATTTCAAGTGATTACATCATCAAACATAGCAGATATTCATGATTCATGAAATATCTTCTTGAAAATTTGAAAACAAACCTGCATGTTCACACTCACAAAGTAATCTGATTTTCTTTTCTTTTTCGGGATCAGTAGAACAATACCTGAACATATGATTGAATTAAAGATATTTTTCTTAAGTCATGTGATTATAACTTCAATAGAAATATAAAAATAATTCATTTTCAAGTGTGTTAGTGCTCTAGTGTCAGTTTGGATGCAATTTTAATTAAAGTTTAAGCATGAACAGAATATCAACTGCAGTGCATACTTTAAAGAACTAAACTTAAGTCACATGGTTACTACAACATTGCTATTTAAGCAATAGTTATTTAAAAATCAAATAAAATCAACATTTGAATCTATGAATTATAAGTAAGCAAAAATCAGGGATGGAAATTAACACCGCCCACTCACCTGGGGCGACCACTTTTCGATGTAAGCGAGTGTTTTTCTAAGGTTGGTAGTCCATCATGGCGACTAGCATTTAACTGCGGCCAGGTTTTTTTTCCCTTCTTTAACAGCTACTGTTAAACGGCGGCTTCCACTTGTCATGTTGGGTCAAAAAGTAGGTCAGTAGGTCGAATCTTAGAAAAATCCTTGTGAACACTCTAGAGGCAACAGTTTGGGCCCAATCTTAATGAAATTTGGTCAGGATGTTTGTCTACATAATATCTTGGATGAGTTTGAAATCGGGTCATGTGGGGGTCAAAAACTAGGTCACCAGGTCAAATCTTAGAAAAAGCTTGTGAACACTCTAGAGGCCACAGTTTCAGCCTAACCTTAATGTAACTTGGTCAGAATGTTTGTTTATATCAAATCTTGGATGAATTCAAAACTGGGGCCACATGGGGTCAAAAAGTAGGTCACCAGGGCAAATTTTAGAAAAATCTCGTGAACACTCTAGGCGCCTACATTTTTGTACCAGTCTTCATTAAACTTGATAAGAATGATGACTGCATGCATTCCCAGTTGAGTGCAAATTCAGGTAGGATCAAAATCTAGGTCACTTGGTCAAATGTTAGAAAAAAAATTTAGATGCCACTTTTTTTGTCATCATGCCTAACACAGCAATCTTACTCAGGTGAGTGACACAGGGCCATCTTGGCCTTCTTGTTTAGATAATGATCATTTTAATTCAATAACTTAGAATATTAATGAAACATTTTGTACATATTTATGATAATAAAGATTTACCTATTATAATATCAATGATATCAGTATTTCATATTTAATTGTACAGCCAACCTTCGACACAACAGCATTCAATACAACGGCAAATTTGGGTTCTGGCTCTAAAAGTCACTTAACGGATATATATGTTCTTTATTTTTCTCTTTATAACAGCATATTCGGTTTCCGGTACCGGCAGTAATTTTTTGGCAAACAAATCTCCCTTTCATAGTGTATTTCCTTAACGATAGAGTGACAGCCTTATTGCTGCTGGATTCCGGTACCGGCAATAATTTTCACTGCAGATGTTAATCCTGCCCGTCTGCCAGTAGCTACCTAACCTGTTTTGACATGGGTGATCGCTGTGTCATTTTTATGTCCTTATTTTTGGTTTTTTTTTGTTGCATTGTTTGTTTGTCAGTTTGATGGTCAGTTTGTACTGGTTTTAGCACAAATGAACATCTGACATTTATCCCGTCGGTTTTAAGTAGACCGACTTTTATACCTACCTGGAAGTTGTATACACATGTAACATCTACACAGTGAAATAGTATGGTAGATAAAGAAAAAAAAGTACAATTGGACAGATAAAACACATAGTTTATGCAAAAAATCACAAATACAAAATATGAATTAGTATTACATTTAGATGCATTACAAAAGATAGTTAGCATCTACATGTATATAAAACTTGGTTTTACCGACATCCTCACTAAGCTTAAGTGGGTAGGGTAAAGTTGGATATGCCAAAAGGATTCATACTATACACGATACATCAGCAGGTACATGGTTTACAAACACTGCTGTTGTTTCGAGAGTTGACTATTAAGTGATATATTCAACCCCATTGAGATAAGCAGACAGAAAGCTGTTTCGTTTGTAATTCAACAAACAGCCTTCTAGTTGATTTTGGGATTTGTACCTCAAAGGTCAAGGTCATGAGGTAAATAAGTCAAATTCTCACAAAGCTGTGTAAATCAAGCATTGTCGGACTGATTAATCAAAATCTAATTAACTCCTAGGTCTCAAACATTATACAATAGTTATTTATGACTAATCGAGGAACCCTATTGATTTTGGGGTCTGTACCTAAAAGTTTAAGGTCACAAGGTCATTAAATTAAATTCTCTTTAATATTGTGTTAAAGAAGCATTGTCCAACTGATAATTCTAAGTATCTCTTTTGTATCAAATATTGCACAGTAATAGGAAACCCCTTTTGATTTTGAGGTAAGTACCTCAAAGGTCAAGGTCATGAGGTTATAAGTTGAATTCTCACAAACACTGTTAAGGAAGTATTTGAAACACTTATAATCTTTTGGTTGTATGTTACTGATAATGTTACTGTATTAAAATTTCATACACTTTAGAGTAAATCATTTCCAATTCATTTATTTCAGTGAAGATTAGTTGCATTTTTTTAGCAGTGTTCGTAATTATCAGTAGTAAACGTTCTGGACCAACTTGTGACATGCCCTCGTTATGAAGTCAAACATCATACATATAATATAGCTATATAGATATTATAGCATATGAGGGGGGCATATATGTTTCACAAACATTTCTTGATTTAGCTCACCTGAGCACAACATGCTGAAGGTGAGCTATTGTGACCGATGAATGTCTGTCATCAACCTTTAACTTAAACAACATCTCCTCCTAAACTACTTGATAAATTTTCATAAAACTTTACAGGAATGTTCCTTGGGTGGTCCTTTTCCAAAGTTGTTAAAACAATTTAATTCCATGCCAAAATCTGGCTGCCAAGGCAACTAAAATGGAAAAAAATGTGATAACTTCAAAAATCTTCTCCTCCAAAAGTACTGGCTGGATTTTAATATATTTTTGCACATGTGTTCCTTTGGTCACTCTCTACCAAGATTGTGAAAATTATTTGGATTTGTATAAAGTAAAAAAAACATTGGTCATCAGGGGGTGGAGCCCTTTTTAGCTCACCTGAGCACAAAGTGCTCATGGTGATCTATTGTGATCTCCTTTTGTCTGGCATCCGTCGTCCGTCTGTCCGGCGTCAACAATTTTCTTTTAACAACAATTTTTAATAAAACTTTACAGGAATGTTCCTAGGGTGAAGATCTTCCAAAGTTGTTCAAATGGTTCCAGTTCATTGCATATCTGGGTCACGAGCTAAAAATAAATCGCCCTGCGTTGTCTTCAGCAATTTAATTTAAACGACAACTCTTTTGAAACTGCAGGGCAGAATTTGATTAATCTTGGCAGGGATGTTCCTTGGGTGAACCTCACAAAATTGCTAAAATAAACTTGATCCATGAGGAACTCTGATTGCCATGGCAACGGAAAGAAAAAAATTATGAAAAGTTAAAAAATCATTTCCATCAAAACTATTTACCAGATTTCAAAATATTGTATAGATGTTCCTTGGGTAACTCTCTACTAAGATTGCTCGGGAAAAAAACATGGCCGCCAGGGGCAGGGCTAATTTGCCTTATATGTATTTAGAAAAAATCTGAAACCACTGGACAGAATTTGATTTAAGTTGGCAGGGATGATCCTTGGGTGAAGCTTCACAAAAATTGCTAAAGTGATTCCAATCCGTAAAAACATGGCTGCCATGAGCAGGGTTAATTTGCCTAATATGTATATAGTGAAATCTTTAAATAACATCTCCTCTGAAACCACTTGGCAGAATTTGATTAAATTTGGCAGGGATTATCATTTGGTGAAGCATCACAAAAGTTGCTAAAATTATTCTGATCCATAAAAAAACATGGCCACCAGGGTCTGGGCTAATTTGCCTTATATGTATATAGTGAAATCTTTAAACAACATCTCCTCTGAAACCACTTGACAGAAGTCGATTATATTTGGCAGGGAGGATCATTTGGTGAAGCTTCACAAAAGTTCTAAAATTATTCCGATCCAAAAAAAAACTTGGATGCCATATAATTTGGCAGGGATTATCCTTGGGTGAAGCTTCACAAATTCTGATCCATAAAAAAACATGGCTGCAAGGGGCAGGACTTATTTGCCTTATATGTTTATATTGAAAACTTAAACTTAAAACGACCTCTCCTCTGAAAGCTCTGAAAACTTTGCAGGGATCATCTCCTTCAAAACAACAGGCCAGATTTCAAAATGTTTTAATACAGAATGATGTTCCTTGGGTAACTCTATACCCAGGTGAGCGATCCAGGGCCACCATGGCCCTCTTGTTAAAGTAAAATCTTTAAAAATCTTCTTCCCCAAAACCGCAAGGACTAGAACTTAGATATTTGGTGTGTTGCATTGTCTTAAGGACTTCTACCAAGATTGTTCCAATTATGGCCCTTGGGTCAAAATTGACTCCGCCCCAGGGGTCACTTGATTTTACATTGACTTATATAGGAAAAACTAGAAAAAATCTTCTTGTCAGAAGCCACAGGGCCTGGTGTTTAGATATTTGGTGTGTAACACGGCTTATTAGACTTCTACCAAGTTTGTTCAAATCATGGCCCTTGGGTCAAAATTGGCCCCACCCTAGGGGTCACTTGATTTTAAAATGACTTATATAGGAAAAACTAGAAAAATCTTCTTGTCAGAAACCACAAGGCCTGAAGTTTAGATATTTGGTTTGTAACATGGCCTAGTAGACTTCTACCCAGTTTGTTCAAATCATGGCCCTGGGATCAAAATTAGCCCCACCTTAGGGGTCACTTGATTTTACTCAGACTTAATTATATATGAAAAACTAGATAAGAAACCACTAGGCCTAGAGTTTAGATATTTGGTGTGTAACATTGCCTAGCGAACCTGCAAGAAGTTTGTTCAAATCATGGCCCTGGGGTCAAAATTGACCCCGCCATAGTGGTCACTTGATTTTACATTGATTTGTATAGGAAAACCCTCAACAGATCTTCTTCTCAGAAACAATAAGGCTTGAAGTTAAGATGTTTACTAGAGGACCTCAATCAAGTCTGTTCAAATTATGGCCCCTGGTGTCAAAATTGACTTATTAAAGCTATGACCTTCAAAATTTGGATGGCAGGTACAGTTTTTGTGTGGAATTTAGATGATCTTGCTGTAATTCTGCATGGATTATTTATTCAGTATGACTCAGAATACTATAATATGCAATGAAGGCAATGTTTCTCAGGTGAGTGATTCAGGGCCATCTTGGCCCTCTTGTTCTGTATTATGTATGTATGTAGTACAAATTTGAAAAATCTTTGTGTGTCTAAAGTACATATTGGATTTCAAAATCTTTTCAACTCAGATGTTCCTTTGGTCACTCTCTACCAAGACTGTTAAAATTATTTTGATCCGTTTAAAAATATGCTTGGCAGGGGGCAGAGCCTATTTTCATTAATATCATAAGATATTTTCTGTTTCTTTTCCACCCATTAATACCTGGTTCTCAAGTGAGTTATTTCAGGGCCTGCAAGTACCTCTTGTTTTAAGATTATTTTATTTTCACTCAGGTATGTGCAGTTTAAGGTAACTGAAATGATCCTGTGGCTAGTGTGTGAGAGTAAGCAGTTACTGCTTCAAACCTGGGCCTGAGCCTACATCCTTAAGTCGTTAAGTTGATATGTGTAAAGCACTTGAATTTAAAGCTGTGCTGCAGATAATGGGTTGTTTCTGGACTAGTGTTTATATGACTTTGTATGGTATAATGTATAATGTAGACAGTGTCCAAATTACTAGAATATTATTGGTGATACACAAACACAACAACAAAAGAACAGCAGTAAAATGTTATTTCCCACAATCATATGAATATTCAAATCAAATTCAGCATAAAAAAGTGAGCATTTTGTTTTTCCTGTCCAAACTTTTGCTTTATTGACAGGTGAGCCACGTTAAGTGGTACGAGGACAGCTCCCAGTCATCTGTGATATTCAGTAGAGAATTCTCTGTGAGGCTTTTCACACCTCCAGATATGGAGATTTCTCTCTCAGAAAGTCACATGACTGAAATACACAATTTGATTGGTGCTCCAGTGGATGTTGTAGATTTCAAGGTGGATCAGTCAGTTTTAGGCATTGCTTTGGGCTCATATGGTGGCCTTGTTGATGGATTCAGGGTAAGGGATGTTTTTGTTACCTTTAATTCAGTAGCATCTTTGATTGTTGGGCATGGTAAACCTGTATATTGTAAACTGAGTAAAGTCAATATTGTGTAGCAATACAAAATGAATATACTGTTTTTGTTAGCTCACCTGAGCACAAAGTGCTCAAGGTGAGCTATTGTGACCGATGAATGTCCGATGTCTTCAATCAGTCGTCAACATTTAACTAAATAACATCTCCTCCTAAACTATTGGGTCAGTTTTCATAAAACTCCAAAGTTGGTCAAAGGACTAAATTCCACGCCAAAATATGGTTGCCATGGCAACTAAAAGGGGAAAAAATGTGAAAACTTAAAAAATCTTTTGTCTAAAAGTACTGGCTGGAATTTTAAAATATTTTTGCACAGATGTTCCTTTGGTCACTCTCTACCAAGATTGTTAAAATTATTGATCTGTTGAAAAAAATGGCCGTGAAAAAAAAAGGGTGAGCTTTTGTGACTGCTTTTTGTCGTCGTCCATCGTCACAATTGCTTTTGAACACTTTAGAGGCCACAGTTTTGGCCAATCTTCATAAAATTTGGTCAGGATGTTTGTCTACATGATATCTTGGATGAGTTCGAAAATGGGTCATGTGGGGTCAAAAACTAGGTCACCAGGTCAAATCTTAGAAAAACCTTATGAACACTCCAGAGGCCACAGTTTTAGCCCAATCTTCATAAAATTTCTTCACGATGATTGTCTACATGATATCTTGGATGAGTTCGAAATTGGATCATGTGGGGTCAAAAACTAGGTCACCAGGTCAAATCTTAGAAAAACCTTGTGAACACTCAAGAGGCCACAGTTTTAGGCCAATCTTCATTAGATTTGGTTAGGATGTTTGTCTACATTATATTTCAGATGAGTTTGAAAATGGGTCATGTGGGCTTAAAAACTAGGTCACAAGGTCAAATTTAAAAAAAAAACTTGTGAACATGCTTGAGGCTACATGATAGTTTGGCCCAATCTCCATGAAACTTTATCAGGATGTTTGTTTACATCAAATCTTGGATAATATCAAAACTGAGCCACATGGGGTCAAAAAGTAGGTCACCAGGGCAAATTTTAGAAAAATCTTGTGAACACATTAGAGGCCTACATTTTTGTACTAGTCTTCATTAAACTTGATAAGAATGATGACTGCATGAATTCCCAGTTGAGTGCAAATTCAGGTAGGATCAAAATCTAGGTCACTTAGTCAATGTTAGAAAAACACTTTAGATGTCACATTTTTTGTCATCATGCCTAACACAGCAATCTTACTCAGGTGAGCAACACAGAGCCATATTGGCCTTCTTATGTATATAGTACAAATTTTGAAAAATCTTCTTGCCTAAAAGTACTGGCTGGCTTTAAAAATTGTTTGGCACAGATGTTCCTTGGGTCACCAGATTGTAAAAATTATTTGGATTGGTAAAAAAAACATGGTCGCCAGGGGGTGGAATCCATTTACCTTATATGTATATAGTACAAATTCGAAAAATCTTTGTGTCAAAAAGTACATATTGGATTTCAAAGTTTTTTTCCAGCACAGATGTTCTTTTAGTCACTTATCCAAGACTGTTATAATTATTTAGATCCATCTTAAAATATGGCTGGCAAGGGGCAGAGTCCATTTTTGTGTCACCTGCTGTATGCAGAGGTGACACATAGGGATCACTTTTCCATCATCCGTCTGTCTGTCACACTTTTTCTGTCACACTTCTTTATTCTGCAAAAACTCCTGCTCTAATCATGATATTGAAATGAAATTTCATTTATCGACACAGCTTGACATGGGGAATTGTCATGTACAAGGTCCATAACTCTGGTGTATTTTTTTAGCTCACCTGAGCACATGTGCTCAGGATGAACTATTAGGAATGATGAATGTCCGTCATCCAATATTAGTTTGTTCACTCTAGCATCTTCATTTCTTAAGCAATCATTTTCAAATTTTATGACAATGTTTATTACCATAATATCTAGGCCAAGTTTGATTATGGCTGTTAACGGCCCATAAGTCAGGATGCCCATTTTAGTATTAAAAAATATGTCAGATTTCCCTTTGTTTGCATTCTAGCATCTTCATTTATAAAATAATCATCTCCAAACTTTAGAACAATGTTTATAGCCATTTTCTTTTGGCCAAAATTAAATATGGCTGATATCAGATTATAAGTCAGGAGTTATTGCCCTTTAATTAATTAAAATGCCAGATTTCACTGTTTACACTCTAGCACCTTCATTTCTTTAGCAATCATTTTAAAGTTTCATTGACAATGTTTAAAGCTTTAATCTCTCAGTCAAGTTTGACTTCAAATTTTGACCACAGGTACTGTTTAGTTGTGGAATTGAAATGATCTCATGGATTATGTATTCAGTATAACTATGCTATAATTTAGTAACTTGTACAGGAAATGAAGTCAGATTTTCTTAAGTGAGTGTCTTTAGGGCCATCTTGGCCCTTTTGTTTGAGTTAGTCCCCTTTTCTTTAACACTTCTTTTTAGCTCACCCGAGCAAAAACGTGCTCATGGTGAACTATTGTGATTGCCTTTTGTCCGGCATCCGTGCCTGTGTTCGTGGGTACGGCATCAACAATTTTCTTTAAACAACATCTCCTCCTAAACAACTTGGCCAAATTTGATGAAAATTGCCAGGGATGTTCCTTACACGAAGCTCTACCAAAGTTGTTCAGATGGTTCTGTAAGTTGCATATCTGGGTCACAGGAGCTAAAAATAGATTTTTAAAGTGAAATCTTTAAAAATCTTCTCTAAAACTGCAAGGCCTTAGATACTTGGTGTGTGGCATTGTCTTATGGACCTTTACCAAGTTTGTTCAAATCATGACCCTGGGGTCGAAATTGGCCTTGCCCCAGGGGTCACTTGATTTTACAAAGAATTATATAGGAAAAACTAGAAAAATCTTCTTTTACCACAAGGCCTGGAGTTTAAGTATTGGTGTGTAACATGGCCTTGTAGACCCCAACCAAGTTTGTTCAAATCATGACCTGGGGTTAAAATTGGCTCGCTCCAGGGGTCACTTGATTTTAGATATACTTATTTAAGAAAAACTAGAAAAATCTTTTTGTCAGAAACCACAAGGCCTAGAGCTTAGATATTGGTAAATAACATGGCCTAGTGAAGCTCTACCAAGTTTGTTCAAATCATGGCTCTGGGGTCAAAATTGACCCCACCTCAGGGGTCATTTGAGAAAAAAGGAAAAACTTATTTACTATATACTTGAAAAGTATACAAGGTATTGACTTGAAACTGCATATATAAGTAGATGACAACTAGGAATAGTGCAGTGACTAAGAACCATAACTCTACCAAGTCTGGTTTTTGATTATCTCCTTTTACATTTAGTTCACCTTAGCATGTGTTATCTAGAGATAATAATTAAAAATTGACCCCATCCCAGGGGGTCACTTGATAGATTTATTAGAGCTTGACCTTCAAATTTTGGATGTCAGGTATAGTTTTTGTGTGGAATTTAGATGATCTTGCTTTTGCATGAATTATGTATTCAGTATGACACATAATACAATAATTGTCAATTAAGGCAGTGTTTTTCAGGTGGGCAATTCAGGGCCATCTTGGCCCTCTTGTTTGAATATGTAAGCTACAACCTTAAAATTTGGACCAAAAGTACTGTTTAGTGTGTTGAATTGAAATGATTTTCCTATATTTCTGATTGGATTCTATAGGACTATGCTATAATAAAGTAACATGTCATCCATCCATACGTCAGTCTGCATCCACAATTAGTTTGTCTTCATTTCTTAAGCTATCATTTTCAAACTTTATGACAATGTTTATGATCATAATGTCTTGGTCAAGTTTGATTATAGCTGATATTGGCCAATAGGTCAGGAGTTATGCCCTTTTTAATGTAAAATAAATGCCAGATTTCACTTTGTTTACACTCTAGCATCTTAATTTCTGAAGCAAACATCTTTAAACTTTGTAACATTATTTATAGCCATTAAGTCTCAAACAAGTTTGGTTATGGTTGATATCAATCAATTAGGTCAGGATAATGCCCCTTTTAATGTCACTTTGTATTGCACTCTAACATCATATCTTGATTTCTTAGGCAATCATCTTTAAACCTTGTGACAATGTTTATAGCCATAAAATCTCAGCCAGGTTTGATTTTTGTCAGGAGTTACACCCTTTTTATTATAATAAAAAAGCCAGAGATCACTTTGTTTACACTCTAGCATCTTCATTTTTTAACCATATTCAAACTCCATAACAATGTTTATAGTCATAATTGCTTGGCCATGTTCAAATATTTCTGATATCAGCCAATTAGGTCAGGAGTTATACCTCTTTTAATGTAAAAATGCAAGATTTCACTATGTTTACACTCTAACATCTTAATTTCTCAAGCAATCATCTTCAAACTTCATTAAAATGTTTATGGTCAGAATCTCTTAGCCAAGTTTGATAATGGCTCTTAAAGTCCAATTATGTCAGGAGTTATGCATCTTGAATTATAAAAAGGCCTAAATTGTTCTTCGTTTACACTCTAATATCTGTAATTAATCATTATTTAACTTAAACATGATAATGGCAACAATTCAAGTATGGCTGATATTTGACCGATAGATCTACATTTTAGCCCCTTGAGATATCAGAACATCACACAAATTTGCTGTTTTACACTCTAAACATCTTCATTTCTTGAGCAGTGCAGGCAATGAAGGCAATGTTTCTCAGGTGAGTGACTTTAGGGTCACCTTAGCCCTCTTGTTGTAGGATATTATGATATATATTAATTGTAAAGATCAATCAATTTTCTATTTGAACATGCAGATCATGATAAGGATTCCATACTACAGTCAAGGCACTGGAATAGTCAAGCAAACTGTCATCTGACAAGTCTTGTTTCATCAACCCACACTCCTAGGACATTTGCCAAGCTGTCCAAAAAGTATGGACCAAAGCCAATTTCTAATACTTAGGCTCTAAGGGTCATTTAGCAACACCAGGTTACAGAATATGACGCATCAAATAGACTTCTTCCTTTCTCATTACCATGTTAATAGTTTAGTATATAATGAATAAGTTTAAGTTTTGTTTGTTGTCAGGCAGGTTATATATATTATAATGTTAAATGATCATGTTTATTACACCTAGGTGAAGCTTTATGACGTGAGGTCAGGTCGACATTGTGGTACCCTTCAAGGCCACACGTGGGTTGTCAAATGTATGAATATGGCCGACAGTCCCCCACATGAGCTCATCACAGGATCAGGAGATAGGAAGTAAAGCCTCACTTTCTTTTGTCTTTTTTAACTAGCATTTTATAGAAAACAAGATGTGTTCGAAAAACACTATGCCCCAATCGAGCAGGTCACATGTCAAATAATTGATACAAGTTGAATGCCATTCATGAGTGGAATTAGTATGTCAAATATATGGACTTCATATAGTAATGAAGTAATGCTAAAAAAAAATAATAATAATAAAAAAAAAAATAGAGATATTAAAAAAAAGAACCTTACAAAGTACTGTTTTGTAATCATTACACTTCTTCAACTCTTTATCTATATTTAAAGTTTTAAATCAATACCTCAATATTTTGAATGTTTTGGACAAAATATGATATAAAATATATAAAGGGAACAAATACAAAAATTGGACCAGGCAGAGTTATGGTTCTTGGTCACTGTGCTTTTACTGCACTGCACCTACTTCCTATCATATGTTTCAAGTTTCAAGCCTTTGCCTTATTTTGTTTATGGGTTTGACTCAACAAAACTTTATAATAAAAAAAAAAGTGAGATAATAAAAAAAACCAGACATAGAGTTATGGTTCTTGGTCACAGCGCTTTTCCTTGTTGTCATCTATCTATCTATTTATATATGAAGTTTCAAGTCAATACCTTGTATAGTTTTCAAGGATATGGTAATAAGTTATTATCTGAACAGAAATTTATTTTAAACTTAAATAATGGGAAAAAATTAAAAACACTATTAAGGTAGAATTATGGTTCTTGGTTTATTGCACTTCCCAATCTCTCCATCTATTTATATTTCAAGTTTCAATTCAACACCTTGATTTATGCTCTTGAAAAAAATTGAAAATAAAATTCAAAAAGGGAGATAATTAAAAAATTGGGCCAAGTAGGTTTATAGTTCTTAGTCAATGCATTTTTATTCATATATGAAGTTTCAAGATGATACCTCTTATAGTCTTCAAATTATGTCCAATGTTAAAGTTGCTGACAAAACCAACAAACAAATCAACAAACAAACAGGGCAAAAATAATATGACCCTGATCACAGATCCTAGGGGCATAAAATAAACAAAACCCTGATTAGTGTTACACCTGTTTGTATGTTTGTGTGCATTAGTGTGTTATGTCTGTGTGTGCAAGAAATTGTGTCGTGTATGGTCATGTTTTTAGCTCGACTATTCAGAGAATAAGAGTGTACTGCAGTCACCCTTGCATCAGCATTGACGTTGCAGCTTTTGGTTAAAGTTCATGCAGATTACTATCAACCTTATATCTCAACCTTATCTCAATAACTGTTCATGTTATTGACTTGAAAGAATATGAATACATTCAGGTGTATATGACAAACCAAGGAAGATAACTCTTGACTGAAATTAATGCAAATTATAACCATTTTTTAACTTAATTTTGGTTAAAATTTTGCATACAATAGAAATTTTGGTTTAAGTTTTGCATGCTTATAATTCCGTATACAGGTATGGGATTGATTTAAAACATCTTAAATATGTGTAGGGATATCATACTATCAAGTTACATAACTTTTGATAGAATATATTTCAAATTATGGCCCCTTTTTAAATAATTTTTTTTTGTTAAAGTTTTTTATGCAAGGAATTTCATGCTTATATGTCAGTAACCAGGCATGGGATTGATTTGAAACTTATTAATATGTTCAGTGGTATCATACTAAAGAGCAGATAGTTTTTGACTGAATATAATGCAGATTATGGCCACCCTTTGACTTAGACTTTTTGATTAAAGTTTTGAATGCAATAGAAAATTGGGTTTAGGTTTTGCATGCAAACAACTATCCAGTTTATCTCAGAAAATGTTTATAGTATTGACTAGAAAGAATATGAGTATGTTCAGGGGCATCAGAAAACCAAGGAGGATAACTCTTGGGCTGAATTTAATACAAATAATGGCCCTATTCTAATTTGGTTATTTTGTTTGAAGTTTTGCATGCACAGTATCTCAGTTACTAGGCATGGGATTGATTTTAGACTTCATGAACATATTCAGGGGTATCAGACTATCAAGGTATATCATTTTTGACTATTATTATATGCAGGGTATGAGAAGGGCATGAATTGAAATAGATTTCATTTGATTTACCAACAAGCATTTTGAATAGTCAAGCTTGCTATCCTCTGACAGCTCTTCTTAAATAACTTGGCACAAATGATCATTAGTACAAGACAGTGTTTCTCGGACAAGCTGTAACTTTGTTATGTATGGTCATGTTTTGAAATAACTTGGCAGAATTCATTAGGCAATCACTAGGCAATGTGTTGCAAGAAAGAACCAGGTTGTTAGCTTGAAAGTCAAGGACACAGCTTTCTGATGACCTTTGACCTTTTCTGATGACCTGTTGACCTGAACATATTTTGAAAGAACTTAGCACAAATGATCCCAAGTACAAGATGATGTGTTGAAAACAAAAACCAAGTTGCTAGCTTGAATGCCAAGGTCATAGCAGTTAATAGAGTAGTCCTCTCCAGGCTTGATATTTTGTATTGTCATGTTTTGAAATTAATTGGCAAAGACAAGAACCATGTTGTTAGCTTCAAGGTCAAGGTCACAGCTATCAGTTAACCTTAAAATGGTCTTATTTAGAAATAACTTGGCATAAATAATATCTAGGACCAGACAATGTGTTGCAAACAAGAACCTGTCACTTGCTTCAAGGTTGAGATCTCAGCAGTTTGTTGGACTTAAAATCATGTCTGGGCTGTAACTTGGTTGTGTTTTGTCTAGTTTGGAGTTAACTTGGTACACAATGTGTTTCAAACAAAAACAAGATTAATTTTCTAGCTTCAAAGGCAGGGTCACAAAACTCAGTTGACCTTAAGATATATGTAAGTGATTGTGTCCAGGCTATAATGATGTTGCAGTATATAGCAATATCTGAACCAAATTTTGCGAGGTATTGCAGTATATTGTTTAAAATCAAAACATACATAAAAGATGTGGTTGCTTCATTTATATTAAGTTATTTTAAGGTTTTGAGCTTTTTTGTGTAAAGTACATATTTATATAAGGTAAGGTTATAAAGATTTAAAAAAACAAAAAAACAAGCAAATATTTGGTTCTGACCATATGCCGGTGGGGCATTAGTGTCACAGAGACACATTTCCTTGTTTTCTTCTTTGTTGCTATCTCTACATTTTCACCTGTACCCAATAGCTTTTGAACTAAAATTTAAGTTGTGTGACAGTTTATGGAGGTGTGAATGATATATCACAAGTCCATTTGTGGTTGACACCATTTTCAAAATGGCTACTGCTGAAAACTCTTAAACATCATGTGACTGCGGTGACTGAGAAACACCATTTTGATAAGTTTATCTTACTGATAGATTGATTGATTGTTTATCATTTTGTTTATGTAAGCAAATCTCGTGGAATAAAGAAACATCCAGTCCTCTCCCATTCTTTATATTTACAGACCATCATTTCATCTCATGATTTTGTGCATTTACAGACACCTAAAAATGGCAGACTGTGTAAATATCTACAGGTATATTTTTATGAAAATCCATTTAGCTCACTAGAGCACATCGTGCACATGTGGGTTTTTAAGATCAATGGCTGTCTGTCATCCATCAGTCAGTTCGTCGTTGTCCACAATTGTTTCAAATGACATCTCCTCTGAAACCACTGTGCCAAATTTAATGAAACTTGATTGTGATATTCCTCACATGAAGTTTTACCAAAGTTAATCAAATGGTTCTGGTTCATTGCATATCTTGGTCACAGGAGCTAAAATAGATTTTAAAAGAGAAATCTTTATAAATCTTCTCAGAAACAGCAAAGCCTAGTGCTAAGATATTTAGTGTGTGGCATTGTCTAGGGGACCTCAACCCATGTTTGTTTAAATCATAGCCCACCCCAGGGGTCACTTGATTTTACAAAGGCATGAATAGGAAAACCTTGAAAAATCTTCTTGTCAGAAACCAAAAGGCCTGGAGTTAAGATGTTTGGTGTGTAACATGGCCTAGTGGACCTCTACCAAGTTTGTTCAAATATGGCCATGGGGTCAAAATTGGCCCTGCCCCAATGGTCTCTTGAATTTTACATAGGCTTACGAAAAACTAGAAAAAACAAAAAGGTCTTGACTTTCAAGGTCAACCACAAAGAAAATTTTACTTTCCTAAAACCTTTACTGTTTTGTCCATTTACATAAGGGAACCCACGAACAAACATTTTTTTTGCGAAAAAAATCTCTTAAAGTTTGTTAAATGCAAATTTTGTTAGCTGCTGGGCAGTATTTACATTTAAGGGTCACGTGACCCCTATGACGTCATCAATAGACTAAGTGTCATTTGCCTTCTTAATTTCATATAAATGTACCGGTATGTAATCATTAATCAAATTTAAAACGTTTTAATCAAACATGTCATTTTTTTTTTGGTCTAGTATAAAGTTACAGGTTTTATCAGTTGTTTCTGTGAAATTAATCCGCCAATTTGACGAAAATAAATGATATATTTGTGATTACGCAAATAAGATAGACTGTGAAATAAAAAGTTAAATTCAGAGATAAACAGAAGTTTTCAAGTGAAAAGAAGTTAAAATTATCATAATTTGAATATGTTTTCACCACTTTGACATGACGTATTCCTATACTTTGGTGTTAGTGGTGCAACCATGGTTATTTTATTTTAATTCTCTCCTTCCCGAACATTTATGAACTGACGCTTGTTTGTAATGCACGTTACGAAAAGGAAGCACTAAACCATAACTTTTTATTGTTAGGACCACAATGGAAATAAGAGTTATTTACTCTTTTTTGTGTCGTCCTTGGTGTTGGTGTGTTTGACATGGATATAATTTATCAACATGTAACAATTTTATATGTGCTTGTTTTATAAATTGTCCATGCCAATGCATATCTGCCAAATAAAATCTATCTATCTATCTTTTACGAGTTGAAATGCAGGAACAAATAAAAATATGGAATTAGTAGTTCCTTTCTTTCACGCATTTATTCCTGTCTTCCTTTATATCATAATTCCTTTTTAAAAAAAAATTTTTTTTTTAACTATTCATTCGTCAATAAATCAAGTTTTAAGTGAAATATTTTCTCATGTCATTTTCAGATAATCAGAATCACATTCACTTTTTTTCTATACCTCACAAAGGCATAACTTATAAAATTGATTTGATTTGAATGATAATGGAACAACAAAATCCATAGACATGTTCACCAACCTGCATATGTCTGTGCTATATCTTATATATTTGCACTAATAATTCCCTTTACATTATCTTGAATGAAACTTGCCAATCTTAAACGCGTTAATTATGACTTAATCTGTGTCATTATTGACTAACTGACTCACTTGTTTCAATCTAAACCTCACTAGAAGTACTCAATTAAATGATTTGGATTGAATATAATGAACAACAAAAAAACCATAACATTCTCAACCAACCTCAAAAATTCGGTGCTATACTTATATATTAGCACTAGAATTCCCTTTACATTATAATTGAACTAAACCCAATATTAAACGGTAATATGATAATTGGTGTATTATTGATCGTTGAAACATGCTTGTTCACCACCATAGATTAACCGAGTACTTAAGGTTGTATTTCAAATGAATGGTTTGAAATTATTAATCTACCATAAATTATACCAACCAATAAGTCATTAAATCACACAACACACTGTTTTTATCAATAAGTGACCCATTACCCCCGATTGACCCTAAACAGAAATAATCATACCAAACCAAAAGTTAATATATATCATAGATTGATAGGGGATTGTACTCGTTAGAAATGGTCTTTGTGGAAACCCAACCACGATACAGATTTAACGGAATAGGGATTTTGATTGAATAGGTATGTAAACTTATATATGTTACTCATATCAGGGCCTTTTGTCAATATAGTCAATTGTTATTAGATATCCTAATTGCTTTTTTATATGCCCCCCACCACCAAAAAAACATCAACACTAAGCAGTATGAGAATAATTATATTTTTGAAGAAGTAAATTATATTGGCTATACATTACACCTTATTCGTTTATTGCATCTGTTAGTTGAATTAGTCAGTACTGTATGTTAATAAGATATATGTGCTGGCAAGTTTGTCTATTGATGACGTTAGCAAGGGAAGAATCAGTCAAACTTCGTGGTCATTTTACACTCAATAGCCGATTTCATACAAACTACAAATAATTTTAACATATTTTTTGAACAGAAGGTGATGTATTCCAACAGAAAATAATGAAAATGAAATCTTTGTGGTTGACCTTTAAAGATATTTGGTGTGTAACATAGCCTAATAGACAATTACATGTACCAAGTTTGTTCAGATCATGGTCCAGAGGTCAAATTGGGCCTTCATTTTACATAGGCGTAAATAGGAAAAACTAGAAAAATCTTCTTATCAGAGATAGAGGTGTAATGATACACTCATGTATTTGGTGCACCGAATATTGCCAGTATTCGAATACATATTCGCTATTCATGAGGCATATAACCGAATATTTACAAAAGAAACCTAATTAACAAGTGATAAACCAATGATGCAAATAACAACCTATTAATTAGTGTCCAAGAAATCCAATGCTTGCTACTGCTAGTTTCTTTAAGCCAGGTGTCGTAAAAATGTATCAGCTTCAGTGTACTCTTACACATGCTGTGTACAGTTCAGTCCAGCCTCTTATTGCTAGCCAATCAGCACAATTCACAGTAATCTATTTTGCTTGCTGGAACCATTGACATTGCTGAATGGCCAAATTAACTGTCTTTAACAGACCCTTTTATATTTTTTAGTAAGAAAAAAAAACTAGAAAAATCTTCTTATCAGAAACCACAAGGCCTAGAGTTTAGATATTTGGTGAGCAACATGGCCTAGTGAACATCTACCAATTTTGATCAAATCATGGCCCTGGGGTCAAAATTGGCCCTGTCCTAGGGGTCACTTGATTTTATATAGACTTATTAGAACTATGACCTTCAAAGTTTGGATGCCAGGTACAGTTTTTGTGTTGAATTTAGATGATCTTGCTGTACTTCTGCATAGATTATGTATTCACTTTGACTTGTAATACAGTTATTGGCATTGAGGGCAATGTTTCTCAGGTGAGCGATTCAGGGCCATCATGGCCCCTTTTGTTATCAAGACTTTTTCGACGAGGTCCAGAGAAAATCAAGACAGTTAGTGCCAACTGTATATGAAAAGTATTTATAAATGTCATGTACTATCCAAGGTTACGTGTGTTTGATCTTCGACAAGAGACCCCTGTCCAGACGCTAACAGGTCACAGTGGTGTTGTCCAATATGTACAGATGGATGAGTGGAAGGTTGTGTCCGGAGCTTCTGATGGGTTTGTGTGTGTCTGGGACAGGAGAATGGCCACAAAACTGTGGGAGATGCACAACAGGTGGGTGGGCTTGTGCTTGGATTCAGTATACAGTATGTTTCCATTTTGAATAATTAGTCCCCACCAGTGAAACTGGTTGGGCACTATAGGTTTGCGCACATCCTTCCATCTGTCCGTCATTCCATACATCCAGCTTTTATGTCTGTAACTTGGACATTTTTGGATGGATTTCAGTAGAACTTCACAGAAGTATTCCTCTTCACTCAAGGGTGTGTCGCGCACATCAACCATATGCATCCTTGAAATGTCAAGGTCACAGGAGTTGTTAGAAATTGTCTTTGGTGTTCATAGGCTACATCTTCGTGTCCAATCTATAACTTCCATATTGATAGATGGATTTTCATAAAACTTTACAAAAATGTTTGTCATAACACAAAGGTTATCAACCATATGCACGCTTAAAAGCTCAAGGTCACCGATATTGTTAAAATTCTCTTGGTACATATAGGCTACATTTACATGTTCACTCTGTAACTTCCATATTGTGGATGGATTTTCATTTAACTTTACAAAAGTGTTTGTTATTATATGAAGATGTGTATGGTGCAACAACCATATGTGCTTTTGAAAGGTCAAGGTCACAGGAGTTGTTAGAAATTGTCTTTGGTATTCATAGGCTTAGTTTTTATGTCTGCTCTGTAACTTCCATATCTATGTTTGGATTTTTATAAAACTTTACAGAAGTGTTTTTCATAACACAAAGGTGTGTCGCACGCATCAACCATATGCACGCTTGTAAGTTCAGTGCAGTTTGGGGATCATAATCTATTTCCATTATTTTCTTTTTTCTATCTGGCACAAATTCATCATTGGGGATTTTCACAGGTGGGGACTCCTGACAGTATTGCTAGCAAGACTGACAAAGCCTTGTTACGGCTTTCCGCAAACCTGCGGAAAACGTATAGGGTTTGTTATGTTTCTTCTTGTTATTATTATTATTCCTCATTTTCCAACCAAATCCAAGAGTTAATTTCAGTATGTTGCCAGTGTCTGAGCAACATGAAAATTAAATTGCCTCGACAAAAAAAATCAAATTTTTAAATTTTATCATTTTAAATTTTAAATGACGTCAAATGACGTCAGATTTGACGTCAGCATCAAAAGTTTGTTTGCGCTCTGGGGCCTTTATTTTTTGTCGTTTTATCTTGATATTTTCACAGAAGAAGTATGTTTTGATGTAGATGTGCACCTTGTCTTTCAAATTTTCAAATTCGAAAAATTTAAGAATTTATGGCAAAACCGAGTTTCGAATTTTGGTCCTAAAACTATTATTTAATGTTACAAAGGCTACTGATGAGTTAGAAGCATGAAAATTGGACAGCTAATCGGCCAAGAGGTCTACTTTCTTTTTTATGAAAGATTACCTTTTAAGTCACGTGGTTATGATGTCATTTAAAGGTCAAAATCCTATTTTTTCAAAGATTTCTCTCGCTCTGGCATCATACATTTCTAGTCAGTTTTAATGAAATTGAAATTGCAGCGATAAAAAAGTATCTTTTTATACATTCAATCATTTTTAATTTTCATTTGCGTCATATGACAGCATATTTGACGTCAGCTTCAAAAGTCTGTTCGCGCTCTAGTGCCTTCAATTCTGGTCCGATTATATTGATATTTTTACAGAAGATGTATTTTAGGATGTAGATGTGCACCTTGGCATTTAAATTTCCAAATTCGAAAAGATTAAGATTTCATGGCAATACCGAGTTTCGAACTTTGGTCCAAAAACTAAATTTAAATGTTACAAAGCCCCCTGATGCGTTAGAAGCATGAAAATTGGACAGCATATCGGCATAGAGGTTTACATTCTATTTTCTGCATTATTTATTTTGAGTCACGTGGTTATGACGTCATCAAAAAGATAAAAAGCATTTTTTTAAAGATTTCTCTCGCTCTAGTATCATGAATTTTGAGTCAGTCTTAATTAAATCTTCAGAATTGATAGAGTTAAGATTGAAGTGATGCATACTGCAAAAAAAATGTTTGTCATGTGGTTATGACATCATGCATACTAAAGCAAGAATTATTTTGAAAAATCATTTAAAATCGCCAATTAGACCAATGAAATTATAATTTTCAAAAATGTCGAAACTTAGTACGTTCATAAGGTCTTGACAATTTCAAGTAATTACGTCATCAAACATGTCGGATATTCATGTTTTATGGAATGCCTACTTTAAAAGAAACCTGTTCGCATTCTCGAAGATATTTTTTTTCTGGATTAATAGAACGTTAGCTGAACATGTCCTTGCAAAAAAATGATATTTTTCTTTAGTCACTTGATTTTGACGTCGTTGAAATATAAAAAATCATTCATTTCAATATGTTTTTCGTGCTCTAGCGTCATGAGTATTGATGCCAATCTTAAGCATACCTTAAGGAATTTATGTTGTGTAACTTGTTTATGACAACATTGATTTGTAAGCAACATATTTTAAAAAGATCAAAAGTTTGGATATATGAACTTTAGATAAGTAAAATTGCCGTACCTTAACATGCGCAAAAAGTACAGAAAATTTCAAGTGATTATGTTATCAAACATGACTTATTCATGTTTTTCGTAAAAGGGCTAATTCATGTCAATCTATTAATTTGAAGAAAGAAATGAAAGTGGTCATTGGTTATATTGAGCAAGATCCCATTGTTCTTTTGCAGGAATGAGTGCCTGCGTTGAAGAGTGAATTGTGATACATTTTTAGCTCGACTATTCGTAGAATATGAGAGCTATTGTAGTCACCCTGGCGTCGGCGTCAGCGTTGGCGTTGCAGCTTTTGGTTAAAGTTTTGCGTGCAAGTTACTATCAACCTTATATCTCAATAACCATTTATGGTATTGACTTGAAAGTTTATAAATATGTTCAGGGGTATCAGACAACCAAGGTAGATAACTCTTGATGGAATATATTACAAATTATGGCCCCTTTTTAACTTAGAAATTTTGGTTAAAGTTTTGCATGCAAGATACTCTCATGCTTATATCTCAGTATCCAGGCATGGGATTGATTTGAGACATCTTTAATACATTAAGGGGTATCATACTTTCATGGTAGATAACTTTTGATGGAATATATTACAAGTTATGGCCCCTTTTTTAACTTAGAAATTTTGGTTAAAGTTTTGCATGCAAGGTACTTTCATGCTAATATCTCAGTATCCAGGCATGGGATTGATTTGAGACATCTTTAATACATTTAGGGGTATCATACTTTCATGGTAGATAACTCTTAATGGAATATGTTACAAATTATTGCCCTTTTTAACTTAGAAATTTTGGTTAAAGTTTTGCATGCAAGTTACTTTCATGCTTATATCTCAGTATCCAGGCATGGGATTGATTTGAAACATCTTTAATATGCTTAGGGGTATCATACTATCAAGGTTGATAACTTTTGATGGAATATATTACAAGTTATGGCCCCTTTTTTAACTTAGAAATTTTGGTTAAAGTTTTGCATGCAAGGTACTTTTATGCTTATATCTCAGAGTCCAGGCATGGAATTGATTTGAAATATCTTTAATATGTTTAGGGGTATCATACTATAAAGGAAGATAACACTTGATGGAATAAATTAAAAATTATGACCCCCTTTTAACTTAGAATTATGGTTAAATTTTTGCATTCAAGCTACTATCCAGCTTATATCTCAGAAATTGCTTGTGGAATTGACTAGAAAGTTAAGGAGTGTCTTCAAGGGCATCAGAAAACAGGAGGATAACTTTTTAATTATGGCCCTTTTCTAACATGGATTTTTGGTTTAAGTTTTGCATGCACAGTGTTATTGTGCTTATGTCTCAGTAACTAGGCATGGGATTGATTTTAGACATCATAAATATATTAAGGGGTATCAGACTATCAAGGTATATCATTTTTTAATATTACTATGAAGGGCAAGAATTTAAATAGATTTCATTTGATTTACCAACAAGCATTTTGAATAGTCGAGCGTGCTGTCCTCTGACAGCTCTTGTTGAGTAATTGAGTCGCATTTACGATGAATTAGTATAATTATACTAGAGCCAGAAAACCTATACGGATATCTTATTGCATTTGTTATCACGGCTTTCCGCAAACCTGAAGAAAATGACAAATACATGTAATTCTATCTACCGATTTTTGTGTTTTCTAAAGGTTTAACGGTTTCTTTTTCTAAATCTGTAAAAATAAGGAAATATATAAAGCAAATGAATTGTTGAAAGTTTCAAGACATTTATAACATTAATTACATAGAAATAAGAAATTATTTTCATTATTTTGCTACACCTCTGCCTTTGTTTCCATCAATTTTTGAAAATGTAAAACTAAATCAGTTTAAAGGTTGAAAGTCATGGATTTCAATTATTTCCTTTTCTTTTCTTACAGTTTCAACTATGTGGATCAAATTGCAATGATTATTTGTTAAGTCATATGCTTACGAAGAAATAGATAT
Organism: Solen grandis; assembly: GCA_021229015.1. Taxonomy (NCBI): domain Eukaryota; kingdom Metazoa; phylum Mollusca; class Bivalvia; order Adapedonta; family Solenidae; genus Solen; species Solen grandis. The sequence continues at coordinate 25,447,223 of CM037795.1, read as the reverse complement.
TAAATAAAGAATAAAAAAAAGACATTTAAAATCGATTGAATAATGTAAGAACATTTTTTGAGGATAGTATTATCTTAACATTTTCCTGTTGTTTTTATTGCATGATAGTAAACGGTTGCTTAATCAAATAAGATCCATATTTATGCTTTCTTAATATCTTCTTAAGGGAATAAAAATGAAAATAAAAAAATAAATATTTAAAGCTTATTTTTGAACATAAGTATATATTTATGATAGTGATGATTTACGTATTAAATTTAACATTATTATGCATCATTATTACATTTCTTTGTATTAACTTATATATTCAATACCTTTGAAATAAGCAAACGGAAAGCCGCTTCGTTTGTATCTTAAACAAACGACTTCTAGTTTTAATTGCTTTTATGGATATTTCAATATAATGATGGATTTTGAGTGGCTTATCTAAATATTTTAATGCAAAGCAAAGAATGGTGAAGGGTTATTAAGAGTTCCTTTGTGCGTCCCTCCATGGATTCTTTGTTTCTAATCATTAACTTTTGAAGAACATAGTAAATTCAATATAAATTTGATTTATAAGTGAGGGGTGTTCACAAAGTTCATGAAAAAGTGCTCACATTTCTTTATTACACATAACAGACCAGTAAAATTTAATACTATAGCAGTTAAGTTAAAAATTTCAAATGAACTGCGTGCATACACGCTGTAAGTTGTAAAAATAGAAATGTAGAAATGTCATCAAACAAATCCTGGCTCAACACAAAACACGTCAACATTCATACACGTTTACAACATATGAAGAACACTGCTTAATCCAATTCAAAAAATAGGCACATACATGTAGCCTATTTAGCTGGTAATTAATTATTTTTAGCTCACCAGAAGACGAAGTGCTCAAGGTGAGCTATTGTGGTCAGTCAATGTCCGTCATACATCAGGACGTCCGTCTGTCCATCCGTCAACATTTTCTTGTGTAAGCTCTAGCATCTTCATTTCTTCAGCAATCTTCTTCAAACTTTATGACAATGTTTATAGCCATAATGTCTCGGCTAAGTTTGATTATGGCTGATATCTTCCATTGGATCAGGAGTTATGGTCTGAGAATGATAAAAAAATGCCAGATTTCACTTTGTGTACACTCTAACATCTTTATTTCTGAAGCAATCTTCTTCAAACTTAATGAATATGTTTATAGTTAATATGTCTCAGCTAAGTTTGATTATGACTGATGGCCTTCCCATTAGATCAGTGTTATGACCTTTGAATGATAAAAAAATGCCAGATTTCACTTTGTGTACACTCTAACATCTTCATTTCTGAAGCAATCTTCTTCAAACTTAATGACAATGTTTATACTCACAATGTCTCGACTAATTACGATTATGGCTGATATCATCCCTTTAATTCAGGAGTTATGGCCTTTGAATGATAAAAAAATGTTAGATTTCACTTTGTGCACACTCTACCATCTTCATTTCTTTAGCAATCTTCTTCAAACTTAATGACAATCTTTATAGCCAAAACGTCTCGACTATGTTCGATTATGGTTGACATCTTTCCTTTAGGTCAGGAGTTATGGCCTTTGAATGATAAAAATATGCCAGACTTCACTTTGTGTACACTCTTAAATCTTCATTTCATGAGCAATCTGTGGAATTACAATTATTTTGCTGTGCCTATGCATAGATTTTGTATTCAGTATGACTTTATGTAAAAAAAGGCAATGTGAGCAATATTTCTCAGGTGAGCGATTGTTGTTGTTGTTTTTTAATTTAACATTTTATTATCCCCGTACATAGGTAGCAGTGGGTTGGGGAACTATCCTACTGACTACCTTACAAATGCAATATATATCTGTATGTGGGTGGGTGTGTTTGAAGAAAATAAAATGAAAATTCCTTATACAAACTAAGACTATGTTCATATATGACAACAAACAAAAAGAGAGAGTAAAAAAATGAACTTGCATATATACAGCCAGGCTTATGAATTATGTTGAAGACAGTCCCATAACTACTGTCTGTTCTATCCAAAATTTTCAAGGATGAAAATGGGCCGATCTGGCCAAGCAACTCTTTAAAGGCAGCATCGTCCAATGACATCTTCGTCACTTGATGACCACAGTGCTTAATTTTAGTTGAAATGGATCTGGCCGAATTTTAGTCTTTTTCCTTGTCCTAATTTTTTACCAATTTGAATTTTTCATTCAGAACACAAAATTTGATGACTGTTTTTGTTCAACACTCATTTTTGCATCAGTCAGCAGATAATGCATCGTCTGTTATCGATGTCAGAAATCAAAATGACACAATGAAAGACATTGGAAATGTTCACACAATACATATATGTTGACTGAAAGGTGTACGGAAAAATATGTACTTTTGAGACGCTATAATTTGAGATAATTTTCATCAAAACGACCAAAGTTTGGGCCAGGAAGTCGACAGTGACGTTATGGAAACCATATTTTATTCCATGAGAAGGTCACAGACTTAATTTTGTTGCATTTAAATGACAATATTTGACTAACATTGTAGTGCAATTTCATAAATCTGCCATCTAAAACAAAGAAATGAGAACACTTTTCTGCAAAAATTTTGAACATCCCTTGTATATGATACCAAAGTACAGGTCAAGTTTGATTTTTGTTATTATCAATTGAATATGACCAGAGTTATGGCCCTTTGTCAATATGTACTAATGTCACTTGTTTCTGATAACTTCAGAAAAACTCAGTGGCTTTAAATCATATTTGACATGTAAGTATTTATTATCAAAATACAGGCCAAGTTTATATCTTGTTACTTTCTGCTAAATACTAGTGGAATTATGACCCTTTCTTGGAATAAATTTACAGTCAGATTCAATGTCCACTCCATAACTTTTGTTGGACTTGATGTTTTAATTCATATTTGGCTTATAAGTTTATTGAAATGAAAAATAGGACACATTTGATTTAGGTTGCAATCAACATAGATGGAGTTATAACGGCTCTTTCTTGACCAAAATATAAGTAATGCCAAGAAAAAGAATTCTGTGTTTTGGGCCACCCAACCCTACCTAGCTAAAACCTGCCGACCCGAAAGTTTTTAGTGGCCAATTTGGAACTGCCAAATTGTCTGTTTAGAATTTGTGACTCGTTCACTGTTATGACAGGACTTTAAAAAAAAAAAAAAGTAGAAAAAAAAAACAACAATCCCTACCCTACCTAACTTATTTGAGACCGTTGCCCGAAACACACAAGTTATTTATTTTTTGGCCTAATGTATTTTTTTTTCTGTTCAGTGACTTTTTATGTCTCATAAAATCAAATGGTGGGGCATCTGTGTCCTATTGACATATTTCTAGTTTTTCAGCACTTAAACATGAAGATTGTGCATATGCTACAGTATAATGTGCCTTGGTTGAGTTTTTAGCTCACCTGAGCACAACGTGCTCATGGTGAGTCCGTCCGTCGTCAACAATTTGCTTTAAACAACATCTCCTCATGAACCGCTGAAGGGATTTTGACCAAACTTCACAGGAATCATCCTTATGATGCCCTCTATCAAAGTTGTACAAATTATTCAGATTGGTTAAAAAAGTAGGTCACAGGAGCTAAAAATAGATTTTAAAAATGCAAACTTTGAAAATCTTCTTCTGCAAAACTGCAAGGCCTAGAGCTTAGATATTTGGTATGTAGCATCATCTTATGGGCCATTACCAAGATTGTACAAATCATAGCCCTACGGTGATAAATGCCCCCGCACCAGGGGTCACTTGTTTTACATAGAGTTATATAGGAAAATGTTTAAAAATCTTCTTCTATGAATCCATAAGGCCTAGAGCTTAGATATTTGGTATGTAGCATCATCTAATGGTTCATTACCAAGATTGTTCAAATCATAGCCCTACGGTGATAAATGCCCCCGCACCAGGGGTCACTTGTTTTACATAGAGTTATATAGGAAAATGTTTAAAAATCTTCTTCTATGAATCCATAAGGCCTAGAGATTAGATATTTGGTATGAAGCATCATCTTATGGTTCATTACCAAGATTGTACAAATCATGACCCTATGGTGATAAATGACCCCGCACCATGGGTCACTTGTTTTACATAGAGTTATATAGGAAAATCTTTAAAAATCTTCTTCTATGAATCCATTAGGCCTAGAGCTTAGATATTTGGTATGTAGCATCATCTTATGGTTCATTACCAAGATTGTTCAAATCATAGCCCTATGGTGATAAATGCCCCCGCAAGGGGTCACTTGTTTAACATAGATTTATATAGGAAAAACTTTAAAAATCTTCTTCTATGAATCCATAAGGCCTAGAGCTTAGATATTTCATATGCAGCATCATCTAATGGTTCATTACCAAGATTGTTCAAATCATAGCCAAACGGTGATAAATGCCCCCGCAATAGGGGTCACTTGTTTTACATAGAGTTATATAGGAAAAGCTTTAAAAATCTTCTTCTATGAATCCATAAGGCCTAGAGATTAGATATTTGGTATGTAGCATCATCTTATGGTTCATTACCAAGATTGTACAAATCATAGCCCTACGGTGATAAATGCCCCCGCACCAGGGGTCACTTGTTTTACATAGAGTTATATAGGAAAATCTTTAAAAATCTTCTTCTATGAATCCATTAGGCCTAGAGCTTAGATATTTGGTATGAAGCATCATCTTATGGTTCATTACCAAGATTGTACAAATCATAGCCCTATGGTGATAAATGACCCCACACCAGGGGTCACTTGTTTTACATAGAGTTATATAGGAAAATGTTTAAAAATCTTCTTCTATGAATCCATAAGGCCTAGAGATTAGATATTTGGTATGAAGCATCATCTTATGGTTATTACCAAGATTTCAAATTGCCCTTTGGGATAAATGACATAGAGTTATATAGGAAAATCTTTAAAAATCTTCTTCTATGAATCCATTAGGCCTAGAGCTTAGATATTTGGTATGTAGCATCATCTAATGGTTCATTATCAAGATTTTCAAAATGGTGGCCCTTTGGAGATAAATGACCCCGCACTAAGTCTTCTCCTCTGAAACCATAAGGCCCAGTGCTTATATATTTGGTGTGTAGTATTGTCAGGGCTAAAATGTTTAAGATTGAGTTATATCAGAATTCTTGTCTGTTTAAAAACCTTGTAATCAGTTGTAGCAATGGAACTCAGGTGAGCGATCCAGGGCCATCATGGCCCTCTTGTTTGCTTTATTAGTCCCCTTCTGGTGTTTACACCGGAGGGGACTATAGGTTTGCCCTCTGTCTGTCCATCCAGAAATCTGGATCCCGTGATAACTTTAAAACTGTTTAAGATAATATATGAAACTTAGTATATGGATAGATCATGGCAGTTTGGAGATTATGCACATCACTTTTTAGCTCACCTGAGCAAAGCTCAGGGTGAGCTTTTGTGGTCCCTTGATGGTTCGTCATTCGTTTTGTGTCATCGTACGTCAACAATTTCAACAATCTTCTCCTCTGCAACTACCAGATGGATTTTTAGCTCACCTGAGCATAGCTCAGGGTGAGCTTTTGGGAGACTTGATTGTCCGTCGGCCGTCGGCCGTCGTCCGTCAACAATTTGATGTTTACACACTAGAGGCCACAATTTTGATCCAATCTTCCTCAAACTCGGTCAGAATGTTTGTCTTGATGATATCTTGAACCGTTTCGAAAATGGGTCAGGTTGGATCAAAAAGTAGGTCAGTAGGTCAAATCTTAGAAAAATCTTGTCGTCCGTCAACAATTTTGATGTTTACACACTAGAGCCACAATTTTGAGACAATCTTCCTCAAACTTGGTCAGAATGTTTGTCTTGATGATAAAAAATCTTGTTTACACACTAGAGGCCACAATTTTGATCCAATCTTCCTCAAACTTGGTCAGAATGTTTGTCTTGATGATATCTTGAACCCTTTCGAAAATGGGCAGGTTGGACAAAAAGTAGGTCATAGGTCAAATCTTAGAAAAATCTTTTTAATAGGTCAAATCTTAGAAAAATCTTGTTTACACATAAAGGCCACAGTTTTGATGCAATCTTCCTCAAACTTTGGCAGAATGTTTGTCATGATGATATCTTTTGTGGATGGGGTCAGAAAATTCCTGAACATTGTTTCACCTCATCATCTTAATTCTAAAACAATCTGTTTTGTACAGGCAATGAATGATACTTTTCTCAGGTGAGCGATCTAGGGCCATCTTGGCCCTCTTGTCATCAGATATGACCAAAATGATACTTATGATGGCCCAATTCAAATTCCTAATTTTTTTTTCAATTCCATGAAAAACTCTTTTTGCCATGGCAACAAGAAGGGATAATCTTTAAAATACTTTTTCTCAGAAACCTATTGACATACAGATTTGATATTTGGTACATAGCATTAGCTGATATTGCCTCAATGTCAGTGCAAAATTTGTGCCCCAAGGGTCACAATGAGCCACACCCAAGGACCACACCCAGATTTTTAGCTCACCTGAGCAAAGATCATGGTGAGCTATTGTGATCCCGTGAGCATCTGTCGTCAGTCGTGTGGCGTCAACAATTTTTAGTGTTTACACTCTATCACCTTTATTTCTTGAGCAATCAACTTTAAGACAATGTTTATGACCATAATGTCTCGATTGAGTTCGATCATGGCTAAGATCCGTCAATTAGGTCAAGAGTTATGCCCCTTTTAATATTCAAAAAATGCAAGATTTCACTTTGTTTATACTCTAGCATCTGCATCTTTTGAGCAATCATCTTCAAACTTTATGGCAATGTTATGACCATAATGTCTCGATTGAGTTGATTATGGCTAGATCGTCATTAGGTCAGGAGTTAAGCCCCTTTTAATATAAAAAAAATGCCAGATTTTGCTTTGTTTACAATCTAGCATCTTCATCTTTTGAGCAATCATCTTAAAACTTTATGACAAAATTTATGACCATAATGTCTCGATTGAGTTTGATTATGGCTGAGATCTGTCAATTAGGTCAGGAGTTATGCCCCATTTAATATTAAAAATTTGCCATATTTCACGGTGTTTACACTCTAGTATATTCATCTTTTAAGCAATCATCTTAAAACTTTATGGCAGTGCTTATGACCATAATGTCTCGATTGAGTTTGAATATGGCTGAGATCGGTCAATTAGGTCAGGAGTTAAGCCCCTTTTGATATAAAAAATGCCAGATTTCACTTTGTTTACACTCTATTATCTTCATCTTTTGAACAATCATCTTCAAACTTTATGACAATGTTTATGACCATAATGTCTGAATTGAGTTCGATTATGGCTGAGATCGGTCAATTAGGTCAGGAGTTAAGACCCTTTCGATATAAAAAATGGCAACAAGAAGGGATAATCTTTAAAATACTTTTTCTCAGAAACCTATTGACATACAGATTTGATATTTAGTACATAGCATTAGCTGATATTGCCTCAATGTCAGTGCAAAATTTGTGCCCCAAGGGTCACAATGAGCCACACCCAAGGACCACACCCAGATTTTTAGCTCACCTGAGCAAAGATCATGGTGAGCTATTGTGATCCCGTGAGCATCTGTCGTCAGTCGTGTGGCGTCAACAATTTTTAGTGTTTACACTCTATCACCTTTATTTCTTGAGCAATCAACTTTATGACAATGTTTATGACCATAATGTCGGAATTGAGTTTGATTATGGCTGAGATCGGTCAATTAGGTCAGGAGTTAAGACCCTTTCGATATAAAAAATGGCAGCAAGAAGGGATAATCTTTAAAATACTTTTTCTCAGAAACCTATTGACATACAGATTTGATATTTGGTACATAGCATTAGCTGATATTGCCTCAATGTCAGTGCAAAATTTGTGCCCCAAGGGTCACAATGAGCCACACACAAGGACCACATCGAGATTTTTAGCTCACCTGAGCAAAGATCATGGTGAGCTATTGTGATCCCGTGAGCATCTGTCGTCAGTCGTGTGGCGTCAACAATTTTTAGTGTTTACACTCTATCACCTTTATTTCTTGAGCAATCAACTTTAAGACAATGTTTATGACCATAATGTCTCAATTGAGTTCGATTATGGCTGAGATCTGTCAATTAGGTCAGGAGTTATGCCCCTTTTAATATTCAAAAAATGCCATATTTCACGTTGTTTACACTCTAGCATCTGCATCTTTTGAGCAATCATCTTCAACTTTTATGGCAATGCTTATGACCATAAGGTCTCGATTGAGTTCGATTATGGCTGAGATCGGTCAATTAGGTCAGGAGTTATGCCCCTTTTAATATTCAAAAAATGCCATATTTCACGTTGTTTACACTCTAGCATCTGCATCTTTTTAGCAATCATCTTCAACTTTTATGGCAATGCTTATGACCATAAGGTCTCGATTGAGTTCGATTATGGCTGAGATCCGTCAATTAGGTCAGGAGTTATGCCCCTTTTAATATTCAAAAAATGCCATATTTCACGTTGTTTACACTCTAGCATCTGCATCTTTTGAGCAATCATCTTCAACTTTTATGGCAATGCTTATGATTATAATGTCTCGATTGAGTTCGATTGTGACTGAGATCCGTCAATTAAGTCAGGAGTTATGCCCCTTTTAATATTAAAAAAATGCCATATTTCACGTTGTTTACACTCTAGCATCTGCATCTTTTGAGCAATCATCTTCAAACTTTATGGCAATGCTTATGACCATAATGTCTCGATTGAGTTCGATTATGGCTGAGATCCGTCAATTAGGTCAGGAGTTATGCCCCTTTTAATATTCAAAAAATGCCATATTTCACGTTTACACTCTAGCATCTGCATCTTTTGAGCAATCATCTTCAAACTTTATGGCAATGCTTATGACCATAATGTCTTGATTGAGTTCGATTATGGCTGAGATCCGTCAATTAGGTCAGGAGTTAAGCCCCTTTTAATATTAAAAAAATGCCATATTTCACTTTGTTTACACTCTAGCATCTTCATCTTTTGAGCAATCATCTTCAAACTTTATGGCAATGCTTATGACCATAATGTCTCGATTGAGTTCGATTAAAGCTTAGATCTGTTGATTAGGTCAGGAGTTATGCCCCTTTAAATATAAAAAAATGCCATATTTCACTTTGTTTACACTCTAGCATCTTCATTTTTTTAGCAATCTTTTTCAAACTTTAAGACAATGTTTATGCCCATAATTTCGCAATTGGGCTCAATTATAACTGATATTGACAAGTTAATTTAGGAGTTATGCCCTTTTCACCATAAAAAAGCCAGATTTCACTTTTACACTCTAGCGTCTTTATTTCTTGAGCAATCATCTTTCTCAGGTGAGCAATCAAGGGCCATCTTGGCCCTCTTGTTGTATAGAACTATGTAGGGAATTCTTGAAAAATCTCCTCTTCTGAAACCAGTTTGTGGATTTTGACCAAATTTCACTAAAATGATAATTATGTTAGCATGAGGCTAATTACTAAGTTTTATTGAATTTCATGAAAAACTTTGGTTGCCATGGCAACCAGAAGGCATAACTTGTGTTGTTGTGCTTCAACAATTTCAACAATCTTCTCCTCTGAAACTAGCAGATGGGATTTCATCAAATTTTACTAAAATGATACTTATTATATCCCAATGCAAATTCTTAATTTTTTTTTCTTCAATTCCATGAAAAACTCTGGTTGCCATGGCAACAAGAAGGGATAGTCTTTAAAATGCTTTTTCTCAGAAATATATAGACCTACAGATTTGATATTTGGTATACAGCATCAGCTGATGTTGCCTTAACATCAGTGCAAATTTTTTATGTCCCTGGGGTCACAATATGCCATGCCCCAGGGACCACACCCAGAATTTTGTTTATATATAAAAGTAAACATGTATAGGGAATTCTTGAAAAAGCTTCTCTTCCATAACCACTCCATGGATTTTCACCATAATTCACTAATATGATACTTATGTTTGCTTGAGGCTTATTCCTTATTTTTATTGAATTCCATGAAGAACTTTAATTGCCATGGCAACCAGAAGATATAACTTGTGTTGTTTTGCATCAACAATCTTCTCCTCTGAAACTAGCTGATGGATTTTCATCAAATTTCACCAAAATGAAACTTATTATATCCCAATGCAAATTCTTAATTTTTTTTCAATTCCATGAAAAACTCTGGTTGCCATGGCAACAAGAAGAGATAATCTTTAAAATGCTTTTTCTTAGAAATACGTAGACCTAAAGCTTTGATATTTGGTATAAAGTATCTTCTTATGGTTCCAGCCTTTCTACAAGAAACCAAATTCAGGTGAGCGATTTAGGGTCATTTTGGCCCTCTTGTTTGTTTTTTTCTCAGATAAAAATTCTGGTTGCTATGGTAACAGAAAAAAATATGTACTTCACAGGTAGGAGACTTATGTGTTGCATGCAACACCAATTACTTGTTTATTATGTCTCCCCCCACCCCATATTTATATGGGGGAGACATATTGTTTTTGTCAGAGTTATCTGTCCATCTGTCTGTCATACTTTTTGTCTGGAGCATAACTAAAAAAGTATCAAAGCTATTAACTCAAAACTTCACTGGTGGGTAGATCTCATGGAGGACAAGTGCCATGCAACAGAATGGTAACTCTGTGCATCATATTTTTGGAGCTATTGCTCTTTGTTAAAATTCATACTTAATTTTTTTTCCGGAGCATTACTCAAAAAGTGTCAAAGCTATTGACTTGAAACAACAAAGGTGGATAGATCTAATGGAGGAAAAGTGTCATGCACAAGATCTGTAACTCTGCACATCATATTTTTTAGTTACTGCCCTTTTGTTTTTTAGCTCACCTGAGCACAACGTGCTCATGGTGAGCTATTGTGATCGCCTTTTGTCCGTCGTCCGTCGTCCGTGCGTGCGTGCGTGCGTCCGTCGTCGGCAATTTGCTTTAAACAACATCTCCTCATGAACCGCTGAAGGGATTTTGACCAAACTTCACAGGAATCATCCTTATGATGCCCTCTATCAAAGTTGTACAAATTATTCAGATTGGTTAAAAAAGTAGGTCACAGGAGCTAAAAATAGATTTTAAAAATGCAAACTTTGAAAATCTTCTTCTGCAAAACTGCAAGGCCTAGAGCTTAGATATTTGGTATGTAGCATCATCTTATGGGCCATTACCAAGATTGTACAAATCATAGCCCTACGGTGATAAATGACCCCGCACCAGGGGTCACTTGTTTTACATAGAGTTATATAGGAAAATCTTTAAAAATCTTCTTCTATGAATCCATTAGGCCTAGAGCTTAGATATTTGGTATGTAGCATCATCTAATGGTTCATTACCAAGATTGTACAAATCATGACCCTATGGTGATAAATGACCCCGCACCATGGGTCACTTGTTTTACATAGAGTTATATAGGAAAAACTTTAAAAATCTTCTTCTATGAATCCATTAGGCCTAGAGTTAGATATTTGGTATGTAGCATCATCTAATGGTTCATTACCAAGATTGTTCAAATCATAGCCCTACGGTGATAAATGCCCCCACACCAGGGGTCACTTGTTTTACATAGAGTTATATAGGAAAATGTTTAAAAATCTTCTTCTATGAATCCATAAGGCCTAGAGATTAGATATTTGGTATGAAGCATCATCTTATGGTTCATTACCAAGATTGTACAAATCATGACCCTATGGTGATAAATGACCCCGCACCATGGGTCACTTGTTTTACATAGAGTTATATAGGAAAAACTTTAAAAATCTTCTTCTATGAATCCATTAGGCCTAGAGCTTAGATATTTGGTATGTAGCATCATCTTATGGTTCATTACCAAGATTGTTCAAATCATAGCCCTACGGTGATAAATGCCCCCACACCAGGGGTCACTTGTTTTACATAGAGTTATATAGGAAAATGTTTAAAAATCTTCTTCTATGAATCCATAGGCCTAGAGTTAGATATTTGGTATGAAGCATCATCTTATGGTTCATTACCAAGATTGTACAAATCATGACCCTATGGTGATAAATGACCCCGCACCATGGGTCACTTGTTTTACATAGAGTTATATAGGAAAAACTTTAAAAATCTTCTTCTATGAATCCATTAGGCCTAGAGCTTAGATATTTGGTATGTAGCATCATCTTATGGTTCATTACCAAGATTGTTCAAATCATAGCCCTATGGTGATAAATGCCCCCGCACCAGGGGTCACTTGTTTTAACATAGATTTATATAGGAAAAACTTTAAAAATCTTCTTCTATGAATCCATAAGGCCTAGAGCTTAGATATTTGGTATGTAGCATCATCTTATGGTTCATTACCAAGATTGTACAAATCATAGCCCTACGGTGATAAATGCCCCCGCACCAGGGGTCACTTGTTTTACATAGATTTTATATAGGAAAAGCTTTAAAAAAATCTTCTTCTATGAATCCATAAGGCCTAGAGCTTAGATATTTGGTATGTAGCATCATCTTATGGTTCATTACCAAGATTGTACAAATCATAGCCCTACGGTGATAAATGCCCCCGCACCAGGGGTCACTTGTTTTACATAGAGTTATATAGAAAAATTTAAAAATCTTCTTCTATGAATCCATAAGGCCTAGAGATTAGATATTTGGTATGAAGCATCATCTTATGGTTCATGACCAAGATTGTACAAATCATGACCCTATGGTGATAAATGACCCCGCACCATGGGTCACTTGTTTTACATAGAGTTATATAGAAAAAACTTTAAAAATCTTCTTCTATGAATCCATTAGGCCTAGAGCTTAGATATTTGGTATGTAGCATCATCTTATGGGCCATTACCAAGATTGTACAAATCATAGCCCTACGATGATAAATGACCCCGCACCAGGGGTCACTTGTTTTACATAGAGTTATATAGGAAAATCTTTAAAAATCTTCTTCTATGAATCCATTAGGCCTAGAGCTTAGATATTTGGTATGTAGCATCATCTTATGGTTCATTACCAAGATTGTACAAATCATAGCCCTATGGTGATAAATGACCCCGCACCAGGGGTCACTTGTTTTACATAGAGTTATATAGGAAAATCTTTAAAAATCTTCTTCTATGAATCCATTAGGCCTAGAGCTTAGATATTTGGTATGTAGCATCATCTTATGGTTCATTACCAAGATTGTACAAATCATAGCCCTATGGTGATAAATGACCCCGCACCAGGGGTCACTTGTTTAACATAGAGTTATATAGGAAAATCTTTAACAATCTTCTTCTATGAATCCATTAGGCCTAGAGCTTAGATATTTGGTATGTAGCATCATCTAATGGTTCATTATCAAGATTTTCAAAATGGTGGCCCTTTGGAGATAAATGACCCTGCACTAAGTCTTCTCCTCTGAAACCATAAGGCCCAGTGCTTATATATTTGGTGTGTAGTATTGTCAGGGCTAAAATGTTTAAGATTGAGTTATATCAGAATTCTTTTCTGTTTAAAAACCTTGTAATCAGTTGTAGCAATGGTACTCAGGTGAGCGATCCAGGGCCATCATGGCCCTCTTGTTTGAGTTACTGCACCTTGAGCACATTGTGCTCTGGTGAGCTATTAGGATCACCCTGTGTCCATCGTCAACATTTTACTTTACATGACATCT